>LPNX011074249.1:931-87170 GCA_001517045.1 Pseudotsuga menziesii | reverse complement strand
TAACATATTACTTATAAAATGTGGTTGGTCTATTGGTAGTTCTCTAAAATGACAACCAAAAGAGGGCAAATGGTCACGAGATGAACCAAATAGACGATCGGATACAGATGCTTTCCCACTTTCATGAGACAATCTATTACATCGTCTCTCTACAAAGAAAAGTGTAAACAATTAGTAAAATCAATGAAAAAGATTTAAAACAAATATAAATATGCATCTGCATACTCAAAATTTTGCATGTGCATAAACGTGCCAGTGTCTCGATATAATACGCTAGAATCTCTAAATGTAACCATCTTTGAGAGCAAACATTTGAAGGTGATTCAGTAGACGTATGTGTTGTATTAGGTGTGATTGTCTCAATAGATGTCCTAGTACATCTTTGACTCGAAGAATGAGTCAACGCCTCGTCTCGATCCATCTCTATTATATCTCCTATAAATATCAAGACAAACATTAATGAACTAATGCAGTTTAGCCAATGGAGACTAACAGTTAGATTGCTATGGAGTTTATCCCATAGAAAGTTTTTGAGGACACCAAAAAACAATTCAATATATTTATTGTGTGCCCCTCTTTCTGATGTGAATTTGTGTTGTTCCCACGGGTATCCCCCTTTATTTATCCCGAACAAGCCATTCCTCATTCAAAGGATATTCTTTTTAAGGGTTTACTATATCACATAATTACACACTATATGATATGACACCACACAATATACTTTACCTCTATCTAATCCTGAAGCGTTATGATACATCTCCCATCACCCCTAGATATAAATAAATGGATGAATAATACTGAATAACTACATTTTATCCATAAAACTAAAATAAGGATCTTAGTTTATTAGGGAATAAGCAAAACCAATCAATAATGCTGGGTAAGTTGAGCTTCCATGTTACTGCTAACCTGGTGTAGTATTAACTATGAGTAAACACAACTCAATTATTAAATTTTTGTTGGGTAAACTGCTTGTTGGCCAGATTTTCTGTCTTGAGGCCAACAAGGAGAGATAACCCACTCAGATTGCTTAAAACAACTCCTTGAATGTTTGCATTAGCTACCTCTCGCAGGAACAAAGGCCATGCTGCCTTGTGAATTTGCTCTAAAAAAAGATAGTCTCACAATTTAGAGATCTAAATTCCTAAAATGCAATTAAAACCTAAGATGTAATCTAACTTAATTTATGAGGAACTTTTAAAATAGCTGAAACAAATATTTTAACGGCTTCTAAACTGCAAAGAGATTTAAAATCCCTTAAAAACCTGAAGTTACAGTTAATGAAAATAAATTTACTTTAAATTCTAACTAAACTATTCCTATCCTATGCTATCATGCACATGAGCAAGTTTTAAAAAACATGTTAATAATCCATTGACTATTAAACAATAGAAACTTAAAAATAACTATTAAAAGAAAACCTATCATAGTTACCATAATAACTTTCTATTGAAAATAAATTTATGACAAAAGAATTATTAATGAATAATCATTAATAAACTTGTATTATAACTATCAACAAACTATTAACATTTAACATTTAAATATTCAATTTTAAAGATTTTTAACTTATCAATTAATATGGTAACTGTATATGTCATTCAGTCATATTATTAATAACAATTCAATAACATGATATAAATAATATTAAAATCAAATATACAAATTCCTTTTGATTTGAGTCATTGAAAAAGAATTCGCACACTTATCACAAAATATAAATATAAATGAATCAAACAAAGCAAAGATATCAATTAAAAATATATTTAACAATTTATTAAACTGAATAAAAAACATGATACCACTTATGAATATGAATAAAAGAGTATCAATTTAATTCCATTCATCATATATATATACCAGAGAAACATTCTTTCATTCGAAATCATCGGCATTACAATGGAATACACCAATATAGTGGGGAAATAGTCATTGTTTGGTCATTAATAATCACTTTTACATACAAAAATTTGGTATTTTGACCTGATAATTTATGAATATGAATAAATAAGTATATTAATCTAATTATTATTAGAAATGGATCATGAGAATCTCTCCCAGATAGGTCAATATCTCCCCAAGTGCGCCTCATTCCATAGAGCAAGAATATGATGAGAAAACTTGGAATAGATGAAAGAAAAATATGATATTGAAGTGTCCATGAGATTCCCTGTATCTTGCACCTTTAACTTATGACTCCATTAAATCTCCATGAAATACCTGAATGGCCTTTCCACTCACCAACTTGGATGGGAATCTTTCACCCTCGAAATTGGCTAAGGCAAGAAACTGGTCATCCACTAGCTCTCTCTCTTCGCAAATGCAAATTTCTCAAATGATAAAAAGATGATTTAATTATTTGGTATTGGAATTTATAAAGTTTTCAAGCTCTCTATGGGTCGAATTACTTCCAAGAGATGCATTCCAACTCTAGTTGGGAAGAGATTCCAAAGAATGCCACTTGTACAAAAATTCCTAGTCTCCCACTTTCACCAAATCACATGTGGAAGCATCTTAACTGACCTAACTCCCTTGGGCGCCATCTTGGAGATATTTTTATCCCTAACATGTCATATATGTCAGATTCCAACCTTCATATCTGATTTGTGTCATAGGTGTCATAGCATTTTCATCATTGTTGTCATAGAACTAGGGAATCTAGTCCAAGTGTCTCACTAGCTGCAAAATGCCTCTTTCTCTTCCATGGGAGTTACTCTTCCACTCCAATTTGACCTTAATTGATTCATTCCAAGTATATTTACCTTCCCACTCATCACAAGACCTTTGTTCTTATTATGGATTAAAAATGACAAGAGGAGGATGCTGTGTGGCATAGAAAATCTAACTTGTGTGGGTCCCACACCCTCCATGTGTCTTTATGATCAATTACCACTTTGATTTTCCCTTGTATTTATTTATTTAGCTCCTTTATTAAATATTTATTCCATTCTAATGTTCAAACATCATTTATTTCCCCCCTTATCCCAAATCCCAAAGCTTCCACCCCCAACCTAGGAAACTAGTAATTTTTCTCCTTGGCAATTATTTGACCCTTAGCATCAATTTGACAAATTATCATGAATATGGAAAATTTGATTAGGATATTGTGACCCAATGAAAAATTTGGGACATGAAAAATCCTCCCTTCCAAATATTGCTTGTCCTCAAGCAATTTCAAACATGGGTGTTGAAGAACTTGCTTTCTGTATGATTTTTTGAAGTTGCCACTGAGTTGCCCAACTTTGAGTCTTTGAGATTCCATGAAGATTTTAGAGAGGAACAACCATGATTGCTGCTGTACTACTCTGATTAAAATCACTTTATTAAGTGGGGAATCCATATCCCATTCTACTTGTTTCCCAAAAAAATTGATATCAATGGGACTAAAAACTATCCCAGGGTCCCATTGCTTGTATTGCACTCCAACAATTAAGAGTGCTCTCCAACCCATACCATTAGGAAATAGAATTCCGGGATCCCATTTTCTTGTATGCATTCTTCCAAACATCATGAGTACATAATATATTTCATCAAAGTACATAACAACATAATAAAAATGTACATCAAGGAGGTGCCTCATCAAACAATCATGAAAGTGCTTATACCTCCAAGTAAGTAGACCACCATTTGCCAAGTGCATACAAGATTCAAGTGACCAATAAAATCTTCTCCAATGACATAGGCAAGGATCCCATGTCCTATAATTATTCTCCAAAAGAATGTCAGATGTATCAAAATAATAATCAGCCATGTGTTCTTTCATCCAAGAAGTGAATGAAGAACCTCCACCAAAATCTGAACCAAATAAGGAGCAAAGAAAACATGAAGACTTAAAGTGGATCAAAGAAGTCTCATCAATACACCCATGAATATGTATATCATCATGAAATAACAGAGGATTTTTCTGCCAATAATAATGTTCTTCAATCATATATCTCTTCACCCAAGTGTGGGATGAAGTTCCTCTAACATCAAATAGACTAGGTAAGGAGCAAGGAAAATCACGAGTCTCCAAGTGACTCAAGTGAACATCATAGGTGCATCCATGTAGATGTGTATCATCATAATGTAAGAAAGGATGCTACTGCAAATGTAAATAATATGGTTCTCTAATCATTCTATCATAAAAAGGAGAGATATAAATTCCATACTCTTCATGGGGCACTATAAAAAAGAAACCTTTCACCCATACTTCATTATGATGAATGCTGCAAAATTTGGAAGTGTAGGATGTAGGAGAAAGAACCGACTCACCCAAATGATCATAAAGTGAAATTTTTTTATCATGTGAAGGATCCATATAGGTAGGATTATGCACCTCCCTTAAGAATGTAAAACTTTCTCCATAGGTTGGTTCCAAGGTAGTGGAATCGTGCACTTCTTCAAAAAGCGTGTACCCATATTCAAGAGGCAACTCAAGTTCCTCATCCACCACAACAAGTGATTGGATCTCATCAAGATAATCTTCAAAAACATCAAGAACCTGAAATTTTTCATGTTTCTCATATCCATCATGTCATGAGAATCCTCCAAGAAATCTACCATATGACAATAAAAGACATAAGAGGAAGGGCAAGTATCTTGCAACCTCTCAAGAAGTTGCTCATTTTGAATTTTGAGCTTATGAATATCTTCATTATTCTTCAAGTAGGATTCATGTAGCCATTCACTAAGCTCAACCAAATTGTTTCTATCAAAAAGCAAAGACATGAAATAACATTCAGTGATGCACATTGCTCTTTGAATCTTCTCCATGTCTTCAAGGAAGGATGGCTCCTCCAATGAAGAAATTTTCTAACAAGAATTTGAAACCAATGATTTAGTGTCACGGAGTATGCTAAGGGACTCATGAATATCCATTTCACTCATCTTCAAATACCCTTCAATAAAAACAGGTTCTTGTTGAGGAATCTCCTCTTCTTCTTTCTTCTTGATTTGATCAACTTCTTGAAGCTCAAGTGGTGATGGGGATGTTGATCTTGGTTCTTCATTATCTGCCACAAGGTATTCATATTCATACTTATTAGAAACTTGGCTTGCAACAAAATTTTGAAATATGATCTCTATGTCACCAACATAGAGTTGTGAGCACCCATCAGTAGGTACTCCTTCACAGTTCAAGCATCGATGTTAGGATTATTAATCCTCCCTTGTCCAAATTTGGTCATATGTCTAAATCGAGAGTCATGTCTAAATCGGGAATCCATCCAGTCTATTTATAGTCATTAACACCATTGAGTCCACTTGACCTAATTGGGGCACATGTTTCAGTTACTAAAGTGTGGAGAACACTAATTGAGGCTCACTGCCACTGATTGCACTTGATTGCATCAGTTTAGGAGCCTCCTAGACCAATCCCTACAATTTAGGAAGCCACTGGGAGTGCCGAAACCAACCAAGGTCAGTTCACTTCAGTTAATGACTAGTCAAGCTAAGTTAGGAGTCAGTTACATTTAGTTCTAGTCCTCTACATTCAGTTAGTGCTAGGTTTACTTGACTGAACACATGTGGGGCGCATTTCTCACCTACCACTGTCAGTTAACCTTAGTCAACACTAAATGTAACACTTGAGTTATGTTTTAGAGCTCTGATGAACTCCGGTTATGGTTTAGACAAGGTCAGTTAACTATTAAGTCCTCCAATAGTGATTTAGACAAGGTCTTGGTTACCTACAGTCAAGTAGAGTCTAATCAATTCAAACTTCCTCATGTGGATTCAAATTGGATGTGGCTATTAAAGCCATTGTACTTCATTGTAATTATCTATCTAATTACTCTTTGATTAATGAAAAGCATTCACATCTGCAAGCCATTTTTGCACTATTTCATTCTTCAATAACTGAGTAAATTGTGTGATCTATCATGTGAGTTGTGTGTTTGTCCACAGATCTATGTGCTCAATTTAATATGGTATCATAGCCTCGGTGGACAAGGCACTTCTCCTCCTCAGATCTCCTACTGGATCATTTTTTTTTGTTTTGCAGTTACAACTTCGAAATGATTTCATCTTTGATGAGACAAGGTCTCTGTCAGGTGTCTATTGGGCTCGGTAAAGAGTGTTTTAGTAAGATTAACTGGCTGAATAAAAGTGATGGAGCTTTTGGAACAATAGCAACAGGTCTTTCTCCTAGCTTGCGCTACCTCATTAGATCTATTGAAGACCCGAAGGAACTCTGGACAAGATTGGACAAAGATTAGATCATAATAGCACTTTGGAGAGAACATCCAGCACCATAAGCATCCTTGATCCAAAAATATCGGCCTCCACTCTCTCTGATGAAGTTGTTCAAGATAAAGAAGAAGCAGAAGCTTCTACATAGTCAATTCGAATTGAAGACAGTCTCCATGTAGTGACTCCTTCTCCTGATGCTCCGGAAGTTCATGAGATATTTGATATCTCATATTCTCATATTTCTGAAACAAAAGAAGACATTCGAATCTCTGATATTGAAGAAAAATTCTGTTGCACTTCCATGCAAACATTCACCGGTGATTTTCCTTTAAATTTTGTGCAAAATTTACTAGTAATTGCTTCCGAAAGTGAAGAGAAATTTGATTTTTCTCCCTCTAATGTTGTTGCTGGTGTGAAAATATGTGATACCTTGGATATTTTGGAAGAAATATCAGATTACCAGAGTGATCCATTATCTCCCCATGATCTATATTTTCCAGCAAATTCCTGTAGGATTGCATGCACCAAAATTCAGAATTTTGAAGAAGAAGAAAGCTGTGCATCCACCGTCTCAGTTAACCATTTATTTGAATCTGATATGATATTATTTAGATCTGATATGATATTTATTGGTTTAATATATCAAATTCATAATCTTTTAGTACCACTTGTAGCTGTTCTCATCAACGGAGTGAAGAAACAAGTACCGCAAGTCTCCTACAAAACTGTTGCTGGGGATTTGATTCCATTTCACAGTTTTGGATCTGTTTTGAACCTATTTAGATCTGATTTAATTTCTTATCTGATATTATTTGGTTCATATTTTAAAATCCAAAATCCTTCAGTCATGCTTGTAGCTGCTCTCACCAATTCCGGTGTGAAAAATCAAGTACCGGACTTTCTCTTCAAAACTGCTGATGGGGATTTGGTGTTAGTTTGCTCATATGAGGTTGCTGATATTTTATTATGTGATTCATTATCTATTTCAGAATCTATATCATACTATGGAGCTCAAGAATTCTCTCTCAACAGTCCCAGTGCTTCTTTACCATTGATCACATACTCATCTCCTCACAGAACTAGTAAAGAGGAAGATTTTCTGCATCCGCCTGGACACCTGCTCCTAACACTTGGGGCTGTTCTTAACACTCATGTTTTTCTGTTCATGGATGAAACATATCATTTTCTTGAGTGTTCCTCACATTATCTAAATTCTCAATAAACTTTTCTCACTTTTCAATTGACTTCAGTTGCTCTACATGGGTCCAGTCTTCATCTGGAAGCTATCTATATTTCTGATTTAGTTGAGCATATCATTATTCTTCCAAAGAGGAAGATTCCTCTAGACATAATGATGGAGAGGTTCACATGCCAGGCCCCAGGATACCTATGCATAGAATAACCATATTGATCCTGATTCTACCTGCTTAATTAGAGGGGGGGATTTTTTCCGATGTGGTTTTTCCCCAGCACCTTGTTTTTGAGCAGTTACTTTACTTTACTTGATGTAATGGGTGACCTATGGTCTTAGTTACCAGGGCCCACAGTTTGTCCAAGTTAGCATTCAGGGGGGGTGTTAGGATTATTAATCCTCCCTTGTCCAAATTTGGTCATATGTCTAAATCGGGAGTCCATCCAGTCTATTTATAGTCATTAACACCATTGAGTCCAATTCACCTAATTGGGGCACATGTTTTAGTTACTAAAGTGTGGGGAACACTAATTGAGGCTCACTGCCACTGATTGCACTTGATTGAATCAGTTTAGGAGCCTCCTAGACCAATACCTACAATTTAGGAAGCCACTGGGAGTGTCGAAACCAACCAAGGTCAGTTCACTTCAGTTAATGACTAGTCAAGCTAAGTTAGGAGTCAGTTACATTCAGTTCTAGTCCTCTACATTCAGTTAGCGCTAGGTTTACTTGACTGAACACATGTGGGGCGCATTTCTCACCTACCACTGTCAGTTAACCTTAGTCAACACTGAATGTAACACTTGAGTTATGTTTTAGAGCTCCGATGAACTCCGGTTATGGTTTAGACAAGGTCAGTTAACTATTAAGTCCTCCGATAGTGATTTAGACAAGGTCTTGGTTACCTACAGTCAAGTAGAGTCTAATCAATTCGAACTTCCTCATGTGGATTCGAATTGCTTGTGGCTATTAAAGCCATTGTACTTCATTGTAATTATCTATCTAATTACTCTTTGATTAATGAAAAGCATTCACAGTTGCAAGCCATTTTTGCATTGTTTCATTCTTCAATAACTGAGCAAATTGTGTGATCTATCATGTGAGTTGTGTGTTTGTCCACAGATCTATGTGTTCAATTTAATAATCCATCAGTGGATGCCCTTTGGTCCATGTCGAAAGTAGAATGTGTTTCGGAATGAAATTCAATAGTTTCAAGGTACTCTTATTCATTTTCATGTGATGTTTTCTCATATTTTTAAAAGTCACTTGGGAGTGACTTTCGATCCTCATAATGTAATTCTTTTTTTGTTTCACCACCCATAGAACTTGGTGGCTCCTTAGTCTCCTCCATACTTTTGCATTGCTGATTATTCCTTAATGAATTCAGATTTGAATTATTTTTCCTCAATTCATTCAACCAATTATAAAATTCCTCAAAATTAATGTTATTACATGTCTCTCCATTATGGAAACTTATACTACTTCCTTTTGCCAGCTTACCCCTAAGTTGTCTAGCCATCAATTCGAATCCTTGCATAAGTTGCTTGGTCTTATAATAAAAATATGACTTCAGCCATTTCTTAAATTCATATCTACAATCCATAACTTCACTAGGTTCCAATACCATGCTCTAATACCACTGTAATGTCGCTTGTGAATAATTTTCCTAGTGTTCAAATTCACCAAATTTCAACTCTAGGTATATGGATACAACTGATTCCAAACTCCTCCAATTAATTTCAAACTTGGCGAGGAAGTTCATGAGAGGTGATGGGATACATTAAACCATATATCAGACATATAATAAACTTATATACCCAACCATGGTCTGCAATTTTCAAGGGAATAATTTTCAGGACAAGACTAGTCAATTTGGGAGGTGGAAATCCCCCTGGGTCCTGGAACAAATCTCTTACAAACACTATACAACCTCCACTAATTGTTGGTATGAGAATTGAATTTATTATAAGACATTAATTAAAGTATATTTTCATCATTATATGTGGTTTTGGGGTCTATTAGGTATCCAAGAGACCCAGGGAATTTACTAGTAATTCGGAGGCTCAAATCCCCAATGGTAGATGGCTCCAAATAGCTCCAAATGCTCTCAAATTGTACCAGAAGGTGTATGAATGATGTTAATACATAAAAATTGTGTTTATAGGTTTCTTTAAACCATCAAATGACTTCTGCAACTCACTTTGGAAATATGGTCAATGTATGGATTTTTACGAGCAACTTGTGGTTCAAATCCCCTATGGATAGATGATGAAAATAACTTTCCAAATGCACTAAATACAACTCAAATTTATGAATTGAAGTATGGGACATATAAAGGAAATCAATATTAACTCATATGAATCACCATTCAACTTTTAATGTCTACTATAACTCCCTTATATCAGATGCAAAAAGACTAGTTTCAACGTCCTTGGGGGAAATGATAGGCAATCTTCTCCAAATGCTATGAAACTCAACAAAATGAATCCAAATGATTATTTACTGAAAATTAAACTCATATAATACATATATAACAGTCCATTCATACATAAACCATCAGTATTTTACTTATCCATTCGAATCCATCAACATTACATTGGTTCACAACAAGGTAGTGGGCAAATGGCGTTGTTTCTTCATTGTTTAACATTTTTACATGAAATATTTTTGTATTTCGACCTGAGAATTTCTGAAGATGAATAAAATAGTATAAATTGAATTCCATTCATCATCGATATATCATATAAACATTCTTTCATCCGAAATCATCAGCTCTACAATGGCATACATCAATATAGTGGGGAAATGGTCATTGTTTGCTCATTAATAATCAACTTTACATACAACTATTTGGTATTTCGACCTGATACTTTTCTAATATGAATACAAGAGTATATTAATCTTATTACCATCATAAATGGACCATGAGAATCTCTCCCAAAGTGCGCTTCAGTCCATAAAGCCAGAATATGATGAGAAAACTTGGAATAGATGAAAGAACAAGATGATCTTGAAGTGTCCAAGAGCTGACATGTAGCTTGAACCTATAATTTATGACTCCATTAAATATCCATGAAATACTTGAATGGCCTTTCCACACAACAACTTGGATGGGAATCTTTCACCCTCGAAATTGGCTAAGGAAGGAAACTATTCATCCACTAGCTCTCTCTCTTCACAAATGAAAATTTCTCAAATGATAAAAATATGCCTTCATTATTTGGTCTTGAAATTTGTAAAGTTTCTAATATCTCTATGGGTCTAATTCCTTCCAAGAGATGCATTCCAATTCTAGTTGGGAAGAGATTCCAAAGAATGCCACATGTACAACAATTCCTAGTTTCCCACTTCCACCAAATCACGTGTGGAAGCATCTTAGCTGCCCTAAATCCATTTAGCACCATATTAGAGATATTTTTATCTTTAACCTGTCATATATGTCATATTTCAGCCTTCATATCTTATTTGTGTCATAGGTGTCATAGCATATTCATCATTGTTGTCATAGAGCTAGGGAATCTAGTCCAAGTGTCTCACTAGCTCCAAAATGCCTCTTCCTCTTCCATGGGAGCTACTCTTCCACTCCAATTAGACCTTAATTAATTAATTCCAAGTATATTTACCTTCCCACTCATCCCAAGACCCTTTGTATTCTTATGGATTCGAAATGACAAGAGGAGGATGCCATGTGGCATAGAAAATCTAGCTTGTGTGGGTCCCACACCCTCCATGTGTCTTCATGATCAATTGCCACTTTGATTTTCCATTGTATTTATTTATTTAGCTCATTTATTAAATATTGATTCCATTCTAATGTTCAAACATCATTTATTTTCCCACTTATTCCAAATCTCAAAGCTTCCACCCCCAACCTAGGAAACTAGTAATTTTCCTCCTTGGAAACTATTTGATGCTTAGCATCAATTTGACAAACTCTCATGAATATGACAAATGTGATTAGGCCATTGTGATCCAATGCAAAATCTGGGACATGACAGTTAGAGTTATTGTAATCCTTAATACGATGTTTAGCTACTTAATATATTGTAATCAGTTGTGTATTCCACATAAGTTGAGCTATCTAATGGTTCAAAGTAATACATATATGATTATTATGGAAACACTTATACATGTATATTTCATATTTCATGATATCCTAACTTTAACATAAATAAATACAAAATAAATTTTGAATTTTACAAGAGAATATCTTTGAATTATGATTGTGAGCTTACGTTGTTACAACAACAAACCAAACAAACATTGCATTGTTACAACAACAAACCAAACCAAACCAAACAACCATCCAGATTGTAGAGTAGAGTACAACTATTCTCAAATTACCCCTTGACCTTGAGCTTTATAATAGAAGTTGATACAAAACACATTACAAAATTTAATGATATTATTAGATCATTTACTTTTCACTTCAAAATAGTGTTGTCACACTCTTATGAATTGTATTTCTGTAGTGGTCATGTTTTGCATAGTCATGATTAATAAAACCAATTTTGACCATGAGAGATTGGGAAAATTACAAATATTTTGGGATTCATTAAATACTAAATCATTATTATTTGCAACCTTATGAAGGACAAAAATCCTCCTTTAAGTAGGATTGAAGGATCAAAATTCCTCCTTCACATGGGATTGACATATTTGGATTGAGTTTTAAGGATATACTGTTAACTTTTCTAGTAAGTGTCCTTATTTTATTGATATTGTGAAGAAGAAAGTTTCTTTCAAATCTCCAAAAAATAAATAAACATAGATATAGAAATTGGAAACCAATTGATCATGCACACAAGATAAGATTTATCTTATAATATTTTATTCTTAAATTAATATCTTCCTTCGTGTGCTTTCCCAACCAAATATATTATAATGTGATCCATGGTGTTTTCATTTTACTAAATTTGTTTTTATAGGTTTTAGTCTCTCTTTTTAAAGCAAGTAGAGGTTAGGGCTTATATAACTTTAAAATAAGAAAAGAGTTTTCTTTAATACCTTATGTGAAATTTGTTTTTGGAAATCATCATAGCTATTAAATCATCTTCTTACTCTCATGAATTAACTACCAATCATGTGAAAACCTTATTAGGAACTAATCTAAGTTATTTTCTTCCATCTTCTCATCCTAGGTTTACATTTTATCCTTTGTCAAATTGTTTCGTAATTGACATATTCATTTTTATGTTCACATGGTTTGACATCTACCATAATAACCACCCATTTACAATCTATAATATGTATAATCTGATCCCATAAACAAAATTGGATTATTACATACACCAAACGAAACATACATCAAACAAAACCACTCTATATAAAACGATAATGAAATTTCTCATAAATATAAATACAGATCCCGTTCCTAAATCTACAACTTATGATCTTGTCTCAAGATTTAATTCTCTTATATTATCTTTTATGTATACCAATGCAACTAGCAGCTCCCACAACCATATTTCACAAGGCTAAGGGAGCAATTGCAGTTAAAGAGAAATACATGGGAGGGTTGAACAATATGAAAAATATATTGACTCCACACAACTTTCCTCAAATTCATTGTTTCCTACATTAAAAATTATAGGTTCAGATTGGTATTTGTTTTTATCCATGGTTGAAATATTTCTGTAAAGTTGAACTTTATAAAACTTTCATCAAATTCAGTTGTTTCCTACATTAAAAACTATACTTTCAGATTGCTCTTTGTTTTTATCTATGTTTTAGTAATATTATTAATAAAATAGATTATTAGAAACATAATTCTAACCCATTTTATCCAAGTTGACTATGTATTTTTACCAAATTGCATGTAGTCACACCAAGAGAAATTGGAAATTTATTGTCGCTTTAAATAATATATGCATTTGCCAACTTTTGCAACTTAGTTGCAATGCAAGGGTACAAAGAGGTATGAATTGATATTTTCCAACTTCTACAACCAAGTTGCAATGCAAGGGTATAGAGAGATATAACATGATAAAGCCTTATACATGACACTTCCAACATGAAAAAGTGAAGAGATGACAAAAGGCATACATTACATTTTGAGGGTAAAAAAGTGAATGTGAACATTAAAACTATAAAATAAGACTACATTAATAAGACTAGTAAACAAACCTTAGGTTCTTCAATCAATTTAGTAGTGCAGTCATAAAATCATGCAAGTGACCATGGGTAAGGAAAATCCCACAAATGCTACGCAGATAAGAGAAAGATGCTAAGGGTTCACACAAATGCTATCAGGGTGAAAGATGTACAAACAAAAACTTTGGAAGAGTCTACCAATAGAGTCACGGTGAGGGAGACTTACACACCAGTCACAACAGAGTCCCGAAACCAGTCACGGTGGATCAATCGTAAAAACCCAGCCTGTGCAGAGAAGGTCCTAGTCAACCCCGTGAAAGAATACGACAGAGGTAAAATCGTGACGGTAAACCCATGACAGAGGTACAAGCATGGAGGTAAACCTGTGACAGAGGTAAGAGCGTGAAGATAAAATCATGAGTGAAAAAAAATTGAGGCAATACTCATGATGCAGGAGATAAACACGTGAAGAAACCAACGAGAGAAAATATCACTATGTAGTGAAATCATAGAGGGAAATCCGAGAAGGAAAACATAGAGATCACCCCGTGAATGAACCAGAGGAAGTCCCAAGAAGAAAAATGTAGAGATCAGCCAATGAAGAAAATAGTGAAAGTCAAGCACGTTAAGGAAATCATGATTGAAATCCAGGATAAGGTAAGTCTAAGCCTAAGATTAAACATGAGATAATCATTAAATGAATTTATAAACTAGTCACAGACAATTGAATTTGTTTTATAGTATTTGAGTTAACCATTATAGTATTTGTTTTATGCATCCAATTGAATTTGCGGAAAATTGAGTTTGAAATAGATCCACTTACCTATAAGGATCATTGATAGAGATCCATAAACTAAGAAGACTGAACAGACATGGCTCCACCACCGCAGCTCAACAATGGATCCACCACGCCACCGGGGACTCCACCACAGCACAACCGGCTCCACCACACCACCAGACTGAGCAGACAAAGGGATGACAAGGATCCACCATCGCAACTGGACAATGGATACACCACACCGCTAGATGCTCCACCACGACACCACCGGATCCACTAGACCGAGCAGAAAAAGGGAAGACACGACTGCACCATCGGATACAATGGATTGAGGAGGTCGCACCAACAGACCAAGCAAGTGATAAGTAGAGAGGGTGCAAAAATAGACCGGGCATATCGTTGAGCGGAGCTCCACAAACGAAGTAGAACGACGAGGGCGCACAAGAAGAAATACGATGGCACACCAACAGACCGATGAGGGGGCACAAGTAGAAAGGCAAAGAGTTTGCACCAAAACCAGTAGAGACGAGCAGTAGCACAAGGAACCAGCATAGGTAAAATGACAAACATGGAACTAGCACGAGGACCAACACCAACATAGCACCAGCACCAAAACCAACAGAGACGAGCAGTAGCACAAGGAACCAGCATAGGTAAAATGATAAACATGGAACTAGCACGAGGACCAACACCAACAAAGCACCAACACCAGCACCAACATGAGCACCAACACAGGGCATCGAACAGGGAAAACGACAAAACAATAAATACTGGCATTCCGTTAATAAATATATAAACTTTGTTTGACCGAACAACTTTTCGGCCAAAAACATTTTTTGGTCGAACAACTTTTCCTCCCAAAAAACCTTTCAGCTGAACAAATGTTTGGCCAAAAAAATATCTACCAGACTTTATTTTCCCAGCCATCCTTGCAAAGTGCACATTACGAGGCACATTGTTAACTTTAAATTTCAACTGAAAAAGTTTTTTGACCGAAAGTTAGTTGCATTTTTTCGACTGAAAACATAAATTAGCTGGGCCAAAAGGTGTTGGAATACGAATTCTGAAAATCGATTCTCACCGAATAGACACCTAGGTTCATGATTTCACCCTTGATTTTCCTCGGTTCAATGGTGATGATCCCACTTGATGGATATACAGCGAAAACCAATATTTTAGTCTGCATAACACTTTTGATGTCAACAAAGTCCTACTTTCATCCTTTCATTTGGATCATGAATCCCTTCAATGGTTTTGTTGAACAAATTTTTTCTAACTCCTTTTGCAACGATTTGGCCCTAGTGCTTTTGAAGACGTCATAGGAGCACTCACTAAACTTCACCAAACTGGAACTATGAGAGAGTATCAGACAAAATTTGAGAAACTGACCAATCACACAGAAGGATTATCTAATGCATTCTACAGTAGTTGTTTTATCAGTGGTCTGAAGGATGCAATATGATATAAGGCTAAGTTTTTTTTTATCCTAGCACAATGATAGAATCCCTAGGGTTGGATAAGTTGGCAGAGGACAAGATTATATCTCAACAACAATACAAATCCACTTTTGTTCTATTCAGAAATATGGTTTTCCAAACACCTTTAATCACACTAGCTCCTAGAACCACTCCTATCAAGAGTTTGTCTAAAGCCGAGAGGCGAGAACGTAGACAAAAAGGGATTTGTTATAATTGTGATGAGAAATTCACCCGAGGACATAGATGTTTCGAGAAAAATCTCTATCTCTTGGATGTGGATTCTTCTCCTGCACTTGAAATTTGTGAAGGTGCTTAGGATCCAATAGATGATCAGGGTGACACTCAGCATCCACCTATTGACCCTCCTTTTAAGGATGACTACCCAAATATATCTCTCCGTGCATTTTTCGGAGTCACCACCCAACAAACCATGTGGTTCAAGGGTTTCTTCAAGAAGCTCCCTCTTACAATACTCATTGATTCTAGTAGCATTCATAACTTCATTAACCCTCAGATCGCTAAATAGGATGATTGTTTTTTCCATCCTTGCTCCAACTTTGAAGTCATGGTTGTCAATGGGGCCACCTTACCTTGTAAGGGGAAGTTTCGTAATGTGAGTATCTCTATTGGAGATTATAACTTGTGCTTTGACATGTTTTCCTTTCCCTTAGGAGGATGCGATGTGGTTTTTGGCGCTCAATGGTTACGCACACTTGGACCCATCTTATGGGATTTCACTGAAATTTGGATGCAGTTTTTAGTCAATGGGAAAAAAACACACATTGAAGGGATTACAACGACGGTATCTCAATATAATTAGTTCACATCGCATGGAAAATATCCTTAATAAGAATTCACATGGTCTCATCACTCAGCTTCATTCCATTCAAATGCAACCATCATCAGTCTCCACTACTCCCTTGGATCTACAAAAAAAATTGGGTCGATATGCATGTGTCTTTGTTGAACCAGTGAGATTTCCACCTTCAAGACTATATGACCATCATATTTCTCTCCTTCCTAGAAGCATCCATATCAACATCAGTCCCTATCACTATATGTTTCACCAAAAGACAGATATTTAGATGCTACTCCGGGACTTACTGAAGCAAGGTATTATTCTCCCTAGTACTAGTTCCTTTTCTTCATCAGTTCTTCTTATCCATAAAAGGTGGGTAATGGTACCTCTGCATTTACTTTCAAGCACTTAATCACATAAAAACAAAGGATAAGTTTCCAATTCATGTTGTTGATGAGCTTCATGGTGCTCATTTTTTCTCCAAGTTGGATCTTCGTTTTGGGTATCATAAAATTCGGGTTCATGAGGATGATATCCCTAAAATGGATTTTCCACACACATGATGGCCACTATGAGTTTTTTTTCGTGCCCTTTGGCCTCACTAATTCTCCTTCCAAATTCCAAGCATTGATGAACAAATTATTCTGGCCCTACTTGTGGAACTCCATTATGGTCTTATTTGGTGATATCCTCATCTATAGAAAACATGGGCTAAGCATGTCCAACATCTAGATCTTGTACTTGAACTTTTTTGTGATCATCATCTCCGTGCTAAGCAATCTAAATGTGTTTTTGGGCAGGAGGAAGTGGAGTATCTCAAGAATATTCTTTCAGCACAAGGGGTTCGCATGGATCCTCTCAAAATACATGCCATGAAAAATTGGCCACATCCTCTAACACTTAAGAGCCTTCATGGTTTTTTGGAACTGACTGGCTACTACCACAAGTTTTTCAAGGATTACAAAAATATTGCATCTCCATTAACATATCTATTGAAACAAGATAATTTTACATGAACACATGATGTGAGTGTGCATTTGACAAACTGAAGCAAGATATGTGCATCAAACCTGTTCCAACTATGCCTTATTTTTTCAAGCTTTTCACTATTACGAGCTATGATTCTTGCGACAATGGACTTGGTGTTGTTCTCCTTCAAGATGAACATCCCATTGCTTTCACCAACTAATACATTTCTAGCAAGAATTTATCCACCTCAACATATGAGAAGGAAATTATGCCTATTTTGCATGCACTAAAGAAGTGGCATCCATACGTATTAGGAAATTATTTCTGCATTAAGACTGATCACCAAGGTCTGAAATATTTCCTAGAAAAATTTACGGGTCTCATCCCCAACACAACAAAATTGGGTTATCAAACTCATGGGTTATTCTTATGAGATCAATTACAAGAAGGGTAATGGCAATCTTGTCGTGGATGCTCTTTCTCACACATTTGATGACCACATTTCTATTTTATCTATTTATATGCCTATTCCAGATTGGTTGCAATATGTTTAGCAATGTTATGTAAATGATTCTTTATTATCTAAAATCATCCAACGATTGGCTAATTACCCTTTTGTTTTACCACATTATTCTTGGTATGGTGCTTCTCTGAGTACAAGGGTCGTCTGGTGCTTCCCTAGAGATCTTCAACAAGTTGTCTTCTATGAACTCCATGCTTCTCCATTGACAGGGCACTCTGGGTTCCTCAAAACATATAAGTGAGCATGGCATAAATTCTTTTGGAAGGGAATGAAAAGGTCAATCCAACAGATGGTGGCTGAATGTGATACCTTCCAGTGGGACAAGGGTGAAACAATAATCCTTCTGGTATTTCTCGATCGCTTTCCCATCCCTATATAGATTTGGATAGATAATTGGATGGATTTCATTGAAGGGCTCCCTAAATATAGAAGGAAGATAGTGATATTGGTTGTGGTTGTTCTCCTTGTTAAAGTATTGTAACTTCGAAAGATATTCTTTCTTACTTTTGTTGTATTCTCCTTCCGAGATATCATTCCACCATTTGGAGATGTCCTTGATGTAATTGGTCATGTAAAAGTCATGAGGTAAACCCTCCATTGTAGGTCGGAGAAATATTACCCACAAAATTAATATATAAAAATGTATTTTGAGTCTCCCAAGGTAGGTTGGCCCTAATTAGAAAACCTGGCCAACCTAGTTAGTTATTTGAGGCGCCTCTCTCATTCTTACACACCTTACACTCATGTATTGCACTAGAGAGAGAGAGAGAGAGAGAGTCTAATGTGGAATATGATAAACTATTCTTTTTTCTGGGGTTTTACATTATACTTGGTTGAATTATATACTGAGGAAGTTTTGCAGGGTTTTCTCCCTTGTCGTTTCCCCGAGGAAAATGTTTGTGTTCTCTTGTGTTGTTGTACTTGTCTTTCTTTCAGTGATCCTTTGCTTATGGTTATGATGTTATGATTCTAAATGTTTTATATCTTGTCTAACCATTAAAAATATAAAATGGTATTAGAGCCACCCTGAAAGAAGTTTGTGCAACTGAAACACTGCTACATATACAACTACTGAAGATTAGGGTTTCATACTTGAAAACCCTAGAAGACAAAAAATAGCCATGTTGGTACTTTCGCTATAAATCAATATTGGAGAAGGATCAAGCGACAAATATTTTACAACCTGAAGGTAAAATCCTGTTGTACCCTGTGTAAAAGTTTCAGCCTCATATTCACTATAATATAGGAGATAGAATTCCTCCAACTCAGGGTTCCGACCTCTCCTAGAATTCAGCCTTAAATAGGTGACCTAGGCAGAATTGCTTTATCTCGGGCTAGAAAGTGCCAAATTAAATTTATCAAGTTGTTGCAGATAGGGTACAAACTTTAGTTTCTGTGGTAACCGTTTCGGACCCTGAAGGTGAAACAGTGACATGTGGAAGTCCGTACAAGTTTTCTATACTGAACAGTCCTGAAATAAGTCACCTTGGGGAGCTTCGCATATGTCCCACCTGGAAAGTCCAATTCTTCTCTAACCTATGGGGTTTGAAAGAATTCAGACCAAGCTACCTTAGGACGAAGTTTCAGACCTTTAGGAGAATAAAATTCAAAGCTACAATAGAAACAATATTAGTCAATTCTGCAGAAGAAATTGGAGAAAAACTAGGGCTTCTTGTTCTGGGAACTTCCCTCCACCAATTAGTTGAAGAACGAGGACCACCAAACTCTCCCTAGGAGGGCGCATATTTCTATGTAATTAGTTTCTCATGTTGTGGACTTTTAATTTTTGACCTAATACTGTTGCTAGGGAAAACTAGGGCATTAGACATTTTATAGTTTTGTCTACAGTTTTGGGAAAATAAGTATGTTTCTCAACTCGTCTTGAGGAGGATCATATTTCTATCCAATCGGATCTAAAATATACCCAAGTTGAAAAATTAGGGTTTCTTTGTCAAACCCTAGGTCCACCTGAATTAGTCTTCCAGAAGAGCTTTCAAGCAAGCATCGAGTTGAAGCAATCTCACTGGTAAGTTCTATCCTCTCTATTTCCTTTTGAGGTTCTCTTTTTTATCATGATGAAAAATAGTAACAAGCTTGAGGACAAGCTTGAAAGAGTCGAGAAATTCTAAGAATGGAATTATAGAGTGCTTCTCATACTTGAAGAAGCATGACATGTGTTAGCACTCAGATTTTTCTTGGATTGTATCAAAAAAACCTGAGGTAAACACAAAACCACTTTTGACTGTATTCTGACTGTCTACAATCAGAGAGGGATCTCTCAATGATTTCAAAGTCTTCTCACTCAGGATATTCAATCTTACTCAAAAGGTCAAATTTTTTATAAGACACGTTATTTTTTAAAGAATTGGTAAGATAGTCTTGAAAGACTCCATTGGGCAATGGAGTCAAAAATCAGATATGAGTTGAGTTGCAAGAGGTTGGGGTTTGAAAAGATTCATGGACAGAGGCAGGGTAGACACCATTTTCTCAGTATTGAGGGATTTTCAGGTTGATTAGAAGACAAAAGAAGACATTCCATTAAACAGAGCTTCTAACTAGGATGAGTTCTGTAAAAATTTAGCAAAAAATGGTTTGAAAATGTTTGAGTAAATGAACCTAGAGCATCAAAGATGAATTCTGGTTCATAAAACATTGTTCAAACATAAAAAAAAAAGATACAAAATGGAATGGGAAACTCGAAAAACAATCACATAAGGATATCAAAGTGATGGCATAAGAATCTCTTTCGTAGAAAGTGTTCAACATTTGCTCTTTGCAACTTTATTCATCTTCAGAAATTGAAACTATTACAATGAAAGAGCCTCTCTGATATTTAAAGTTCCACCCTAAATATATATATTACATTTGTTTATAAAGAAAACACTACATCTTCCTTGCCTTCAATTCGAATTCTAACTGCCTTCCTAAAAATAGAAGCAATTACAAACAGAAAGACATGTTTAACTGGTTTCCTGCTTTTTAGGAGGCGGATTCCTGAAAAACAGGCTTCAAATCCCCACTTGTGTATCTCAAATGGTGAAACATGTATAAACACTAAGATAGGTTTTTGTAATTAAACCCATTCCCAACAAAACCCATGTTTTTATTTTTCCATATTCCCCTCCCACTTCTCGGAATATGCATTTTCAATTAATGACTAAAACAATAATTTGAAATTCTGGAAAAATGCATTGTAAATATCACTTTGATTATCCCAAAACATAACACCTCTGTAAACAGTGAAGGAGGTTTTTGTTGATGAGTCGGTTATGAAGAAAAACCTCCTTCGGTTTTTTAAAATTCATCTTCGTTTTGTGAAAATATGTGTTTGAAATTAGTGACTAAAACAATCATTTCCATAAAAAAACTTGCCGAGGTGCTGCAATTAATATTAATTTAATACTCTGTTTGTATGTTATGCAATAGCCACATTCTCCCTCACCTATGCAAAAAAATGAGCTGGAAATTGATGTTTCTTCTCATATGGAACGCGTGTCTTCCTTGATTTGTACCCTTTTTCCTGTAAAGGCCAAGATCATTCAATATTTCCTTTATAAATTGTTGATCAGGCTAACGTGTTTCCGTCACAAGTTGTTTAGACAGTCGTTCAAAGAGATTGAAAAGAATATTCTCTAATTCACCACGGTCTATTCTGGTTCTCTTCATTTCTTGGGCCTTAACTGATGCATCAGAACCCTTTCTATCCTGAAAAATCCATCATGCCTTCCATGGGATTATATCTTCTACGATCATTATCTATAACCTGCACTTGTCTTGCTTTAAATTTAAATTTTTTTGTCCCTTCACGACATAGCCTTCGGTAATCATCAATGTTTTGAGTGGGAGGATTCATATAAAATTTACGCTCAACCGATATGAAAATAAAATGACAACACTTTCACCAAGCGAAATAACTTTTTACCATAGATCTTACTTTTGAAATAATATTGTAAAGACACGTGCTTTGAACATTAACCTCTCAGCATTTCTATCAGCGGAATTTTTTCCATCAGTTGATCTCTTGGTCAAAACAACACTGTGTGGACGCATGTTTCACAAAAAATTTCACTGAGGTTCTGATTCATTAACTTATCTGTATCTCATCCATTGGAATTTTTTTACTGCGTTGATCTTGTGGTCGAAACTAGGATGCATCTCCATGTGTCCAAAGGCCTGAGCTTAAAAAACATGAACGTTCAGGCCATCCAAGTGGCACACCGGTTTAAGATTCTGCTAAGGCCCTCCAACGTTAACAACCCAACACTTTTTCCAACAGAATGATTCTCAACCATTAGATGATGCATGGTCTTCATCTGCACCGTCAATTCATCTTTTGATTACAGGAGATTTAACAAACAAATAAATTGACAATGGGTATTCTAGTTCTGAACCAAGTTCTCTTCATCAATTCTTCTTGTTTCAAGCCACTAACATTAATCATACCGACGAACACATTTCCTAATATTCTTAGGAAACAAATGGAGGCGCATCCATTGTTCTATATCACGACACTTTACTCTCATTTCTTCCAGCCTCTCCAACGAACTTGTTGGTTTGCAAACCATGTCCAAGTGTGCATTTACTCCCTCAATATTTGAAAGACTGAGAATGGAAAAATGCTTCCTGAAGTTGATGAATATCTATGGACCGCAAAGCCATAAAAACTTTTAAATAATGAACAATAAGTCATTACATTAGGTCAAAAACCTTTCTTCTATCATCTCGTCTAGAAGCTCCATAGCGTCCTCTCGCTTGTTACTTTTGCAGAGCCCATCGATAACTATAGTGTAAGTGATATTTACAGGGTCACACCCTTTCTGCGGGAACTAGCGAAGAATATGGACAACTCGCTCTAAATTTTCATTCTTAAGAAATTTTGGCTCCTTATCAAGTTCTTTGCCAGATCGTCTATCTACCTTGGTCAATATTTCAACGATCTTGATGGCAATGTGGGACGTGTGGCAGTCCAACACAGGAGCATACCCATTCCCAATATGTCCAGGGTGTTTCACGATGATAAGTCGAGCTATGAATTTATTGGAGTCATAGGCAACATACCCACGCTTCAAATCCTGGACTGCGACATTTTTCACGTTAAAACCAACATTGTCACCGGGTGACGCCTCCAACAGAGATTCATGATATTTGTTGGCAATATAGAACTCTTTTGCTCTACACTCAAACCCAGAATCCAAAGCCAACTCTAGTATGATTCTATCATATCATCTTCCAGCGACGACGCTATTCTCCAAACTCCATGAGTTTGAGGACCTGTTTAGGGATTCCCACAATTTCCTCACTCAAGCCAGCTACATAGATTCCACGCTCCACGCTCTCATGTATTTGCAACCTTTTTATGTTTAGGAACCAATAAGTCATTGGTTTCTTCATTGTAAATTTCCATGTAAGACATACGAAGAAGGAACTCCCTATCCTCTCTCTCTTCAAATGCCCTTTTTGCATTCTCTTTCTCCGAGTATGGATAACTTGGAAGTTGTTCAAGAACATGTCGTAAAATTGAAAGAAGATCACGTCCCTCCTTCCAGCGTGGCATATTATGCCACTTACTAAATACTTATGACAACTGCATTTTACATGTTTTTGTAGTAACCATAATACCACATGCATAAGATAATAAATATTAGAGCTTTTTATATGCGCTAGTGGTTTCACTCTATGTGAAAGCCTGGCTAGCTTCTCTATATGACTTTGTACTTGGGCTTCGATTTTAAAATTGAGCTTGGCCCCAAATTTTTAGACTAAGCTTTTAACGAAAATTTGGCTTTACTAACCAAAAATATAAAACTGACTTGGAAAGTCAAATTTAAGTCAATTTTATATTTTTTATAATAAGAAAAACCCCAATTTTTAGACTAAGCTTTTAAAGAAAATTTGGCTTTACTAACCAAAATCATAATAACCCAAAAATATAAACTTGACTTGGAAAGTCAAATTTAAGTCAATTTTATAATCTCCATATTTTTAGACTAAGCTTTTAATGAAAATTTGGCTTTACTAACCAAAAACATAATAACCCAAAAATATAAAATTGACTTGGAAAGTCAAATTTAAGTCAATTTTATATTTTTTATAATAAGAAAAACCCTAGTTTATATTTTTTATAATAAGAAAAACCTCACGCTAAATGTTTCTTGGAACAACATTTACTCGCCAAATTTATATTTTTTCATAAAGAATTATTACCAAACAAGCAACACCTTTGCTTCAAGAATTTGGAAAACTTTAATAAATTATCAAACGATCAAACTTAGAGCTTCCAAATCACCAACAAAACTTTGAAATATAAACAGTCATAATGCTAACTCCTGCAAGAATAAAAATAGTGATAACAACATGGAGAACTATGTCAAATAATAAGTTGTAGATCCAGACGGAGATGAAGTCATAGCAAAGAAGAAGGACCTAGTCAAAACAAAGATGAGTATTTTCGTCTCCATTGGATCTCACATGTATTATCCTTGAAGACTCCCAAGGATATGTTCGATGCAATGAAAAACTTGTACAATGATGACCTTGAGAACTCAACTCAAGGATGTGAAGGTGAAATGCCAGAAAACATTCAATGTTACTTCACAAAGAGATCTCAGCTCAAGGAGCAATTAGAAGTCGTTGAAGACAATGTCAAAGAAGCAGAAGCATAGATTACAATTTTTGAATGGTCTTCCAAGATCAGTCAAGAGAGTTGTTCTAGTAGTAAGATCACCTATGGAGGAATGTACGTAAGAAGAATATTGATTGATGGAAAAAGAATCCCTAACAACTCATGCCAAGAAGAAAAAGAACAAGAAGGGAGAACATTCCTGCAAAGAATTGAAGGAAGTCTCACAACTCAATAGTTCAGTTGTGATGAGAAAGGATATTTTGCGAAAGAATGTCCCAAGAAGGAAGAATGGAAGGATGATATGATATAGAAGTACCATTCAATCATTCATAATGTTGGTTGGATATGAGTTTGAGACATGAAAGGAATTTTTGTAAAGTCTTCTAAGTAGATCCACAAGATCAAGTCTACCACAGGTTGAAGTATCAAAAGATACGAAGCAAGGTTCGTGGTTTCTATCAGAAAGAGAGAGTCGATTATGGAAAGACACTGCTCTAGGGGCTAGACACTCCTCTTTAGTAGTGGATATTACACTAAACAGTTGGTGTAATCAAAGTATAAGAATATATCGAGAAACCTATATGGTTTGAGACTCTCTACAGAGAACCACCTATGCACAAAAGGATTTGTACAAAAGCTCAGTAGGCACCCATGGGATAACACATATAGTTACATGAGGAGACTGAGGTTCAACTAAAGTTACGGTCCCAACCTTTACTATAAGGTTGAATATAGAGGCCTACAAAGGATGAGAAGCTCATAGATGGGTGCAAGATAAAACTTGCAACAGAGTTTGAGATGGAGGATCTTGATATCTAGTGACCTTGGCAGGTGATATAGATGGATACAAAGAAGATTAGTACCAAAGGAGGATACCTATCACTCCAATGTCTTGATGCAAAGAATACAAGATGTAGAGGGAGGATGGTGCTCCACCTCAGAGGGAGTGACTACGGTAGATCTCAAAGTTTGAGAATCTTGACATGATTCTTAGGATTAGAAGTATGATGGAATATAGAGGACATTTTCCCTATCCAAGTAAAATATGTAGAGAAAATGGTGTGGTACCTAAAGGGTACTGCAGATATATGATGACTTTGATTGAGTTGGTAGTTCTACAAATATAAATATCACTCCAACATATTGCAGAAAGAAGAGTGTTTCTCTCAGTGCAATCAAGGATGAATATATTGGAATTGAGAAGAAAGAAAGTAAATATTCCTCTAGTAATGATGAATATGATCCAGAATAATTATACCGATGAAGATGAAGATTATAATCTTATCCATTTCATCATTGGATAAGAAGGGATGCACTGGTAGGATACACAGACACAGTTCTATGTGATTTGTGGTGTAAGAATACTTGCACTCAATATTTCCAATCATGAGCAAGATAGGAACAGGTCCTCAGAATTAGACGATGAAGTTGAATAGATTGAAAGAGACTCCAGTAATTCAAGAAGACAAAGATCAAGATGAAGTCTACCAAACAAACAAATATAAGTATTTGAATTGCCATTTCCTATATATCTAGTTATTCAGTTATGTGCATAGATATGTTCCTAGATTTAGGAAGTGTATTATGCATGTTAGAGTGTTTTTCATTTATGAACAGTTTACTGCTGATATGCATATCATGGGTAAGTGGCTTATGGTGTTGTTCAACACTCCATTGTTACTTATCTAGAATGAAACCTCTTTGCTGACATAATGTCTTGGTAGAGATGGAAGGAATTTAGAAGGTTACCGTATGTATACAGGATATGGATGAGTGTTGTATTAGCCGAAATAGTTGCATGATTATATGACTTATATCTTTATGCATAAGAATTTGTCATTATGAATATATTACGAAATGTTTCTAATCATACAACTGTATTTGACTTGTAGGAAGAATTGTATGAAATCGCTTACAAGATAAGAAATGATGAAGTTGTGAATGTACAATACAGTTGCGGATGTACAAGAGAAGAATGGTGCAGTTACATATGCACAAAAGAAGAATGATACAAGTTGTGAATGTACGATGCAGTTGCGGATGTACAAGAAGAGAATGTTAAAGAACAAGTTGTAGAAGGGAGTTGTAAAGCTCAAGTATGTTCCTACAGAGGAACAAGTAGAAGATGTGTTAACTAATCCTCTATCTCATGTAAAGTTTGAATACTTTCGAGACAAGCTTGGTGTAGTTTGAAAGGACCTCTCTCGAAAGAGGGAGTGACAGTAGATGGAAGAAGGATGCAGTGGTAGTAGCTCAGTCTAGGTTAGGGTAAGTCTGGATAGGCTTGTTGGCCCAAAAGTGTTAGTAAGTCAGACAAGGCCTATTGGCCCTAGGGGGATTAGTATGTCTAGATAGATCATCTTAACCCAAGTGGGTTTGGAATCCAGGACAAGGCTTGTTTGGTCCCCAGGAAGATCCATATGTCTAACCAGGATGGTTGGCTCGAAAGGGTTAGTAAGTTAGACAAAATGTCCTGATGGATCTACTAGAGAACTCACAGTGATGCTGCTCTCAAATAGTTAGAGGGAAAGAAGTGGTTGGAATGTCTGACTAGGCTTGTTGACCCAGAAGGGTTAGTAAGCTAGAAAAGGATTGTTTGGTCTCCATGGAGATCAATCTGTCTGAGTAGGATTTTTGTCCCAAAAGGGTTAGTAAGTCAGACAAGATGTTGTTGTAAGTGATTTCAGTATTGTTATACTGATGATTGCTTCAGTATTGTTATACCGATGATTGCTAAGATGATTTCTTCAGTATTGTTATACTGATGATTTCTAAGATGATTGCTTCAGTATTGTTATACTGATGATTGTTGAGATGAATGCTGAGATAGCTTCAATATTGTTATACCGATGATTGTTGAGATAATTACTGAGATAGTTTCAGTATTGTTATACTGATGAATGTTGAGATAGTTTCAGTATTCCTATATTGATGTAGTAGGTTTAGTATTTTCATATTGTGTGGCAAGCTCAGTATTTTCATATTGATATCGATGTGGAAAGCTCAGTATTTTTATACTAATGATGATGTGGAAAGTTCAGTATTTTCATACTGTTGTTGATGTGGTAGGTTCAGTATTTCTATAGTGATGAGGTAGTTTCAATATTTCTATACTGATATTGATGATGATGTTGCTTCAACATTTGCATGTTGATAATGTGGTTGTGGTCCCAACACCTTGTGTTGATGATACTGATATAGTTGTGGTCCCAGTACCCTTTGCTGATAATGTTGACGTGGTCGAAGTCACAACACTTTGTGTTGATGATTATGTTGTTGTTTCAACATTTTTATGTTGTTGATGATGGTGATGTTCCAGCATCACCATGTTGATAATGTAGATGATGGTATAACATTTATTGATGATGTTTATTTAGCACTAACATGCTAATGAGTCTGTTTGATGTTTCAGTATTTACATGTTGATGATGATGTTTCAATATTTACATACTGATGATGCAGATTATGATGTTTCAATTTTACATATTGATGATGCAGATGATGATGTTTCAGTATTTACATACTGATGATGCAGATGATGATGTTTCAGTATTTACATACTGATGTTCCAGTATTCAGATACTGATATTGAAGAAGAAGACTTAGTATTCGCATACCGATGTGGCAAAAGCAGATTCAGTATTCATCTATAAAATGTTACAGAAGAAGGTTAAGAAGAAGATCCAGTATTCCCATACTGATGTGGCAGAAGAAGATTCAATATTCACATACTGAAGTTACAGAAGAAGGTTCAAAAGATGATTCAGTACTCACATACTGATGTGGTAGAAGATGATTCAGTATCCACATACGCATATTGCAGAAGATGATTAAGTATTCACATACTGATGTGGCAGAAGATGATTCAGTATCCACATACTGATATTGAAGAAGATGATTCAGTATCCACATACTGATATTGCAGATGATGATTTAGTATCAACATACTAATTTTGCAGAAGATGATCCAGTACTCATAGATGATTCAGTATTTACATACTGAGGTTGTAGAAGATGATCCAATATTTTCATACTGACATCGATGATAACTATGCATGATGATGTTCAAAAATTCCTATGACATATAGAGATTCACCAGTTATTTGTATAGATGTGATGATGGTTGTTGTTGATGTAGAATACCTTCCTAGTTAAGAGGGAGTGTTAAAGTATTGTAACTTCGAAAGATATTCTATTCTACTTTTGTTGTATTCTCCTTCGGAGATATCATTCCTCAGAACTATTTTTCCACACTAGAACCAAACTGAAGATGAGTTTAGTGTATCACCCACAAACAGAAGGACAGACTGAATTTTTCAACAAATGTTTGGAAACTTATCTTTGTTGCTTCACCTATAAACAACAACATCAGTGGGAAAGGTGGCCCCTCCTGCTGAATGGTGGTATAATATATCCTACCACAATGCATCTAAAATGAATCCATATGGAGCAATCTATGGCCAGGCACCACCAATGCTACTTCCATACACCCCCAACAGTTCACCAATTTAGGAAGTTGACACGGTTCTCCGAAACCGAGATCATATTCTTCACATTTTGTAGGACAATCTTCACATGGAAAGAAACAACAAGCCGATTAGCACTATTCTAAGCGCACTTTTCAAGTCGGTGATATGGTTTTTCTTTGTCTACAACCTTACAAGAAATCATCCTTGAAACTCAAATGGAATCATAAGCCGACTCCAAAGTTCTATATGCCATATAAGATTCTTCAGAAGATTGGGTCTGTTACTTATAAATTTGAACTTCCTCCTTCTTCTCGCTTTCACCTAGTATTTCATGTCTCTTGTATTAAGTTATTGTCACCAACATCAGAGCACAAACTATTTCACCAGAACTGGATAATAAAGGATCCATCATTTTGGAGTCGGAGGCCATCCTCAATAGGAGCACTCGTCATATTTTCTCTCGATCCACCACTGAGGTATTAATTCAGTGGCATGACATGCAACTAGAGGATGCTACATGGGCACCACTCCTTCAGATTCAACAACAATTTCCACATCTAAATCTTTTATGACAAATATTTTCTAAGAGGGAGGGGATGTTAGGTACCCGTGACAACCCTTCTCTTTGCTCTGTTAGTATATTGTTGTTGGATGCATATGCTTTGTAAGTCGTCCCGTGAGTATATTGTATTATCCCACATTCATGGGGAGTAATAGTCATCTAGATTAGACTTGGTATATAAGTACGTGTTTATCCCACATTCACGGGGAGTAATAGTTTCTTATATCAGACTTAGTATATAATTATGTATTGAGGCTAATGAAGGAATCCACAAGTTATTTGTTTTGAGATTTCTCAAAGGAGGTTTTCCCCTCGAAGTGACCTATGATTAATAAATTACTTTTGTGTTCTTCTATTTCAGGTACATGAAATGAGATTCACAAAGAAATTGCAAAGAGCAATTTTTTAATCCATCCAAAAATATAAATGCTATTTTTATTCTTTTTATGAGAATGATAAGATTATCATTGATGAACTTATAATGGACATTTTGATCTTTCCATATCATGCTTCGAAATCTTTACTAAAATATTCTCTATCTTGATATGAATTCAGTAACTTGATGAAGATTTTTTTTTTCTATTCCTCTATGTCAACTCTCATCCTCCATGTAAATTCAATAACTTGATTATATTGTTTTGTTGGATTCTTCTTTACGGAATATCAATGACTTTCAATCCCAAAGTTGATACAAAAGTTATCGATTGTGCACAATCATTAAGCCTTTTCTTGTATACCCATCAAAGTCATTTTTCGATTCTTCTTTATGGAATATCAATGACCATTTCAATGCCAAAGTAGATACAAATTCTATTGGTTTGTGCACACTCATTAAACCTTTTTGTGCATACCCATTAAAGGAATGCTTTAAGGTATATCACAATTGATTGTTGGCAACAATCAATTTAGAAGTGCTAGGCTAGCTTCAAATGTTAACAAGGATATTTTAATATTTTATAATCGGAGCAATTGAAACAAAGCACTCATATCAAGACTCTCATTAATTAATGCATTATGAATGGTGTAGTGATTTCAACAACAATTTTTTCAAAGTAATTCTCGGGGTTCATGTTAGATTGATTGGTTCTTCAATGTGATTGTAAATTATAAGTATGGGAGATATCTGAAGTTGTATATACTTGAAAAATAAATATACAACCCTATATTTATTCACAGTTAATATGCAAGTGATTTGAATGATCTAAATTTAAAAAAAAAATACCACCAATGTATCTCAATTCCGGTAAAAGATTCCATAAAAAAAATGCCATTCAAAGTGCCTAGTTTTGGGCATAGGAATGCTAAATCGCTATTATGCCTTTAATACCAATTCTATATGAACTTAAAGGGTAAAAAAATCTATGATTAGGCTTGAATGCTTATTTTTAGTCATGGTATTCTTTGATTTTTTTGGGGAAAAAGGGTCGAATCTTAATTATGATCAATTGAAATTGCTAAGATCAACACATATATTTTCATAAATCAATTATCATATTTTTAATGTATTTTACTATTTTTTACTATTATCTATGAAATTTTATCATTATTTTAGATTTCATAATAAACAAGATTTAACAGCAGAGTTCTATATTCTCTGCTTTTAGGTTTGAAAGATATAAGATGTGAAAAATTGATTTATGGTAAATTATAAATGGTCGTCAAATAGCTGCACTTATTGTGACGGGGCTTTGAGTGACATGATTTTTTGATACCCTGTAAAACTAATGTGAAACTAATGTCAACCAATGTCAAACTAGGTAAAGGTCTTCACTGTTAGAGTTTTATATAGTTTGAAAGAGCCATCAGTGAACTATGGAGTATTTGAAGAAATTAAGAAATATATCAAACAACATGCTAGATTATGTACTTGGTGGGAGTTTTTTACTCTTAATATGAATCAATTATTAAAAAATAGACATTACAACAACCAAATTGAGTGCTTAGCATGAGTTCTATGCCCATGATAAGAGTCAATTATTACGAAATAGATAAAACAAAAAGAAGATTGAATACTTGATATGAGTCAATTATCAACTATTTGAAGGAACTAAAAAATAAATAAAACAATATGCAAGATTGAATACTTAACACTTCATAATTTGTTACTCTAGAAAAGAGTCAATTACAATTACAAACTGTTTGAAGAAATGAAGAAATAGGGACTTAAATTGTTACTTTGCAAAGATGCTAAGATTACTTTCATGTTATTGCTGAGATTATAGGGTTGAGAGAGTAGAATTGAATTTCTAATCTGGTCATTCTGAGTGTAAATACTACCTTCATTTAACTTAAATGCATTCATAACTTAAGCAAATTCATAAGAAAATTTTCAAAAATATAATAGGTGAAAAAGCATTTATGCAAAACAACTAGTCTTTTCCCATACAATACTGCTAAAAATTCTAAAAGCTTTTTTGGCTTTGGTGTCTTCTTTCATCAAAATTTTCAAGCTCAATTTGGGGTCTCTCTGCTCCAGCGTGAAGCAATTATGTCAAATAAGTATACAAATTTTGGTGCACTAGTGTTAACATTGCACTTGTTAGATGTTACTGCATCATTATCGATGTGCAGACTGAGCCAAAAACAAATTGTTCACACTATGCCCTATTTATGAACCGGGCGCACTATGCAGGGAATATGCCTTAAGCATTTTTTGTTAATTGCTTTGCTGCTCATGTGGATTACCTAAAGCCTGCATGTATTGTGCGCAAAACCATTGGGTCAGTTTCTTGCAGGTGAACAAAATTAAATAAACAATAATAATGAATCGAGTCCTTTGGCTCATATCATATATTAAATCTTACAACGATGTATGGAAGATAACTAATCAATCTTACAATTATTTACATCTCCATAAATGTCATGGAGATGTGAAGTGTGTACAACATAATGTAAATAATGTTCAATCATATCTTAAATCTGAAGAGAATGTATACAGGTAACGTAGGATGACCAAGGACTAAATCACACGACGAGTGCTAAATCTATATGGAGATGCCTACGCATATAATTGTTTATTGTCATAAATATCATGGAGATGTGTAGACACCATAATAGAGGAGCAAAGTTAGCGTTGACTTTGCTCCTCCTCCCTCCGATGGAGGGAGGTTTGCTCCATAGCTAGCTCACTCTTAGAAGGAGTAAGCTAGCTATGGAGCAATCCTACCTCATCGGACGGAGGAGGAGCAAAGTTAGCGTTGACTTTGCTCCTCCTCCCTCCGATGGAGGGAGGTTTGCTCCATAGCTAGCTCACTCCTAGAAGGAGTAAGCTAGCTATGGAGCAATCCTCCCTCATCGGACGGAGGAGGAGCAAAGTTAGCGTTGACTTTGCTCCTCCTCCCTCCGATGGAGGGAGGTTTGCTCCATAGCTAGCTCACTCCATTTTCACGCAGTAAAAATTCACATGTTATAAAGAACGTATTGTTTTCTCTATGACCATGTTCGGTGATAATATAATTTTATTAAAAAACGAATCTCTAAATAATGATAACATTACTGAGAAAATGCAATAAAAATCTCATTATAGTTTATTTAAAAAACTCAATATTGTGAAAGAAAATAATGGAGCAGAGAAACACTACGGGTAGATGATTGCCTTCTCATTATTCAGATGTGTTTAAATAGGAAGTACAAAACAATATTACTGTGGGTGAATACCACAGTTAGGTAAATACAACTGTGGGTTACCTAACTCTCTTACCTAACTACAGGTGAGATTACTCTCTTCAACACACCCCCTTAATATCAAGGGGTAGTACATCATCAGTACTGTCTATGCCTAAAATGCGTGCTGGTCTATGTCTCAGCTAGGCTTACATTTCATTCAAAAAAATTCAGCTTGACTCTCTTCCTTGAAGTGTAGTTGGAATTCTTTTTCTTTGTCTTCTAGATCTTGATGCTAAGTAGTTGATCTTCTTCATCTTTTGGAACATAGTGAAAGTCTTCATCTTCTATTTCAACATGATTCTTCTCGTTGTTATCTTTACCTGCACACTCAACATTTTTGTTAGAAAAAATATGAATATATTTCAGCTTTTCTTGGAGAGCATTCACATCTTGGTGTTGCTCATCAATGACAACCTCATTTGCTTGATTCCATTGTGCATCATTCAGTGCTTCTTCAAAAATTGTGGGATCAGAAGAAAACAAAGCGTATTGTAGATGCTCATTAGTAACAGGAGCCTACCCATAGATCTCCCTCAAACTTCTGGTTTTCTGATTCTGAGGTGGACTTCATGTTGTTTCTTTGGTGTTGTCAGCTGGTTGTTGCTCATTCGCAGCAACTATTGCAGCTTCTATGCTGCCATCAACTATCTGTTGCTCAAAGAGACTATTACTCACATTATTGAGTACCGCTTTAGTGACAGGTTGGCTTTCACTGTCATCATCAAACATAACTGGATCAACATCCTTTTTTGGGATTACATGATCCTCATAGACACAGTCATTTTGACTTTCTTCCACTTCAGTGTGGGATTCATGGTGTTTTTCCTGACTTACAAAGTCATCTTCCTCTACCGTTGGTTCCTCACTGAAGACTTCTTTCAGTGTATCCCATGCTTTCTTTGGAGTATCAGCTTCTACAATGTAATGAAAAAGAGAATAGTCTATATTGTCTTGTATGAGACATAAGGCCACAACTTGCCTTCTTTCTTTTTCGAATTCTGTCAAATAATTAAATTTTTCTGGATCAATGGGATCCTCTTCAGCTATGAAGTGCCACAAATCTTGTAATTTTAACACATTAATTACTTTGACTACCCATGCATCATATTCATCTCCATTGAAGGTTTGCCATAAACCCTCTAGTGTTAAGATATTTCTTACCTCTTCATATTCTTCTAGGACTGCTTCGGGTAGCACCATCTTCAAAAATAGATCTAGATCACAACCGTGCCAGCTTCGAGCAATTGCGAGAAATGGAGAGAAGGCAACATATCTGAAATGAAAGGTTGATTTGCTTTCCACTCTGTGAAAAGGCTAATTTGGAGGGCACTTCAACAATGTGCTTCTTGTAAGCAAATCTGAACAACGCAGATCTAGTGAACCGACAATGGAGATCTGAGAAAGCTTTATTTGGAGAGAAATTCTCTCAGTGGCAGCATTCCTATAGAGCTTGGATATTAAGCAACACATTTGGAGGAGCTGGGCCTGTCTGCAAACAATCTATCGGGCAACATTCCAGCAGCTTTTCTTGGAGAGAGTTCACATGTGAAAGAATGGAGCAACATTCCAACAGCTTTGAGCAAAATCCATTCTCTCTGAGTTCTTAATCTCTTTCGCAATGAGCTTCAAGAATGGATCAGATCTAAAAAAAAATGACCAAAACTGCTAGTGCAGTGACTTAAATAATAATAATAAACAATTAAGCAAACCTTGGTTGAGCGATTCATTCACTCTATACCAATGATATCTTCTTGTGGCTTGACTACGCACAAGAAGAAGTCATTGACTACGCACAAGAAGAAGTCAGAGATCACGGGCAGCCAAATATTATGAGAATCACATTGAGATCAAGTTTATCACATGGATCGCCAAGAATTACTAGAGGAGAAGGCATCCCAGTCGCTGTGCTTGAGCTGATTTTTCAAGAGCTTGGAGGTCCCGCAGTCTGAGCTTGGAAGAATCATTGAGATAGGGTTTCAGAAGCGTAGAGATTTTCTGGGAGAAGATTGGCATCTTTTGCAGCAAGCGAAAGCCCATAGCGATCCCTCACTAGGATGATCCGCTAGACATTCCCACCTTCATCCTGTCGAGACACAACCAAGGAAATCATATATCACTTGTGGACGCCAGGTGCTCGGCAATGGCAGATAGATTGCATTAGTTGGGCATCCGACACAGAGACATTGTATTGATCGTATCTCTTAATTTCCTGCAATTCCTTGCACTTGCAATGGGGATAATGTCAATCACCTGTGATGAACGGAAGATTGGATGGAGCAGATCTACTCTGTATGGATCTGCTGAGTCTTCTTGCTGAATAGATCTGGGAGAATCGTTAGAAAATGTCGAATAGATCTATGTTCAAATTGTGCAGATCTAGGAGAAATGGAAATAGATCTGCCACTATGTCATGGAGCGGATCTGCTGTGTCTTGCCGCTTGGAGAATGCATAGGCCGGAGGATTCTGAGCTCCGTAGAGTGCTTTCCACTCTGTGAAAAGGCTTACCCCAACAATGAAAGGATTAGGCCTTAGGCTCTGATACCATGATAAAGAAAAGAATGCAGCAGAGAAACAGTACGGGCAGATGATTTCCTTCTCATTATTCAGATGTGTTTAAATAGGAAGTACAAAACAATATTACTGTGAGTGAATACCATAGTTTGGTAAATACCGATGTGGGTTACCTAACTCTCTAACCTAACTACGAGTGAGATTACTCTCTTCAACAAATATACCATACAATGGTTATGGTCCTATATTTCCCAAATATTTTATGGTTATTATTGAATAAGATTTATTCAATCAGTAAATATTAAACAAATTCCAAAGAGAATGCATTGATAGAGCATCAAGCTCTAGTTGCAAGGGCATTGTCTCCTTAAGTGAAAATTTGGATGGGTATGCGTTGATCAATTCCGCTAGCATATAGGGATGTTAATACAAACCAGTAAATTACAAGAGTAAAACAATTACAAACAATATTTCATAACCAACTAAATCCACTCTATATTGCTAATTTACTAAGTTGAGGAAATGGTATATATTTGGAATGTTAGGGTATATATTGCTCGTTTGCTAATAATCAACACTTTCGACTTGTCTTGGCTTTGCACAGAAAAACAAAAGCCTTGTCTCGATTTCAAAATATTTCAATTGTTTGTGTTTCTCGTTGATGTTCATTAGCTTTTCAAAAGAATATAAAATTATATTTTGAGAGGAGCTTACAGATTCAAATAGGGGCAAGTCAATTCTTTAGCCGGCCTAAAATTTTGTTTTATATGTATTATATTTCATTCATTCTNGTGAAGCCAGAAATATATATATATATATATATATATATATATATATATATATTCTCAAAATATTTGGCCTTGACTTAAATTGATTGCATAATCTTCATAATAAGGTAGTGAATGTGAGTAACTTGGAATTGCCTGCTGAACTCAACTCTTAGGAAAAAGATTTATGAGGCCTACAAATAAGTGAACATGGAAGGACCGGGAGATTCTTGTCCAACAACAAAATGATTAAGATTTTATCACAAGTGAAAAGGAATAAATTTGACTGAAACTTGAATGGTAGTTATTTTTTTGGAAAGAACATTTTATTATCAGAGCGCAACAAACTCTGCACAAATTGGAAAACAAAAGCAAAAGTTGGAGGTACATCATACATGTGAAAGGTGGTTTTAATGTACAAGCTTGAAAGTGTAATCTTTGCAAGAGTGGGCACTTTTATTGGATAACATATTTAAAATCCCCATGACGTCCACCATGAATTTTTGCATCATTGAGATCCTAAGCTACCTGACAAAACCAATTTCAATGAAGCATTGTGTTGTACGAGGTCTAAACTTTTTGCTTTAGAAAAATCATGTTGTACATACTTTTGAGCATAGGTCTATTTGACATTTTGACACCCATGGAAGTTTCACCGTAAGCTTTTTTGGAATTGTGAACTTAACACCATTGTCGAAATATGATTCTAAGATACAAAACCATGAAAACTCATAATTAGGTCACTACTGTAGGCATTTCAGAACAAAATTGACATAAAACTATATGGAAGATAAATAAACTGTATATATGGTACCGCGGAGTAATCCACTGAAACAAACCAAACCAACTAAGGATGAAGAAATATTACTTGATTACAGACTTTAAGGTGTTTATCCCATGGCCAAAACTAACGCACCAAGTTTCTTCCTACACAAGCATTCAACGCCTTAATTTCAAGGCAATAAAAGGGTATTTATTGCCTTTCAACATTATTTCCATGCATGTATCATACAACTGCATTCAAAATCAACCACACTCATAACGTTCGGAATTAACCACACTCGAACTCCAAGCCATTGTAGGCTCCATGATGAATATGAGACCTCTGCACCATGGTTTCCTCTCCAACACCACCAGAACCAGAAATCAGAGTTCCAACTGAAACAACTAGGATGCATTAAATATAAATCACGATCTCAAGCATACTTGAACAAGATCTATGTTGAAGATAACATTGCTATGAAAATTGCCAAGCTGCCACGCAAATCATTCATGCAACCTACAGGCTGCCACGGAAATGACTCGATGACTCGAGGCCTAGGCAATGGAGTTTTCAATGTGTCAGAGCAGCAGGTGTCAGCAGGTGTCAGATTTTCTAATGTCTCAATGCAACAAGTGTCAGATTTGTCAGAGCCACAGTGTAGACTGGTGAGGCACGCCAAGAAATACTCTACATGCAGAGCCACAGTGTAGACTGGTGAGGCACGCCAAGAAATACTCTACATGCAGCAAAGTATTTAAGAGACCCTCGTGCATATGGAAGCCTCCCGCGTCACGGTGTATGATGCAGATTCCACCTTCCATGCACCTCCTTCCATGCCCTATAGAGGTGTATTGCTTGCCCTACCGTAGAGTATTGCTTTCCCTACCGTATATCTCCGCAGACTTCTCCATACGTAGACCAAGAACGTGCGACGCAGACGAGGAACGTGCCAGTTCAGTTTCAAACCATATATCATGAGCCTATCGCATGGACATTACACATCATGTCGCATGGACATTACACATCATGTGCGTCATGTATGAGGTTTGACAATAGCGTGTACTGTGTGATCCTCATGTATGGTGAAAAATACATATTATGCAGTATAGCATTCAATGGGACGGCGGTCGCACTGTCCGCCCTTGGATCTAAGAAAGGATCCGACGGCGGACGCATTGAATGCTATACTGCATGATATGTATTTGGTTGAGGTTTGACAATAACGTGTACTGTGTGATCTTTCCCGATAAGGAATTTTGAATTTGAAATTCCTTCCCAACACGAATTTGAAATGCCTTACCCCGCCATATTATCTTCTGAGGAAGAGGTCGAGGAAGCATAAGATTATAATGAACCCAACAGAACCCCTCTCTCTGCATCATTTTCTAGAAAAGAGAACAAGGAAACCAATGGAATGGAATAGTGATCACGTTTCATCACATGAGAAGCGAAGAAGGAATTGTGGCATGGAAAGCTGGTTCTATCCAGGGCGACTGAGCATTCCAGTGGCTTGCCAAGATGGTGCAGGCCTCCAAGGATCCTTCTTTGGCGCTGAAGCAAGGGATGCATATGAATATTAAGAGCAAGCCTATCACCATGGAGTGAAGGCTGCACGCACACCCTTACCGTTATCTCATGAAATTATCGCCCTTACCGTTATCTCATGAAATTATCGATGGGTGACTCCTCCACAAGATGTGTTTCTCCTCATGGACACCGCCGTCAGTTATGTGGTGTGGGTATCTTGCACCCAAAAATATACATGTAACAATGACAGCCAGCCTGAATGCCCTTTGGACTACAATCTGTTCAAGTCAGCCCTATGCCATGGTGCAACCGAACATTTCAGCGAATTCTTCAAGGGAACAAGTTCAGTTCGCTCTTTGTCAAAGCAAGATTTAGCCGAATTCTTCGGTACCACCGATATTCTACCATGCCCTTTAGATGCATGTGATTGGTCCTCAAGATATCATGGAAATGTTGATTATTTGTATTTGTTGATACAGGATCTTATTGAGAGTGAATTATAGCCGTCAAAGTAAATTTCAACAGATCAGTAACCATTCGAGTTGCGTGGGAGGAAGTGAGCAATACGAATGTTAATATCAGAGTGAGATGTGCTTAATATTTTATTAGAAGTTTGGGGTAGTTATTAAATGATTTTATTTTATAAAATTTAATTGTAAGGAATTTTTGGATGGAGACATGCAGACATATCAATTATAGATCCAAAATTTGAAACAAAGGATGAGTATGAGAAATTCATGTAATGTCCATAAAAACAGTGAATATAGAATGTCCATCTTGAAAACATTACAAATATTGAGTTACCACATACCAAGATTAAATGTCGATGTAATTCCATACTAACAGAAAACTAAAAGGATTATATCTGGATTAGGGTTCATATGCTTCATCCATAATATTTTCCATTCCATATTCACAATTATGTTTGAATTAATTCTCAAATCCATTCAAATCCAAAGGCAGGTTGGAGTAAATGTTTATGCGTGAACTGATCCATTCGTTTCTTTCTCACTGTCACTTAGTGTGTTGCAATTATCATGGTACTCTACGTTTACATTTCTATGTGTTAAAGGCGCGGGCGTGAGAATCTTCCACAGCTACATGGATTTTTTTTTTTTTTTAATGTGGTTCACCATTTGTTAGAGGGCTACTCTACAGAAAATCCCAATACCTGATATTCAAACTGAATCAAGGTATGACCAGCTCATCATTCACAACATTTATTACAAAGGGCTCCACAAGAGTATCATGTCACTTACAAGAGTAGAACCTAGGTGGAGAGGATAGCATTCATTCCTCCCAACCACCCAAGCTACATCCATTTGACAGCTACATGAATTCTACAAAGATGGCCGACGAAACACATTTCCGTTTGAAAAAGTAGTAGATGATTGTTGTTAAATTTTTATGGTTAAAGGGATAATGCCAATTAATACACAATCATAGTTTTGGGAGAAGATTTTTGAAATAATTATCCATGTCAAAAGGATAGGTTAAAAAAGTAAACTTATTGGTTGTATCCCATTATAGTCTATTGATTGATTATTTAATATATGTAGTATAACATTATGGGAGGAATTTAAACGAGAGTATAAAATGATTGACAAAAATAAATAGAGCATAGAAAGTAAATCTTTATTTTATGAATTCGAAGTCATAACGATAGGTAGGTAATAGTATTGTGAGAAATAAGAAGTGATTTTAATAATTTTATTTTATTTTAGTATTATATATTTTAATATAAGTTTTTTTTAATATATATATTACAAGTGTAATGGTTATGATATTATATTTTAAATTAGGATAAAATGAATTTGAAGTACATTGAAAATATGGAAGATCATTAGAATTGGATGTATATAGAGATGGTTTCTTTATAAAAATATTGTTTTTTAAATGAGATTAGTTTTTTATTTTCATATTCTAATTATGGAAAAAGGTATATATAGAGCAATGTTTAGTAATCAAAGAGGCTAAGAAATTGGTCTCAATTTTTATTGGTAAACAAAATATAAATACTTTTGAACATTCAATCCATTTTTGTTTTTTTGAGGATAGGGAGGTAATCCATTCAATACATACCCTTTGCATTGTATTTTTTGTATTGTAAATTATTTTATGTAAATATCATAAATATTTTACAAAATAAATTACTAAACATATTTCTAATATTTAAAATAATTAGAAAAAACATATCTTATAAATGTTTAGACAAATGCTGTATTTTAATATTACTTATCCTTACNTGGTTATGATTAATCATGCTACCAAATGACATTATCCTTAACCATGGTTAATGTAGGTCAACATTGGTTGACTAAAATTTACTATAATTACTCATATTTGATTCTTCTTGATTATGCCTAAGAATGTTGATCATGTTAAATATTCTTATGAGTATTTGAAGAAAGTTTGCTATGTGTATGTTTGTGGAAAAGGTCCTCATGAGTAGATTTGAGCAATTAAATATAATATTTNTGAGTTCAAAGAACAACAAAATCATTAATGAGTTCAATTCTCTCTTTAGATTCTCCATAATACCAAATTTACAAATCTAATTTTGAAGGAATGTGTTTGCTTATAATTAAGCTAATATTTTGGAGAAATGACGATAAAATTAAGTACATATATCACCTCTTAAGTGCTAAGTTGTTTTTGTCATGTAAAACTACATACTCCAAGGTAGTTGATATACAAGGACATTAGTTAAAGAAGGGGAACACTATTCATGGTACATCTTAATTGTGATATGATTGTGTGTTGATAATTTGCATAGATGAGATTAATATTAAATTCTATAACATAAAATATCTATGGTATTTATAGTAAATTTTAGTATGAATGACCAATGTTAAATATTGTTCTAAATAGTGACAATATTTATAGTAAATTTGGTGGTACTTGTTTTCATATTACAAAACCACAAAACCAAAGATGGTTGGTATACTAGGCTATTTGTTAAAGAAGGAGAACAATATTAATGGTGCAAATTGGCCTTTATCAATAACTTTTGTTTATATGATCGTGCTACTTATAAAAGTATGGTTGTTCACAATCTTACGAGGGTAAATGGAATTTCGGGGAACGTGACAATGAAATTTTGTTCTAACTCCGAAGTATCTTCGTTGAGTGAAAGCTTAGGGAAGCTCTTAACCTATTTTTGCAACTTTTAATCATTAAATTCGGGTTAAAGCCAAGAGCATAGTAGTGTATCATTCACCGAGAAATGGGGTGTTTCTTACGCAACAAAAGACTCCAAAGGCTATGTGATGGTTGTGTAAACTCAATCAATATATCATCTTATATTAGGGTTCCTGGATTCCATGTTTCATGTGTCCTCAATTCGGGTTTGTAAACTTAATAAATATATCATCTTATATTAGGGTTCATGGATTCCATGTTTCATGTGTCCTCAATTCACCCTTAAGATATACTAGTGTCTCACTAAAAAGCACGCGATCCTTCCCTTAAAAAGTCACTTGTTCACCCTTTGTCAAATGGTTTCCTCCCCGATAAAAGGCAAGGAAAGAAATAAAACCACGCACATTACTATGCTCTCATGGTTCAAAGATGTTGATTTTGACCTATATATAGGCCATGAAATGAATACCATGACTCAAACTATCCTCTATATGGATGGGGAGATTTTAATATTTTTAAATTCATATTATTATTCATAATATATATATATATATATATGTGATATTTATATTAAATTTGGTTATGATTAACCATGCTACCAAATGACATTATCCTTAACCATGGTTAATGTAGGTCAAGATTGGTTGACTAAAATTTACTATAATTACTCATATTTGACTATTCTTGATTATGTCTAAGAATGTTGATCATGTTAAATATTCTTATGAGTATTTGAAGAAAGTTGGCTATGTGTATGTTTGTGGAAAAAGTCCTCATGAGTAGATTTGAGCAATTATTTATGGTCATTAATATTCACAATAAATATAATAATATTTTATACATATTTATTTACACACACAGATCGCCTGTCTCTCTCCCTTCCACTAACCACCTCCCCATTCAATATCTTTCTCTCCCTCTCTCTTTCTTCCTGTATTTAGGGCATCCAAGATTTCATAGTAGATATTGGTCAGCTTCGGCATCTTTTCCTTCAATATTTCACATTCTTTCAAGTATGCTACTCTCTTTCTCTCTCCCTCTCACGTATATACACACACACATAGTCTCTAGATGCCCTTCCACTAACCACCTCTCCATCATTCTCTTTCTCTCTCACAACCCTAACCCCCAACCTCTCTCTCTCTCTCTCTCTGAGTGTATATACAAAAGCAATGCATATACAGAAGCGCTTCCATATATGCGGACAAGAACTAAAGAAAAATGCATATACAAAAACAGGTTCGTATATGCACGTGCATATACAGAAGCGCTTATGTATATGCTTTGTGCTTCCACACTTGTGCACATATACGGAAGCACACCCGACCGTGCATATATGGAAGTTCTTACGTATATGCGTTGCACTATTGTACTTGTGTGCATATACAAAAGCGCTTTCGTATATGTGCATGTATATATGGAAGTGCTTCTGTGTATGCACTTCATAGACAAACATGCGCATATACAAAAGTGCCTTTTCATATGTGCAAAAGCATGGTAACACGGTGCATATATAGAAGCGCCTCTGTATATGCATGCAGATATACATAATCACTTTCGTATAGAAGCACACATGTGCATATCTAGAAGCAAAATGCATATATGGACACGCCTATGTATATGTGTGCGCATATATAGAAGTACGTCCATATATGCATGCTTTCTATATACACGCTCATATATAGAAGTGCTTTTGTATATGCGCATATATATACAAATTAGTGTATGTACCTAGTTACAATACAATATATACACAAGTGTATATACCTAGTTATACAGTCAGTATATACACTAGTGTAGATGCTGGTATATACACTAGTTTATATACCATTGTATATACATTAGTATATTTACACGATGTATACATACTTGTATATTTACACTAGTGTATACACGATATATATACCACTATATATAATGGTTATAGTACAATATATACACTAGTGTATATACCGGTTTATACATCAGTGGTATATACACATGTATATATATTTATACACACCGTATATGCGCATTTTGACTTCTGTAAATGCGCATATACAGAAGCTCTCTTTCGTATATGTGCATATATGGAAAGCAAAATGCGCATATACAGAAGAGAGCTTCTGTGTATGCGCATTTTTCCTTTCGTAAATTTTGCATTTATGGAAGGCAGAAATATGCATATATGGAAGAGAGTTTTTGTAAATGTGCATATACAGAAGGAAAAATACGCATATACGAAAGCTCTCTTTCGTATATGCGCATTTAAGAAAGGAAAAAATTATATGCGCACTTTTCATTCCGTAAATGCATATTTACAGAAGGCAAAATGCACATATATGAAAGAGAGCTTCCGTAAATGTCCATTTCTTCCTTCTGTAAATGTGCATATACAGAAGGAAAAATGCGCATATGCGGAAGCTCGCTTCCGTATATGTGCATCTTGGCTTCCAAAAATGCGCATATACGAAAGGAAAAATGCGCATATACAAAAGAGAGCTTCCGTATATGCACATTTTACCTTCTGTATATGCGCATATATAGAAGGTAAAATGCGCATATATGGAAGCTCACTTCCGTAAATGTGCATCTTTCCTTCTATATCTGTGCATTTATGGAAGAGATATTCCATAAATGTGCATTTTCTCCTTCCGTAAATGCGCATATACAGAAGGAAAGATGCGCATTTATAGAAGCGAGCTTCTGTATATGCGCATTTTTCCTTCCGTAAATGCACATATACAGAAGGAAAAAATGTGCTTATACAAAAGCTCTCTTCCATATATGCGCATTTTTGCCTTCCGTAGATGCGCATATATGGAAGAGAGCTTCCGTAATGCACATTTTTCCTTCTGTATATGCACATTTACGGAAGGAAAAATGCACATGTATGGAAGCTCGCTTTTGTAAATATGCATCTTTCCTTCGGTATATGCGCATTTACGGAAGACGAAAATGTGCACTTACGGAAGCTCTCTTCCGTAAATGCACATATACAGAAGGCAAGATGTGCATTTGTGAAAGCCCTTTTCCATAGATGCGCATTTTTGGCTTTCGTAAATCTGCATATACGAAAGGAAAAATGCGCATATACGGAAGCTCTCTTTCGTATATGTGCATTTTCCCTTCCGGGATATGCGCATTTACGAAAGGTAAAATGCGCATATACAGAAGAGAGCTTCCGTAAATGCGCATTTCTGCCTTCTGTAAATGCGCATTTATGGAAGGAAAATGTGCATATATGGAAGCTTGCTTCCGTATATGCTCATTTTTCCTTCTGTATATGTGCATTTACAGAAGGCAGAAATGTGCATTTACAGAAGCTCTCTTCCGGATATGTGCATTTTAGCTTCTGTAAATCCACTTATCCCGGAAGGAAAAATGCGCATAGACGGAAGAGAGCTTCCGTATATGTGCATTTTTCCTTCTGTAAATGCACATATACAAGGAAAAATAGGCATTTATGGAAGCGGGCTTCCGTAAATGCACATTTTTCCTTCTGTATACTTGGTATAATGTCATATATAAAGGGTCAACTCTACACTTTTGTAATTGCAATTGGGCCTTGAATAGAAATGTCTGTAAACATGTTTTAAAAGTTGAGATGTTAGTGAGTAACACTGTTTTTGGGGATAATATAATTCCGAATGTCTCAAATTATATTATCGAAACGCATAAAAATTTATTTGATTTAAATTAAACAACTATATTGAGCCTAGAATTCTAAACACAACTTCCATCGTGCTTCAATTCTCCTCCCAATAATTTTCTCCATAATGAAACAAACACTGATGATACAGAGAATTCCTCACATCATGTTGATTCAACCATTGTAAGAACAGATAGTGCCTTACTTGAGGATGATGAAATGAAATCTGTCATTTCATCAAATCAAGAGTATTTGAGGGGTTTATCATCCATGATTCCCACTAATTTGGAGCAGGCATATGTAGTGAATAACATCGTAGCCAATGCATACCAAGAGTGCCATAAAAAAAATTTCAATATGGTAACTCCATCCAAGATCACTATTAAGAGGAAACATAGTTTTTTGAGCCCAATCAAGAGAAAAAGGAAATGTGGCCGCGATTTCAAAGCAAGAACAGATAAACCATAGTTTCAAAAGGTTGGACGATTTTGTGCAAAGAAAAAAAACATGAATGAACAGTTGGAGTTAGCTTCTCAACGAAAAAGAAATCTGGAGCAAGCACTTGATGTCCAACATTCAGTTCTACACAATATTGGTATGGAATTTTGATAATATGTATTGACATATGTAAAATATAATATATGCTTATCTTCCATATGTGATTTTTTTTATTGTTATAGGCGAGGGATCTAGATCTGCCAATGTTCAAAGCTGTCGGGTCCAGTTATTTAATGATAATATTGTCGAGAGTAACTTTATGCTTCCACATATAGGTAGATCGATGATTCCTAAAAAACGTAATTATTATATCACATTATATGTGAAAAATACTTATCTTCAATGGAATCATATTGTATATGATGGTGAATTTTTTTATTGTTACAGGTGAGGCATCCAAACATATTGATTATCCAAACATGCCAACCAGTTCAAATATACAAACAATCCAATCAATTGCAGACTTGAACTTATGAGTTATCCTCAAGGGTAAATAACTTTAAAGCATTTGGTAAAAATTATAGTGATGCCTTTTTGAATTTATATTATGTCTTCTATTTACTAAAACCATGAAATAATGCCAAATTAAAATTCTTAGTTTTAAACATTGTTTATTTTTTCACTATATTAATGGTTAATATATGTTTTACATAGTGTAACAATGCATGTTTTTACATTATTTAATATCTATTTATTCTAAATTCGATAGTTTTTTTTGTCTCTATACAGGAGGCGAAGACAATCTTAATATACGAGTATGAGGACCATGAGGGAAATATATGTAATAAAAGCCATGATATGCTCAATAAAATGGGTTTCAATACTTGAATTAATTCTCTTACTTATTGTCATAATGGATGTGTTGAATGCTCATGAACTATTGCTTGTTGCAAACTTTGTGGAGATGTATTATCTTTATGCCTTTTATCTACTTTGTGGATTGAAACATTTGCAATGATTCAAAATATAACAAGTTCTTATCTTGCAAGAGGTTACATTAACTAAACTTGAATTCAGAGGAGGCACTCTCTAGTCACAATCATAAGTCTTTCTTTATTAAACTAAACATTGGTTATAAAAAGGATATAAAAAAAACTCATTTTACAATCTAATATGTTGAATGCTTGCTAAATATTGAGTGAATAATCTAATAATCTAGTATATACACTACATCACTACAAACTATGATGCACTAATATATATAGTATATACACTAGTGTATACAATACTTACTATGCACTAGTATATATAGTATATACACAAATGTATACATACTATGCACTAGCATGTATAGTATATACACTAGTGTATACTCTAGTTGTACAACATATGCTACTCATAGGGAGTGGTTATGTGTATACTATACTATAGATATACGTGGTTATGTGTATTTTATCCATTAATGTAGTAGGAATTGCAAATATATGTCTTTTTTAGAGTTTAGGAAGCTATCATGCTTTATTCAAACTTTAATTTAATTATTATTTTTCGTGTATATACTAGAATATACACTAGTGTATATTCTAGAATATAAAGTAGTTTTCCAAATTATCCATTAAAAGTCTCTATCTATATATTTGTGTATCCATTAATGTAGTAGGAATTGCAAATATATGTCTTTTTTTTGGAGTATAAGAAGCTAGCATGCTTGATTCAAACTTTATTTTAATTATTATTTTTAGTGTATATACTAGAATATACACTAGTGTATATTATACACACTTTTATTTTTATTAGTTTATATCTAGTTTAAATTTATTTTAGTTTATATTTCAGCTTAATTAATTTGTATTATTTGTATGAGTAAGTTTTAAAATTTGTAATTAGGATTTGTTTTTAAATTTAAAATTTATTTTAGCTCTATTCATCCTTCATTTTAAATTCAACACGAACGCTTTCCCTTCTGGAATCGACCTCTGCTAAATGAATGTTGAAGTATGATTGTTGGAATAATTACACCGAAGGTGTTATTTAAGGGGACGTTCTCCTTTGGCTTTCGTCGTCTGTCAATGGCCTAAGAGGAGCCGCCCCCTCTCCACCACTTTAATGTCGAAAATTGAATCCTCAACAGCTCGCCCTGTCCACCGCTCTAATGCCAAAAATTGAATCCTCTACAGAACGAGTCAAAGCGCATATAGACCAAGGTTATCGGGATCGTGGCTATTGGTGGTGTCAGAAAAACCACACTTCCAAAATATTCGTAAACAGTTTCTTCAACAGTCAGGATAAGAGATCATGCAAGTGATCCTTTTTATCTTGTTGCAGCTGAAGAAGGTTACTTAGAAGACATATTGAGGAGAGTGCAAGCACCGCATTTGAAATGGCTCCATTGGTATGGATGTTATTGTTCTTCCCTACCTGACTGGATGATCAAAATTTCGCCGGACAAATTTTGTAATTTGCTATCCTTGAAATCCATAGATTTCTACGAGTTGTCACAATCGGAGTTGCTACCTGATCGCTTCGGAGAGCTAATAAACCTTCAGCACATAAATTTGAATGACATTGGTTCTTTGAAGAAGTTCCCAAATTCTTTTGGGAATTTAAATCAACTCAAATATTTATCTTTGAAATATGCGTCTAGCTTGCAGATGCAACCATCTTCATTTGGAAATAGAGAGTTGAATCAGTTGGACATAGAGAGTTGCGGGATAGAAAACTTGCCAAGAGAGCTTCTCAAGATGAACAATCTAGAATATTTGCAGGTACGTAATTTCCCTCTAAGGGGACATCCTTTTAGAAAGGTGGTGGACAGAGACACAAAAACACTCTTATTAGAAGGGGAAAGAGAGTTGAATCAATTGAGCTCCTCCAATGGCAGATGCATGTTGGCACTCAAGACGTTAGAGTTGTCACTCACAGAATTAACAAGCACAAAATTACTTCTGTCAAATCTCTGTTGTCCCTACAATTTGGAAATTATTGGGTTAGGTCCGAGTTGCTTTCTAATCAAGGTCTTTTATATAAAAAAATAGAAAGAAAAAAATCCATAACATTTGGCAGTCCTGGGGCTAGGTGTCTGTGATTCAATATCAGTTCAATTTGGAAGTTTAGAATGTGTCGATTATATGTTAACTAGCTCAAAAACGTATGAAATTGTACCCATGGAGTCTATTTTCCTAATAGGTAGGCTAGGCTATTCCATCATTTTGCATAGCTTAGCACAACACCATGAATACGCTTTCTCTGAGGTGATTTGTTGTTTTCTCATCAATTTTGTGTAGTTACATCAATTCACATGTGGGTTTATTATCATTCATTTTCGATGAACATAGTAACTAATTACATCTATGTATTTTCAACAGATTTATAGGTTTGAAGTAGATCTGTTAAAGAAATTTGCCATGAGTTTTCCTCCTTTGCAATCTCATTATCCTAACTCTCTTGAGCAATCTCATTATCCTGACTCTCCTGATATTTGTTGCCATTATCTTGACTCTCTATTCACAGGGTTACACTCGTGCGCTTCTGTAAGCGGTCCAGTTGTTGGTTCCATTATCAAAACCGAGATTTCGAAGAATCCCTCCGATGTAAAGCGGGGTTGTAGGATAGGGTTCACATTGCAAAACAAAATAAAATTAGCCATGCACTTGTACAATCTGCAGGCTAAAATAAAAGCATTGAGAAAACTGAGAAAAAATATTTCAATACCTGTGTATACGCAGATGTGTCCTAATAGGGAGCCTCTATAATTTCAAATGTAATTTCCGAAGCATACGTTAGACCCATATGACTATCTTCCTTGTATATACCTTCAGGTTTACTTTCTCCATAGCAGCAGGTTTCCTTTCTCCAGAGTCGGGAAATATCTGGCCGAATACTTACGGAACAATTTTGTGGCTCGAAAGAAAGGATTGGTGATAGGAAGAAGACCATCTACCTCAATCTCTCACTTCTAAAGTTGGAACGGTCCCCTTGTGTACTTTTTCTGAGGATATATGGAGTGTTGGGTTTGTTAACTTAATAGGTGCTACTAAGTATTATTGCTCTGAGCTGCCAACGACAGTACCTCCTATCTAAGTATTTCTGTTGTGCTCCCAGTGACCTATCTGGGACACAATATGGACCTCAACTATAGTTCTTCCAGAGGCTATCTTCTTCAAGTATATCTCCTTCATTGCTCTAGATAAAGTTGTCGCCACTTTCCCAAGTATAGAGAGGGTGTGAAGTGAACCATAGTTCGGATCTAAAGTACTAACACTCTCAATGCCCTACGCAAAAACAGTGGGAAATCTAGGTTTCTTTACCAGGTTGGACGTTTTAATACAGTGCATTAGAGAAAATATCTCAAGTCAAAAGGAAAATCATATGTAGCCATGTCTAATGCATCTAAGAGAGAAAGAAGTTTACCATTTGGAGGATGTGAATGTGCCTGAGCATAGTTAATCATTTCCATGGCCATAACATCAGCTGAATTGTTGTTGTTGCCGTAAAACCTTCTTCTTCTCAACGCAATTGGGAGTAGTACTGGGTTATCCTCTTGTCTGATCATCCATGTCTTAACTCATTAGTGCCATCAAGGCCCTGTTTGAAGTTTGCTACAAAATGTAGAAATCGTGTTTGAATTTTCGTTATTACTCTAAAAAAATTGCATGGTAAGTTGAGCGTCCAAACTGAGCGGAAAGTAGTTGGGCCACGCTGAGCATCAGAGTTAAATATGCACCAAGAGGATTATGATCACTTGGGTGTAAAACAACTGCGACGACCCATCCAATGGTTCATAATCCGGGCCACACAATCCAGCTATTCATAATCCCACCGCAACAGCATTAATGTGTTGTTGCAGAGTGTTTATTGAACCGAGTGTTTATGTGTTGTTGCCAAGTGTTTATTGAACGTCAAGCACCATGTAACCTGAAAATGCACACATTGAGTTCCACACATGCTTGGTTAACTACCACCTGGTTGAAACTTCCCATGTCTAGGAATGAGATTTCCAATGCAGTGTAGTTGGCAGTCTAGAACGCTAGGGGAGAGAAAAGGCATAAAGTCTATTTATTTTCTCTCATTGGTTCCACATTTTTCTTTTCCTTCTGACTTTCCCACAAACATCCCTTCATGCTTCCAAGTTCCACGACTTTTCCCCTTCTTTTCTCATTTATTTAACACAAGCTAAGTAGAAGGGTCTTTTACGTTAAATGTAGGATTCATGGGAATTTTTCTTTTATAATAAAAAACACGTTACCTTGAGACCTGGCCAATGCTGCAGTTACTATAAGGTTTACCCAATTCATGGTGAATTCAATGTAATTTGAAATACCCAATTCATAGTGAATTCAATGTAATCTTTCCAAGATGAAGAAACTTGGTGTAAAGTCCAGGATTCCCCAAGATATACCAAAGGGCATTTGGATTTGGATCTGAGCAAAGAAACAATTCTGGCTATAAAATTTGAGTTGGCTTAGACAGTACTATATCTTCTACAGCTGGAGAAAGGACACCGAAATCATAATCGCAAATATGCAAATCAAGAGTCTCCAGATTTGAAGGCAATCATAATAAATGTGTCACTTTACTGTCTACCAAGCTCAGTACTAGGAGCACCAATATTAGAATCAACGTGCCCCCACATGTGAAACACATAAGTCAGAGAACGGGAGTCCTCTTGTTGCCTCCCAGCTCAAGCTACTCCATAAGGTGAGCCAGCCGGACTGGACCCCAACAAAATTAATGCGTTTTAAACCAACACTAGAAGAAACTAGGTTATCTAAAGTTACCTAAAATTAAGAAAACTCCTATCACTATCTTCCTTGGATTTTTGGACTTTTTTTGCTTTGTAAGGTTTCGTTGGCATTCAAAGGATCAAGACGAAAATATTGACTTATTCACCACTTTTCAAATTTAAAAAATTTATGTACAAAAGTCTTTTGGAGGAAACTTATTTTCACTTATGTGGCAATTTAGAAGTTTGATGTAACGTATTTTCACTTATTTTCCTAGACTTTCTTTCATCACATAAAATTATATTATATACATACACAACTTTCTCTCATTTTTGAAGCATATCGAAGTTCTCTTTATTTCCCCGGAATGGCCCATTTCATGCCTTTTTTTGCATCTGGCAAGAGTTTTAGCAACTAGCTGCACCTTCTCCGTCACATTTATCACAAGCAAAGGCAATGTTTCTCCTGATGAAACCACACACATCCACTACATCGCCTCTTTGGGTCCCGAGGATATAAATTTGAGGATCTCAGGTGAAACATCCACGACCACAAACTGATCAGAACACTTCGAAGAGGAACGAAGTAGTCGATATATGTTCCCTTACATTCCAAAGCAAAGCGATTTCTAGGTCGGGGGTTCGAGTCCCGCAATGCACTTATGAGCATAAAAAGCAGACAATCTCGCCATCCAATTCAATATCGTACGCCCTAACCCTCGCCCGTTCCTCTAGTAGACCACGATTGTTGCGATAGATTTTCATCTCAAATTCATCCCATATTCTTGAGGTTCTCGGTTCGACCTCACTTTCGTTGACCGCATAAAAATTCTCAGAAACGCCCATATTTTCCCATACCTGCTCTTCTTGTTCTTCCCTTCTCGTTGCATATATGTATTCAGATATCTCACCATCTCCCTTCTCCACGAGTCTCGTTGCAAAGATATAGAGAGAAATTTAGGACGGTCACTCCCTTCTCGTTGCAGAGACATGGAGAAAAATTCAAGGCGGCAACCACTTGAAGCCGTTCCTTAATCCCATGGAAAATGAGACTCGATCTCAAACAATATTCATTATGGCCCTCCATTGACGGCTTTGAAAGCTCCAAAATGGACAGCGACCCCATCTATAACTTTGAAATGTCTTCTTCCAAAAATCCTAAACTACTTATTAGTATTTGCGATATAATTTCCATAGATTCACTATACTTGCTTTTAACACATAAACTTACATTATCCACATACACATAACTTTCATTCATTTTAGACATATCGAAATTTTTTTTGATGTTTCATTTCCCTCGCTTTGGGGGTACGCTAGTATATATATCATAGGATTGAACTTACGGAATTGAGTTTGTTGCTATAAATATAATTTTAAATTCTTGTCAGAAATAATCACAACGCTTATAGAATCCCTCCATTTTTTAATTTAATCTTATAAAGTTCAATCCATAATAATTCCCAGGTGGACGATTTTCAGCTTGGTTGAAGTTTGAGTTGAAGATTAGATTCTTTAGGTAAATAAATTAGGCATTTAGTTTATGTGTTGGAATAGACATTTAGTTAGTTAGCATTTTGGTAATATTTTTCTTATTTTAGTTTGGTAATAATTTACATGTCTTATATTAAAACATTGATTCGGCTTAGTTTGTTTTTAGTTGGTAATTTATCTAGATTGTAATTCATATTAGTTGCATTTTTAAATGGTTTCTTTAGTTTAGTTAATAGTTTAGTTTATAATTGATTTTAGTTTAGTTAAATAGTTTAGTTTATTTAGATTGCAATTTATTTTAATTAATTTATAATGTTTGCTTTGTAGCTTATTTACAAATTTTTAATTTGTACTATTTGATTTTGATTTTCAATTAGATGTCAAATTAAGTATTTTGATTAAAGTAAGAAAGTTATAAATTAGAATAAATTTTGTAGGTGTTTTAATTTATAATTCAAAATTAGTTTTTAATTTCAAATTAGTTTGTAGATTAGAACATTTTGCAACTTGAAATAAGTATATATAATTTATATTTGGTAGTTCATTTTTTGCAATTTAAGTGTGTTTATCGACATTAGGTTAGGTTAGACTAGATTAGGTTAACATTTGACCCTGCACATATAGTGTTTGCATCTCACAAGCTACCTCCCTGGGTTGACAATTTAAGTGTTGAATTAAACAGTGCATATTTTACTCGACATTTTGGCGTTGTTGCCAGGGAGGTGCTGAAGTGGTTGGACTCTAGGTAGGTAAGGGTAGATAGGTTGTCTTTACATTACACAGCAAGGGGGAGGGGAAACGATAAGACGCAAAAATGACTTCACTACGTAATTTCCATAGTGTAACAGCCTGACGCATCCACTTTAGTGGGTCGCCCCAAAACCTTGTTGTTCCTTTTTGCATGTGTGTTTTACTTTCTTCAAGCTTATTTGTGCAAGTGTGTTTTGCAAAGTGTGCTTATTTTTTCTTAGGTGTCCTTACTTTTCGTAAAAGAGTGTTTACTTTTTTATTTCCTTCCCTTAGGTGCACTTTCCTTTCCACAAACATAGATAATTTACTTTCCCATAGTTAAGTGTACTTTTCTTTCCGCAAACATAGATAGTTTGCTTTTCCATAGTTTAATTCTGTGTATGTGTGCCTTTATTTTGCAAATTTAGGTAGTTTACTTTCCTGCAAATTACTCTTATGCAATTGTGATTCTCTTCAGCAAGCTGAGGTGTGTTTACTCTCTGCTAAGTGTGTTTGTTTTCTACAAAGTTTGAGTGTGTTTCTTTAGAATGTTTATTTTCTATGTTTCCTTACATCACGTGTTGCATTCGGATTTGTTATCTTCGATTCATTTTTTGTAGGTGTGTTTAAGTTTTTCACAAGGTCTTTACTTTTTGAGTATGTGATATGTTTTTAGATTCTAAAAAAGAAAATAAATAAATAAAATTAAAAAATAAAAACAAAATTTTGGGTGCAATAAGAGCCCCAACTACTAACCCTTGTGTGAAGCAGGACCTACCAACCAAGACATGGATTCAGAGGTGACCATCAGTTTAAGAAAAAATTCTCAAATCCTAGCAGCAACTGGGATCTCAATTTCATCTTCTCAAGAAGAACACATCTTGACAGATGTCAAGAATTTATCTACCTCTCCATAAATAATAGAAGAGCCACAATCTCATGAGCTGCAAACCGGCTCTCCTTGCCAATCTTTCAAGGAAACTGAAAACTTGGAGACTATATTTGATGGAGTGAGACCTGAAATTGAAGAGTTCTCCACATATCTATCGACGGATCCTTCATGCACTCAAGAAATTGAACATACATAAGAAGAGGGCATGCATGGTTTGATAAAGGAAGGTGACTATCAAGATTCCATCGAGCGTTGGTTTGAAGAGGTAACGCGGTCACAATACCATTCCTTCCTTCGACACCTGCTGATGCAGAAACAAGTAAGTTGGTTGGTATTCCACATCCAGGTAATCAATGCAATAACCTTCGCATATGTGGATAAAGGTATATTTTCTATGTTGCTTTGCACTTGGTTACATTAGAAGAGCTCCTATACTTGAATAAAAATGTTTTCTTTCTTCTTAGGATAGGAAAATATGTATATAAATAAAACGTTGCATGTTTAGCTTAAAGATTTATGCAAGTTCGTTTTTCTATTTTTTTTTCAATAAAAGAACTAAGAAGAAGATAATGTTAATAACTAAACCAAAACAATTTTACATCATTATTTCATACATGCACTATTACTTAAAACCAACTTTAAATATCGTGAGGATTTACCATAGGTTTAAGGTCTATCTAAAACCTAGAGGTCACTCATACATCTTAGCTTCATTAACAAAGACGTTTATTTAAAGCATTTTTATCACAAAGTAGCATAAAGGTGAATGAAATTCCTAGTTTGTTGGGGAACACTACTATAATTCTATATGAAAGAAGACGAATTTAAGGACTATATGCATCTTTCATTCATTATCGTATGGCTCCATCTACTTCATATTAATAAGCTTAGGCATTTATGTCTTCATTAGAGGAAATTTGGGGTCTAAAATGGGACTTATAAGAAAACACGCCAACAATGAGTTCTTGTGAGTTGGAATTCAAGATCCAATAGAATTCCAATAAAATGAGTCAACCATAATTGTTGAATTGACATATTTGTCATAAAAAAACTACTTTTTTTGTTTGTATTTTCGACATATCTTCCTATGTTTATATTCAAATTTCGATCAGGAGAGCTCGTTGGATGCGGAATTTGATTCTGCATCCAAAGAGTACCCACACTGCATACTTTTGACAGACCCCGCTACCCCAAAAATAAGAAATACCTGAAAAAACTCTCCCATCCACTCAATGTCTTATAAGCAATATTGCTGAAAACTTTAAGGGTGGAACTTTGGGATACGAGCCTCTACTGTAAAAAAGGGTTTAAGAGGATAACCCATCGGGGTACTGAACATGCCTGCTGGCAATGGGTACTGGCCTGTGGTATGACCAAGTAAACTCGACGAGGTAATGAACAGGCCTGACTAAAAGAGGGGAATCTACCTGGAGAGGATCATTTGTGCAAAGTATATGGTTCTTCTATACCTCGATTTATGGTATTGTTTGTGAAGTTTAGCTAGAAAGGAGTATATATGGTTGATTTATGGTAAATGAACCTCATATATTTGCCATTTTAGAATGTTTGTAAGTTGCACTTAAGACCCCGTCATCTAATTCATACTATACCTAGGATGTCACTATCCTAGAAGTGGGACCCATAAGCCCAGGAACGTAATGAACTCATATGCAAACTTTGTTCATATTACTTGAATAACGATAAGACTTTGAGAAGTAGTAGGGATGACTAGTTTCCTATACGCATTATAGACTATCTACACCCTCATGTTTTCTATCTAAGGAAAATCCCTATCATAGCTTATATGTGGTCTTCGTGAGCATAAACTGGTGAATTTGCATGTATTAAAGAATATGTCTTAGTATGATATTACTTGTTGAATGTTGTTGATCCAGAGTGTTAACATAAGAGAACACAACCCAGTCTTAATTCATCATGGCACGAGGACGTGCCATACCTTCAATCTGGGTGGAGAATCACAATTTATATGGTCTTCATAAGCATGAATTATTACTAGTTGGCGGAATTGTATGTATTAAGAAATCTTAATGAATAGTTTTTTGGTCTACTCATAACATAACACTAATAAATTGTTTTTTTTCTTTCTTTCTAAGTTCTAGTTTTTTTTTATGCAGTAATAAAGTTGGATTCGTTTTGTTGAAAGATTTCCTATAAACTATTTATGATCAAATAGATTTTTTATATAAATGAAAGATCACTTCCAATTCAATTGATGACACGAGGACGTGCCATATCTTTGGTTTGGGGGAGTGTTGGGCTCTGGGATTGTCTTTTATAATGATGTTATGTACATTAATTTCCTAGCTCATCCACCCATAATTTAGTACATCTATGTTCAATGAAGCTATCATTTACTTTATTTTTATCAATTTATACCATCAAATGTAAAAGAAGCCTAACCTGTTATTTTTTATGTATGCAATATTGTGTAAATGATAATCATTTGAGTGCTTCATCCGACACTTCATCCCAATCGAGTTTCACATTCATTATCTTGACTTACCTTTGTTCTCTGCCTCTAGTTAATCTTATCTGCATATGAGAATTTAAATCACAAGTTAAAGTTGAAGCTTTAGATACTAATTAAATGTAAATCCTTTAAATTATTTAAAAATAAAAACCAATCATAAAATAGTCAAAACATGCTTATCATTTAAAATATTAAATTAATTAAAAATATCTTTATCATAATTTTAATTTAAAAATATACTAAATATTAATCTATTAAATTAACACAATTAGACATGCAAACAAATCCATTCTAATATTCTAATATGATATTTTAATCCCTTTACTATTTCCATTAAAAGTCATTACATATATATATATATTAATATTTAATCCATATAACATGGAAATTAAAATTTTAATCCCTTTACTATTTCCATTAAAAGTCATTACACATATATAGTAATACTTAATCCATATAACATGGAAATTAAAACTTTAATTTAATTGTTGGGATAACAAACTAAAAACTAACTCGATGTAGTTTTATTTTATCCTTTTGTTGACCATTTTACCATTTAAATTTTCAAAACAACATGTGTTACCCATGTTTTAATGCAATATATTTGTTATATGCAGGTTACGTGAAAAACAGATTATGAGGTCGACAGTTCAAAGGATAAATGCATGAGGTGAGGGATGGAACCCAGCGAGTAATCCAACACACCAATCAATTATCAATTCAACAAACAATTCGACTATTTTGAGAATCAAATTAACAGTGAGCTCAATTAGGAATGAAAAGAACGTTCCCAACTCCTTCACAATTTTGCCTTTGAAATCACTATATTCGATTCCTTTTAAATGGATTGGCCCATATGCGTTGATATGTGTTAACTTCTCCATCAGCTCCTACACATATGCGTTCACTTCCTTTAGTATAGCATTGTATTGAATTATATACACGAGTTTTAATCATGTGTGTTATTGTTAAAAACTCTTTTTTTAACAGTTTATTTGTTTAAAAATTTAATTTGTGATATAATTTAGACGGTAGTGGTTTTGTAATTTAGTTTACATTTATATTTGTTTATAATTTTATTCAAGTTAGTTTATATTTATTTTAGTTTATAATTTATTAGTTTATATCTACTTTAAATTTATTTTAGTTTATATTTTAGCTTAATTAATTTGTATTATTTGTTATTATTAGTTTATAATTTGTATTATTCGTATGAGTAAGTTTTAAAATTTGTAATTAAGATTTGTTTTAAAATTTAAAATTTATTTTAGCTCTAGTCATCCTTCATTTTAAATTCAACATGAACGCTTTCCTTTCTCGAATCGACCTCTGCTAAATGAATGTTGAAGTATGACAATTGGAATAATTGCACCAAAGGTGTTATTTAAGGGGACGTTCTCTTTTGGCTTTCGTCGTGTGTCGACGGCCTATGAGGAATCGCCCCCTGTCCACCGCTTTAACGCCGAAAATTGAATCCTCAGTAGCACACCCTGTCCATCGCTCTAATGCTGAAAATTGAATCCTCAGCAGAACGAGTCAAAGCGTGTGGAGACCAAGGTTATCGGGATTGTGGGTATTGGTGGTGTCAGAAAAACCACACTTCCAAAATATTCTTAAACAGTTTCTTCAACAGTCAGGACAAGAGATCATGCGAGCGATCCTTTTTATCTTGTTGCAGCTGAAGAATGTTACTTAGAAGACATATTGAGTAGAGTGCAAGCACTGCATTTGAAATGGCTCCATTGGTATGAATGTTATTGTTCTTCCTTGCCTGACTGGATGATCAAAAGTTTGTTGGGCAAATTTTGTAATATGATATCCTTGAAATCCACATATTTCTATGGGTTGTCATAATTGGAGTTGCTACCTGGTTGCTTCGGAGAGTTAATAAACCTTCAGCACATAAATTTGAATGACGCTTGTTATTTGAAGAAGCTCCCAAATTCTTTTGGGAATTTCAATCAACTCAAATATTTATCTTTGAAATATGTGTCCATCTTGTAGACGCATCCATCTTCATTTGGAAATAGAGAGTTGAATCGACTGGACATAGAGAGTTGTGGGATAGAAAACTTGCCAAGAGAGCTTCTCAAGATGAACAATCTAGAATATTTGTAGGTACGGAATTGCCCTATAAGGGGACATCCTTTTAGAAAGGTGGTGGACGAAGACACAGAAACACTCTTAATAGAAGGGGAAAGAGAGTTGAATCAATTAAGCTCCTCCAATGGTAGATGCATGTTGGCGCTCAAGACGTTAGAACTGTCACGCACAGAATTAACAAGCACAAAATTACTTCTGTCAAATCTCTGTTGTCCCTACAATTTGGAAATTATTGGGTTAGGTCCGAGTTGCTTTCTAATCTAGGTCTTTTATATTAAAAAAATAGAAAGAAAAAAATCCATAACATTTGGCAGTCCTGGGGCTAGGCGTCTGTGATTCAATATCAGTTTGATTTGGAAGTTTAGAATGTGTTAATTATACGTTAACTAACTCAAAAACGTATGAAATTGTACCCATGGAGTCTATTTTCCTAATGGGTAGGCTATTCCATCATTTTGCATAGCTTAGCAAAACACCATGAATACGCTTTCTTTGAGGTGATTTGTTGTTTTCTCAACAATTTTGTGTAGTTACATCAATTCACATGTGGGTTTATTATCATTCATTTTCTACATGAATACGCTTTCTTTGAGGTGATTTGTTGTTTTCTCATCAATTTTGTGTAGTTACATCAATTCACATGTGGGTTTATTATCATTCATTTTTGACAAACATAGTAACTAATTACATCTATGTATTTTCAACAGATTTATAGGTTTGAAGTAGATCTGTTAAAGAAATTTGCCATGTGTTTTCTGTTAGATTTTTATCATTAAGCTAGCAATACATTAGGATCTTTAACTGAGAGAATAACAAGCACAACAATCAAACACAAGAGACAACGAACACGATGTTTATCCTCGGGGAAACCATAAATGGAGAAAACCCTACAACTTCCTCAGAGATAGAATCAGCACCAAATGTAAAACCCCAAAACAGTAAGATGATCTCTCGACAGCAGTAACCTATTTCTTCCTAACCCCAGTGTCTTCTTCTTCCTCAGCTATGCGCTACAACTGAGTGTGAGTGAGTGTGTGATAAATAGAGAGGCTATCTCTCTATTTATACTAATTCCCAACATGACAAAACCCTACTAGGGCCGACTTCTCTAGAAGAGTCTAATAACCCTAGTGCCCTAGAACTGCGGGGAATTTAACCCTTGACCAATAGGAGGGTTACCCACAATGACTTGACATGACTTGTTTACATTATAGAAACTCCCGATAGGAACATCGAGGCATGACATGACTCAAGTACATTACAGACATATCCTGGAATAAACANAAGAAATACAAGTGAATACATTTCGAAGTTACAATTACATCAACACTCCCTCTTAACTAGGAAGGTATTCTCTCAACACAATTTATCAGCACAAGTCTTCTTCTCTGGATCATCATCGAGTCCTCGTCATCTTCATCTTCAGTTCATCTTCATCTTCAAGTCATCTTCATCATCGGATCTGGATCATCACTGGACATCATCACTGGATCTGGATCATCACTGGATCTGGACCATCACTGCTGGATCATCATCACTGGATCATCACGGGTTCTATCTCTTGATTCTTCTCATCACAGAAAGTTCTATAGAGCCAACCATTTTTCATGTTGGATGTACATCTACAGAGCCAGTCCTTTTTCGTATTGGATGTATCATCATAGAGCTAGTCCTTTTTCATACTAGATGTGGAATCCACACAGAGCCAGTCCTTTTTCATACTGGATGAGTCTTCATAGAACCAGCCCTTTTTCATGTTGGGTGTGGCATCCACACAGAGCCAGTCCTTTTTCATACTGGATGAGTCTTCATAGAGCCAACCCTTTTTCATGCTGGGTGTGCCATCCACACGGAGCCAGTCCTTTTTCATATTGGATGTGTCTTCACAAAGCCAGCCCTTTTTCATGTTGGGTATGGCATCCACACAGAGCCAGTCCTTTTTCATACTAGATGTGTCTTCATATAGCCAGCCCTTTTTCATGCTGGGTGTGGAATCCACATAGAGCCAGTCCTTTTTCATACTGGATGTGTCTTCACAGAGCCAGCCCTTTTTCATGCTGGGTGTGGCATCCACACATAGCCAATCCTTTTTCATACTGGATGTGTCTTCATAGAGCCAGCCCTTTTTCATGATGGGTGTGTCATCCACACAGAGCTAGTCCTTTTTCATACTAGATGTGTCTTCATAGAGCCAGCCCTTTTTCATGCTGGGTGTGGCATCCACACAGAGCTACTCCTTTTTCATACTAGATGTGTCTTCACAGAGCCAGCCCTTTTTCATGCTAGATGTGGAATCCACACATACATCTGACAATGGAAGGAACCAATCCTCTCACCATGTCATGGCTCTTACATCCAACCATGGAAGGAACCAGTCCTCTCACCATGTCGGAAGGGCAAAGCACTTACATCTGACCATGGAAGGAACCAATCCTCTCACCATGTCGGAAGGGCACATCACTTACATCTGACCATGGAAGGAACCAATCCTCTCACCATGTCAGAAGGGCTCAGCACGGAAACATCACTTCCTCTTGGGAGGAATCTCAATCTGTAGAACACCAAGCTTCTCCCTGAAGTACTCAAACTTCACCCTAGCCAATGGCTTAGTCAACACATCAACTATCTGTTCATCCGTCGCAACATACTGGAGCTTCATTGCTCCCCTCTACACCATATCCCGACAAATTCACACAACTCTGGTTTTCGCAATATATACAAGTAGCATCCAACTGGAGATCAGATAAATCAGACAGTAGCTTCCTTATCCATACTACCTCACAACTAGCTGAACAAGCTGCGACATACTCTGCTTCAGTTGTACTCAGTGCCACACAGGATTGCTTCTTGCTAAACTAAGAGATCACACCTGATCCCATACTGAAGCAACACCATGAAGTGCTCTTCCTATTGATGGCACTGCCTGCCCAATCTTAATCAACATAAACCTCCAGGTTAATCCTCTGATTAGTCTTATACTTGAGCCCATAATCAACTGTACCCTTTAGGTACCTCAGAATATGCTTTGCATCAATCAAGTGAACATGTCTTGGATCTATCAAGAACTAGTTCAAGGTGTTCACAGCAAAGCAAATATCTAGTCTCGTGTTCGTCAGGTACATCAAGGACCCAATCAGCTGACGATACATTGTAGCATCAACCGCTTCTGATGAAGCATCACTCAATAGCTTCAGGTTTAATGCCATAAGTGTGGTTAAGGCCTTGCAATCCATCATCCCAAATCTCTTCAGGATCTCTACTGCATACTTCCCTTGTCCGAGGAAGATTCCATCCGCATTCTGCCACACCTCAACGCCTAGAAAATAATGCATCATACCCAATCCCTTCATCACTTGGTTGCCATCTTTAACCTTGTAGTAAAGGTTGGAATCTGCTTTACTCTTGGTAAAGCCCAAACTAGATAGAAAGCTATCAGTTCTGCCATACCATGTCTTGGGTGCCTGTTTCAAGCCATACAGGGATTTCTTCTATCTACATACATGAGACTCCCTGTCATGTGTCTCAAAACCGAGTGGTTGCTCCACATACACTTCCTCTTCCACTACACCATTCAAGAAAGCAGTCATGACATCCATCTAGTGTATCTTCCATTTCATCACTGTAGCTAGAGCAAGTACTGATCTAATGGAAGTGTATCTGGCTACAGGTGCAAAATTTTCTTCATAATCTATTCCTTCTTTCTGGGAGAAACCACGAGCAACAAATCTTGCTTTATATTTTTCAATGCTACCATCTGCAGCATGCTTGATCTTGTAGATCCATTTGGAAGTTACGATAGACTTCCCTTTTGGTCTTGGGACAACATCCCAAACATCGTTTTTCATGATCAATTGATACTCTTCGATCATAGCATCCTTCCATTCTTTTTGTTCGGTCGCTTCTTCATAATTGGAAGGTTCTTTATCGATGAAATCACATAATAAAGTTACATATCCGAAGCAGGATCTGGTCCTCTTTCTTTCTCTGTGATTCTCTTCTGGAGCCCCATATCTTTCTGCACCTTGGATAGCTTCTCATATCCAAGCAAGTTCCCTCTTGTGAGGATTCTTCTCCTGAGGTGGATCTACAGGTTCTTGAGGTTCTTCAAATTCTCAATCTTCCTCTTGAGTTTCTTCGTTCATGGTTGTATCATGAATTTTGGGTGCTTCTACTTCTTTAGGTTCTTCAGCAAGTCTCTTTCTGGATTTGTTGTAAGCTGATTCTTCATCAAATGTCACATCCCTGCTGATGTTGATCTTCTTGAATCCTGGGAAGTATATTCTGTAAGTCTTCGAGCTTTCAGAGTATCCCACAAATATACCCTTCTTTCCTGAAGGATCTAATTTTGTTCTCTTCTCTTTTGGAATGTGTATGTACACTCGATAGCCAAATATTCTGATATGGATGACTTTTGGTTTCTTGCTGGAAAAGACTTCTTCAGGTGTCTTGTTCTTGAGTACTTTGTGTGGAGTACGGTTCTGTACATACATCGTTGTTCTGGTAGCTTCTTCCCATAGATGCATAGGAAGATCTTGATCATGAAGCATTGCTCTTACAGCTTCCATGATAGTTCTATTCTTCCTTTTTGTAATTCCATTCTGTTGTGGATTATATGGAGTGGACAACTCCCTCTTAATCCCTGAGTCTTTGCATAACTCTTTGAATTCATTTGATGTGAATTCTCCGCCATTATCTAATCGAAAAGTCTTGATCTTCCTTTCAGTGTGGTTCTCGATCAAGGCTTTGAATTCCTTGAACTTGTTGAATACTTCATCTTTGTTCTTCATGAAATATATCCATGTCTTCCTAGAAAAATCATCAATGAAAGAAACATAGTATACATACCCGCTCAAATAACTGGATGACATCGAACCGCATACATCAGAGTGAATGATTTCCAAGATTCCTTTTGCCTTGCTCTCGCTACTTGGAAATGTCTTCTTTGTGTTCTTTCCTTTTGCACATCCTTTGCAAACACCATCATGTTTTGTCTGCATTTTTGGAAGACCTTCAACAAATTTGCGTGCAAGTGGTAGTGCCCTGTAATGTACATGTGCAAGCCTTCTATGCCAAAGTTCATTTGGTTCTACTGAGTCATGAACCAAATCTTGTTCTGCTTGGCCCTTCAATTTGTATAGACCTCCTTCTTATTCCCCAATCACTATTGCATCATCAAAAGTCTTTCCCTTTGGCCACATAAGAACTTGGCCATCTACAAAAGCAACCCTCATTCCTTTTGCATCCAATGCAGATATGGAGAGGAGGTTCTGCTTTAATCCTAGTACAAACAATACATTTTTCATCTTCATGGACTTTCCAGAGTCTAGTTTATAGGAGGATTCACCACTACCTTTTATTGGATACTGGTAGTCATCCCCAAGTTTTACCTTGTGAGGTGACTCATGTTCAGATAGTTTCACAAATGCTTCTTTGAATCCCGTCGTATGCTTGGAAGCACCACTGTCTATGAGCCAATCATTGCTTCCATGTGAGATAGTTCCCGTGAGAGTGGAGATCAGCACATACTCTTCATCACTTGAAGAATCACTTTCTTGTTTGATTCTCTTTGTGGAAGGTTCATCATCCTCTACAGCATGAGCATGATGTCTTCTCTTGTTTCCCTTCTTCTTCTTTGAGTTCCCTTTGTTAGGACAGTATTTAGTTATGTGACCTTTCTCATCACATGTGTAACATCTAACAGTAGCCCAATCTCTTCTAGAGTGATAAGTCTTACCTTTGGAGTGATGATTGTCCCTTCTAGTTTTCTTGGTGTGGGCTGTGAGAGCTTGATCTTCACTTCCCATCTTTTCTTCTCAAGTTGTTATCCGAGCTTCTTCTTGAGAGAATTCTTCCCATAGTTTTATGAACTTGAATAACTTCTTTCTGGCACAGATCCCTTGAATGAAAGAGTCCCATGATCTAGGGAGACCATTCAAGGTGGTCATCACAATCTCTGCATTCTCCACTTCTTCAGCTACTTCTTCCAGTTGTTCCTTGATATGAGATACCCTTGTAAAGTAAGACTGGATGGTCTCAGCATTCTGGATCTTTACATTCTTCAGTTGTTTTCTCAGAGTCATCTTCCTATTTATGTTATTCCCTTTAAACAATTTGGTTAGGGCATCAAACATAGCTTTAGGTGTCTTTAGGGAGGACACCTGTGGTATGAGGTGATCCTTGATTGAATCAACAATAATCCTCTTTGACATAACCAACTTCTTCTTGTGTAAGGCCTTAGCCTCATCTCCCTTTGGAACTAGAACCTCCTCACTGATATAGGAGTCCAACTCATTTTCTTCTAGGACCAGGGAGATCCTATACTTCCAAGCTCGGAAGTTATCAGCTCCCTCAAGCTCTTCATCAAGCTTGGTATGATGAGACATCTTAACTGAGAACCTCAAATGGAAATACAAAAGATTGAGATGTTACCAGGTCAAGATGTGGGATTTGGATTTGGAGCTGAAATCCTGCAGTGCTAGTTCAGGAGCAGATTAGGGTTTTGCTTTTCCAGAGTTCTGTCCAACCAAATTCTTTGATATTGATCTCTAAAATTCTATTTTGAGGAGGAGATCAATCCAGTTATGGGCTCACTAAAAAATTCCACTTCTGTAGAAAGCCCTAATTTCCAATAGCAGTGTCGGGTCCAAAACTTAAAAACCTCAGAATTGGATTCTGCTTCGACAGAAAGATGCGCCCTAGGGAGCAGATTTATTCCAATCTTCTTTTGCTGAAAATTTGTGGAGAGAGATCCACAAAGTAGGAAGCGCTAGTTCCCGCAGCTGCACAGTGTCTTCTTCTCAGGTTAGCTCTGATTCCATGTTAGATTTTTATCATTAAGCTAGCAATATATTAGGATCTTTAACTGAGAAAATAACAAGCACAACAATCAAACACAAGAGATAATGAACACAGTGTTTATCCTTGGGGAAACCATAAATGGAGAAAACCCCGCAACTTCCTCAGAGATAGAATCAGCACCAAAAGTAAAACCCTAAAATAGTAAGATGATCTCTCGGCAGTAGTAACCTCTTTCTTCCTAGCCCTAGTGTCTTCTTCTTCCTCAGCTATGCACTACAACTGAGTGTGAGTGATCGTGTGATAAATAGAGAGGCTAGCTCTCTATTTATACTAATTCCCGACTTGAAAAAACCCTACTAGGGACGACTTCTCTAGGAGAGTCTAATAACCCTAGTGCCCTGGAACTGCGGGGACTTTAACCCTTGACCAATAGGAGGGTTACCCACAATGACTTGACATGACTTGTTTACATTATAGAAACTCCCGATAGGAACATAGGGGCATGACATGACTCAAGTACATTACAGACACGTCCTGGAATAAACATTGGGTTACAATACATAAGAAATACAAGTGAATACATTTCGAAGTTACAATTACATCAACATTTTCCTCCTTGGCAATCTCATTATCCTGACTCTCTTGAGCAATCTCATTATCCTAACTCTTCTGATATTTGTTGCCATTATCTTAACTCTCTATTCACAGGGTTACACTCGCGCACTTCTCTAACTGGTCCAATTGTTGGTTCCATTATCAAAATTGAGATTTCGAAGTATCCCTCCGATGTAAAGCAGCTCTGCAGGATAGGGTTCACACTACAAAACAAAATAAAATTAGCCATGGACTTGTACAATCCGCGGGCTAAAATAAAAGCATTGAGAAAACTCAGATAAAGTATTTCAATACCTGTGTATAGGCAGACGCATCGTAATAGGGCGCCTCTCTAATTTCAGATGTAATTTCAAAAGCATACATTAGACCCATATGACTATATTCCTTATATATACCTTCAGGTTTACTTTCTCCATAGCTGAGCGAGTTTCCTTTCTCCAGAGTCAGGAAATATCTAGCTGAATACTTACGGAAAAATTTTGTGGCTCGAAAGAAAGGATTGGTGATAGGAAGAAGACCATCTGCCTAAATCTCTCACTTCTAAAGTGACGGTCCCCTTGTGTAATTTTTCTAAGGATATCTGGAGTGTTGGGTTTGTTAACTTAGTAGGTGCCATTAAGTATTATTGCTCTGAGCTTCCAACGATAGTAGCTCCTATCTAAGTATTTATGTTGTGTTCCCAGTGACCTATTTGGGACACAATATGGACCTCAACTATAGTTATTCCAGAGGCTATCTTCTTCAAGTAGATCTCATTCATTGTTGTAGATGAAGTTGTCACTGCTTTCCCAAGTATAGAGAGGGTGTGAAGTGAACCATAGTTCGGATCTAAAGTACTAAAACTTTAAATGCCCTATGCAAAAAACAGTGGGAAATCTAGGTTTCTTTACCAGGTTGGACATTTTAATACTGTGCATTAGAGAAAATATCTCAAGTCAAAAGGAAAATCGTATGTAGCCATGTATAATGCCTCTAAGAGAGAAAGGAGTTTACCATTTGGAGGGTGTGAATGTGACTGAGCATAATTAACCATTTCCATGGCCATAACATCAGTTGAATTGTTGTTGTTGCTGTAAAACCTCCTTCTTCTCAATGCAATTGGGAGTGGGATTGGGTTATCCTCTTGTCTGATCATCCATATCTTAACTCATTAGTGCCATCAACACCCTGTTTGAATTTTTCTACAAAATGTAGCAACCATGTTTGAATTTTCGTTATTACTCTAAAAAAAATGGATGGTAAGTTGAGCGACCAAACTGAGCGGAAAGTAGTTGGGCCACATAGAGCATCAGAGTTAAATATGCACCAACAGGATTATGAGCACTTGGGTGTAAAACAACGAAGACAACCCATCCAATGGTTCATAATCCCACCACACAATCCAACTACTCATAATCCCACCGCAACAGCATTAATGTGTTGTTGCAGAGTGTTTATTGAACCGAGTGTTTATGTGTTATTGTCGAGTGTTTATTGAATGTCAAGAACCACATAGCCTAAACATGCACACATTGAGTTCCACACATGCTTGGTTAACTACCACCTCGTTGAAACTTCCCATGACCAAGAATGAGATTTCCAATGTAGTGCAGCTGGCAGTCTAGAATGCTAGGGGATAGAAAAGGCATAAAGTCTATTTATTTTGGCTCATTGCTTCCACATTTTTCTTTTCCTTCTCACTCTCCCACAAAAATCCCTTCATGCTTCCAAGTTCCACGACTTTTCCCCTTCTATTCTCATTTATTCAAAACAAGCTAAGTAGGAGGGTCTTTTACGTTAAAGGCATGATTCATGGGAATTTTCTTTTTATAATAAAAACCACGTTACCTTGAGACCTATCCAATGCTGTAGTTAATGTAAGGTTTACCCAATTCACGTTGAATTCAATGTAATTTGAAATACCCAATTCATAGTGAATTCAATGTAATCTTTCCAAGATGAAGAAACTTGGTGTAAAGTCCAGGATTCCCAAGATATACCAAAGGGCATTTGGATTTGGATCTGAGCAAAGAAATGATTCTGGCTATAAAAGTTGATTTGTCTTAGACAGTACTATCTCTTCTACAGCTGGAGAAAGGACACTGAAATCATAATCGCAAATATGCAAATCAAGAGTCTCCAGATGTGAAGCCAGTCACAATAAATGTGTCACTTTACTGTTTACCAAGCTCAGTACTCGGAGCACCAATATTAGAATCAACATGCCCCCGCATGTAAGACACATAAGTCGGAGAACGGGAGTCCTCTTCTTGCCTCCCAGCTCAAGCTACTCCATAAGGTGAGCCATCCGGACTGGACCCCAACAAAATTAATGCATTTTAAACCAACACAAAAAGAAACTAGGTAAGTTTAAAGTTACCTAAAATTTGAAAACTCCTATAACTATATTCCTTGGATTTTTGGACTTTTTTTGCTTTGTAAGATTTCGTTGGCATTCAAAGGATCAAGACGAAAATATTGACTTATTCACCAAATGTTTTCAAATTTAAAAAATTTATGTACAAAAGTCTTTTGGAGGAAACTTATTTTCACTTATGTGGCGATTTAGAAGTTTGATGTAATGTATTTTCACTTATTTTCCTAGACTTTCTTTCATCACATAAACTTATATTATATACATACACAACTTTCTCTCATTTTTGAAACATATCGAAGTTCTCTTTATTTCCCAGGAATGGACCATTTCATGCCTTTTTTTTTCATCTGGCAAGAGCTTTAGCAACCAGTTGCACCTTCTCCGTCACATTTATCACCAGCAAGGAAACGTTTCTCCTGATGAAACCACACACATCCACTATATCACCTCTTCAGGTTCTGAGGATATAAATTTGAGGATATCAAATGAAACATCCACGACCACAAATTGATCAAAACACTTCGAAGAGGAACGAAGCAGTCGATATATGTTCCCTTACATTCCAAAGCAAAGAGATTTCCAGGTCGGGGGTTCGAGTCCTGCGGTGCACTTATGAGCATAAAAAACAGACAATCTCGCCATCCAATTCAATATCGTATGCCCTAACCCTCGCCCATTCCTCCAGTAGACCACGACTGTTGCAATCGATTTTCATCTCAAATTCACCCCATATTCTTGAGGTTCTCGGTTTGACCTCACCTTCGTTGACCGCATAAAAATTCTCAGAAACACCCATATTTTCCCATACCTGCTCTTCTTGTTCTTCCCTTCTCGTTGCATATATGTATTCAGATATCTCACCATCTCCCTTCTCCACCATTCTCGTTGCAAAGATATAGAGAAAAATTTAGGATGGCCGCTCCCTTCTCGTTGCAGAGACATGGAGAAAAATTCAAGGCGGAAACTACTTGAAGCCGTTGCTTAATCCCATGGGAAATGAGACTCGATCTCAAACAATATTCATTATGGCCCTCCATTGACGGCCTCTGAAAGCCCCAAAATGGACGGCGACCTCATCTATAACTTTGAAATTCCGAAAAGTCTAAACTACTTATTAGTATTTGCAATATAATTTCCATAGATTCACTATACTTGCTTTTAACACATAAACTTTCATTATCCATATACACATAACTTTCATTCATTTTAGACATACCAAAGTTTTTTTCAGTGTTTCATTTCCCCAAGGGTACGCTAGTATATATATCATAGGATTGAACTTGACGGAATTGAGTTTGCTGCTATAAATATAATTTTAAATTCTTGTGAGAAATAATCACAAATCTTATAGAATCCCTCCATTTTTTAATTTGATCTTTATAAAGTTCAATACATAATAATACTCAGGTGGTCGATTTCCAGCTTGGTTGAAGTTTGAGTTGAAGATTAGATTCTTTAGGTAAATAAATTAGGCATTTAGTTTGTGTTAGAATAGGCATTTAATTAGTTAGCATTTTGTTAATATTTTTATTTTATTTTAGTTTGGTAATAATTTACATGTCTTATATTAAAACTTTGATTCGGCTTAGTTGGTTTTTAGTTGCTAATTTATTTAGATTGTAATTTATACTAGTTGCATTTTTTAAATGGTTTCTTTAGTTTGTAATTTAGTTTAGTTAATAGTTTAGTTTATAATTGATTTTAGTTTAGTTAAATAGTTTAGTTTATTTAGTTTGCAATTTATCCTAGTTAATTTATAATGGCTTGTAGTTTATTTACAAATTTTTAATTTGTAGTATTTGATTTTAATTTTCAATTAGATGTCAAATTATTTTGATTAAAGTAAGAAAGTTATAAATTAGAATTAATTTTGTAGGTGTTTTGATTTATAATTTAAAATTAGTTTGTAGATTAGAACACTCTGCAATTTGAAATAAGTATATAGAATTTATATTTGGTAGTTCATTTTTTGCAATTTAAGTGTGTTTATTGGCATTAGGTTAGATTAGACTAGATTAGGTTAACCTCTGACCCTGTACATATAATGTTTGCATCTCACAAGCTACCTCCCTGGGTTAACAATTTAAGTGTTGCACACATAACAAACAAATGTTGAGTTAAAAGTTAGAATCAATAATAATTAACTCATTTTTTTATGAGCTGAGTCAAGCTAATAATGATTATGAAAGCACAACTATGGATAATCTTGTAAAGGATGCATACCGTCTTATGGCATGCTTAACAACACAATTTGTGGGTTTATAAAAAAAATTATTTTCATCGCTCTAAATCTTTGGCATTGTTAGTCAATGATAAGTTGTGTCTCATGTACTTTAAAAGTTTTTTAATGTTGAATAGTTACAGCATGAGGCAATTAAGGTTTAAGAGTGAATTGTCTATCTAGTGTCTTCAAATCTTGCAATGGATGTTATTATGTAGTTATCATGTTCATGCCATTGTTGTGTTTATGTTTTGTAACTGGTAATATGTGTTGTGATATTTCATAACAAAGTATTTTTGTTTTCCTTAAGAAGGATCAAACTAAATCATTTGCTTGGTATACTGAAATCATTCAAAATAACATTCATGCTTGAGTTCAGTTTTTCCTTTCAGATCTTCCTGGTGATCCTTTTTTTTCTGTATACAATATCCCCAACTAGAGTCACTCATGCACTATGTTATTTCTCAACTCCTAATGTGGTTTTTAAGCCATCTATATATTAAAACTTAGCAACTTTACAACATCAAGAGCCTCTTTTTTGAATCTTTAAAGCCTGGTATGAGTTCCCTTTTGCTTACCCAGTCCCACAATGCTGGATCATTCAGTCATGAATTTTACTCAGCTTTACTCAAACCTAGACCTTTTATGCTATCCATTTCATTTAGAAACAAATGATACATCAGATCCAATAATTCTAGAACCTTCCTTATTAGTCCTATTACATTAGGTAACTCTTTTCACAAGGTAAAAGTAACTCAAATTGAAGAGAATTTGAGAGAATCGCTTTAGAAATATTTAGCTTACCCTAAGGTTACCTTGCTACAACATGCTTCACCATTCATCACAAACTGAAATCAGGGTCTGATGCCGCTATAGGAACCTCCCTGGGAAGGTGGCATACCACTTTGTCATGATAGCTAAAAGCAAGGAAATTTGGATGTGGTGGGTAAAAACTATCAAAATGGATGAAAGTCACCTCGTTCATGTTCATGTTCAAATTCAGTGACAAAAATTTGGGGAAAATCGCCAATGGAAACAATATGATAAACCAAAAAGTACTCCCTACCCTTTAGCGTACAGGAACCTATGGGAATTGAGGAGTTTTAAGCAAGAATTAGCTTTCTTGTTAAAGTTAAATTCAGTGTTTTGCCATTGTGATGTTGGGTTCCTCTCTCTTGGTGCACAAGCTCATACAATCGCATTTTTGGATTTTGTAGGTTGGGATTTTCCTCAAAGGCCCGTGGATGTCATGGTTATTTTTTATCTTCTATGACAAGTATGGATTTGGCCTAGGGATCGAATGAAATTAGAATTTTCTACTTGTACATGGAGGTTTTATATTTTGGATTTAGGGATTATAAGCATTTAAGAATAATATTCATGCCTATATATCATTAGGAGGATTAAGGGATTTTTTAATTCAATCCTTATACCATGTTGGGTTCTCTGGTGATGTATCTATGGGAGGAGTAAACTGGGTTTCAATTCAATCCTTTTACGATGTTGGGCAGGTTGGAGATGAATATCTATGTATGGGAGGAGTAAAATATTGATGAATTCAATCCTTATAATATGTTGGGCTAGATTGAGATCTATGTATTGGAGGAGTAAAGGGTTTTTGAATTGAATCCTTGTACCATGCTGGGCTGCATTGATATCTATGTTTTTGGAATCCTGAGCTAGAGACTTGTCTCTTTTCCCGTTTCTGGTCTTGAGCACTACAATAGTGCATTTACTATTTTTTTTTATAATGTAGAATATACCCTAGAAAGGGTTGGGATCATTTTTCTTATTTCTTGAACTCTCCAGCTCCGTTTTTCGTTCTGATATCTTTTTTCTGTTCCATTTACTGTCACCCTTTTGTTCCATTTCCCATTTCTTGTATTGGCATTAGGGCAGATAGAGTTTTGGGAAAATAAGAACTGATTGGGTAATATCATTATTTTCAACCAAAAGCTAGAAACGTCTCTTTAGGTATTCGGAATTTTACAGTAGCACTACTTGTCCTTGTGCTTATGTTTAAACTAGCACAAACCCATCTAAACGCGGGTATTCTAAGGTATTTAATGCACTTTAAAGCTGCAAAGCTAAATCCAACCCACCCCCACTGTGATTAAATGCATAATTTTGTGAACTTGAGATATGCATATTAAAGCTTTGTGACTTTGTGGTGTACATCAAACCCAATTTTAGGTGGGTCCTATATTACTAGAATCCTGACCAGGGAATGCGTTTTTTGTTCTGTTCCTATTATTGTTCTCGCCTGCATTCCCATCTTGACACTACATTAGATACACTATTATTCAATTTTATATTCATAATATATGCTGGGAGGGGTCTGGTTCACATTTATTTTTCCTTGAGGGCCAAAACCCTCCAGTACCATATCTTGTTTTGTTCTTATTTCACGTTCAGTTTCCCATTTCGTGTTTATGGTAACGTAGGATGGGTCTGTGTCAGTGTCCATATTCAATGCGCCCAATGTACCACCTAGATTCAATGCACTGTTAGACACACAAGCACACAAAGTATGGATGGACCCCCCATTCCCACCCAATCTTTAGAGAACCTGCTTTTCTTGGTGCAATCAGGAACTGCACGCTCAGTATAGATCAAAGTACTTCCTACTTGGTGAAGAGAACATTTTTTTATCACTTGAGGTAAACAATGTGTGGCCATCAACAACTTATTGGAAGAACAACACAACCATACCTTTGTTCTTATAGAGTGAAGGATCAAAGCCTTTGGCAGCTAGTTCATCTATACCCTCCCTTTCTAGAAGAATCTGCAGCCCTAGGAAGCAAAGTACATCACTTTTTTTACCCAACAAATGCTCATGGTTTGGAGCATAAATGCAGATATCATGTAACAAATATTCCATCATCCTTGGTAATGATGGTCTATTGGTTTCCTGGGATCAATATGTGTAGGATAAATGATATTGTTTGTAGTGTCTCTAAATTGAAAAAATAATAGGGACAACTATTAATTTGATCTACAAACAACTGATATAAAATTCAAACAGAAAAAAGATTCACTAATTGCACATAAATAACAAAAAATTTGCGGCACTTGAACACCAAAATGGATTGGAGTTAGAACCACTCAATATCTATCCCATCCATATAGAATATAGATCTACTGTCATTGATTCTAATTGAGTGATCTCCTTGCTATCTTCCTTAAAGGTTACTTTAAAAGTAAGTGCAGTTTTAGCCAGCGAACTGTATGTATTCCCCTCAAAGACTGAATCGTTGATACTTGAATGTGGGTTTCTTTTCAACATTTTTATTATACACTTGGACCTAAAAATCAAGGATTGGAGAAAGAATTCTACATGGTATTAAAGTAGTTCTCGTCAATAAAAGATAGATGGATTAAGTACAAGAGAGGGGGGAAATCCCTATTTATACAAATAGAGTGAAGCCGCAAGTTGTGGTCCTTATTAATATTAATCACCCTAATAAGGACTTATTTAACATATGTGGCCCATTGACAATGACTCAACAAAATGTCATAAGGATCATGACTTTATTATTTTACATCACAGAATTATGAGAATATAAGAAAAATAGCTCATGTACATATAGTTTTAAGTGTTGCATTTAGACACAGAAATTGACAACACCGTTCTTTCAAGGATATCATTTGGATTGTATTAAGTCAGATACTTGTGCTATTTTATTATGTTGTCAAGTAGAGGCTATCGAAGTTAGCTATGTTTCTTTATTTTCTTACTTAAGTTGTGAAAGGGATCGTTTTCCTGTGAAAGTTTCCAAAATTTGCTTGTTAACCATGGAGTTTCATACAATTTAGATTGAGAAACTTAAACATCTATGCATATGTAATCAGAAATCTGATAATATTTTGCATGTATGTGCTTCTTTTGTAAGCATTGTATGCTCTACATGGAATAAGTGAATGTATTTTTTGTTTTCTCATGTATTCCTGTATCTTCTCTCTGTAGTCTTGCTAGGTTTGAAAGAGATATATGATGAAGCTTTGCAAATACATGACGTGAAAGAAATAGTTATTAAAAGTAATGCGGAAATGATCCTTTGAATTCCATCTTAATATATTATCCATTAGTATTTGACTCTTTCTCCAAAGAGAATGCAAAAGTCTAGAACATTACATTTTCTTTATTACTATATATTATGCTAGGCATGTATTTGTTTATTACATCCTATGTTATGCATGTATTTGTTTACTACATCCTAATTTATTGTAAACTTTTAGCTATTGACAATGGTATGTTGAAATTTCATCACAGGGTCTGGTGGAAAATTTTGTGGGGGGTTTGATATAGGAACCTTAGGGGGAATACAACATGGGGTTGTACAAACTGGAGGTATGACAAATTAAATTTATAATTTTATACTATTTTGTTTCTGACAAATTGTTAAATTCGTGTTTCTCTGCGGAAGTGATTTTGACTACACAGGAGAACAGTTTAAATTGACAGACGTTTCAGTCAGAATCATAACCGAATTATTTGAAGGCACTTTTGAACCGAAAAATACTTGATCTACTGTGCAGTATTTTTTGCAAGGGAACTAGCAAGTTTGGGTGTGAATATTTTCTTTGTTTCTGACCATTGTGTTCTTTTCCCTTGGGATTAATTGTATTAATTTTAAATCTTTATGCAATACACTATGTAAATACATAGGTGCAAAGAAACCATCAGTTGTTTCTATTGACGGTCTTGTGCTTGGTGTTGGACTTGAGATTGCAATGGTATCCATTCATTCTTTATTTTGTTATGCATGCATAATATTTGCTGAAGCATTCAAATATCTTTTTAGGCCTGTACAATGATCAGGACATTACACTGCATTTTTTTATATGGACAAATTTGACAACTCCGAGAGAAAAGTTTCATTGGCAACTTTATTGTAATTGCAGGCTTTACATGGAAGAATAGTTGCACCACAAGCTCAACTTGGATTGCATGAACTCCAACTTGGAGTTATCCCTGGTTTTGGTGGTATGTCAACTTGATTTTGGGAGAATTACAAAATTAGGATCGCCACAATATAGAGAACTTGTGAAGCCTACTTCTATATGTTATAGTCTAATTTTTATTGTTATTTCATTTACTTATGATTTCAACAAATCTTATAACTTTAAGCCAGTAATAGATAAAACTTGAAATGATATCAACAATAGAGAAAGCACACAAATAGATCTCACATTAACACAGATATTTACCCTGGGGAAACCCTTATAAGGGAGAAAACTCCATCAAACAATCTTATATAAATAGTATATCAGGTCCAGATTACAAAATCACCATGAACTTTTCTCTTCAATGAGTTTTTCCCCTGAATGTATGACCAACAAACTTAGAATTTAGGACAACCTTCTTCAATCTTCACTGAAGCAGTAAACTCAGGTTAAACTCAGGTACAAGACATCAGCAAGCTATGGCAGAAATATTTATTTCCTTAGCTCTCAAAACTCAATGAAAATTTAAAAAAAAGAATAAATGGGGGGTGAGAGGGCATGTTTAAATAGCATAGGTGGCTGGCCTAAGCAGCCCCCAAAGGCCACCTTAAGGGCTGTCCCATGTGGCAGCCAAGGGCTGGCCCCTAAATGTTGGCACTTGGGGTAGTTAAAGGCTACCCCTTTCCACCACCCTAGCTGGTCAACTCCACCTCCCTAAGCAACTCAAGTTTCTCTCCAGATTGTCGCCCTAAGCAACTCAATTTCCCCCCTAGCTAGGCAGCTCAGTCTGCTCTCCAATGTTTACACTTGGCACAAGTTTACATGGTAAATTGAAAAATGAAAAATATCTTTCGAATCTATAATTTAACACTCCCTCTTAGCGAGGAATATATAATTTACCAACTGATACATTATTTACATAAGGAAGATTGTTTGTTTCTAGCTCATAGGAATTTTATATCCATCCTAACTTTTGTTGGATGCGTTGACTTTTGCTAAATGCTCACAAGGATTTCTGTCTTGACTTTTGACATGCCTCACAATGCTTGTCCATTCCCCTTGACTTTTGCCATGGTCTCACAAGACTTACTATCTTGAATTTTGTTATGGCTCACAAAGCTTGTTCATTTTCCTTGACTTTTTCCTCATTGGATTTTGTAATTATAACTCGATTGTCATCTATTATTGTATCTATTTTCCTAGGGTTATGCACTTCAGTGTAAATCCATTCTTTGGAAAGCATGTTTTTGTTGTTGTTCATCACTTTTCATAGGGTTATTCATGCCCAAAACTTCCTTTTAACACTCCAATTTGGCCCATATTTAGAGGTATGCTTGTTTGGTGGTGGATAAGTGCACAAGGGTTCCCAACATGCTGAAATAGGGATGCTTCATACCCTTTTTTCACTGTCATTGGGGTGCATTGTGAAACCCTAGACCCATATTTTATCTTATATTCTTTTGGTTGATTGGAATTTGGGATCTTACTATAGGTGGATGCTTGTCCTTAGGATATGTGCAATACCAAGGATAAATTTGAAGTCATGGAGGACACCTTTTTCCATTGTTGTTAGTGCATCAAATTTTCCAGTCATGCATTTACCTTCATTTTGGGTAAAATCCAGATCTGGAAATTTGGCATTAAAAGTCTGGTTTATGCTTTAAATTATTAGTTTAGCATTTTATTTTGCAAGCTTAAATGTTGTGGATGGTAAATGTTACATATGCTATAATAACTTCCTTCTAAACCATCTAACGACAATCATCATAAGGATTGAACAACTACTACTACATTCAACTATATACACTACAACTGTTTGTCAAAGTCACAAACCAAATTACTTACAGCCCGTTATAGCCTAGTGTATGCAAAGTGTTTGTAAAAACATATACAGGGAAGAAATCAGACTTATAGAGAGGGTGTACTCTACAACAAATATATATCCACAGAGTTCATATTAATTGCATGAATCCTGAAACCCTTCCAGACCACTTAAACAGTGAGTGCGATTAGAGGGAAACGTGAACATAACAGTACATTCATTAGAAGAAAATTATTCGATTTTGTTGGTTAAATGCCTTTGGTTATAATCTGGTAAGATAAGCTTATCTGTGGTCTCTAGCATGTCAAGTTGGTCACCTTGGTCTTCAAAATATAGGATTTGGTTTTGCTTTTGCAAGTACATAGGTAGTTTATTGTGAGACTTAGTAACATTGTAAGACTTATATGACTAAGTTAGTGTTTTTACATCAGCATATTCTTTTGAAGTCTTATGTCGTCATGTATTTTGAATGATGCTCTCTTGTGGTTATTACTGCCTTTAAAACTTGGTTGGTTGCGTGGTTATTACTGTCTTTAAAACTGATTCGTTATTCCTGATGAGATTTAAATCTTGACATAGGGTTCGTTATGCATGATGAGATTTAAATCTTGGCATAGGGAATCTGGGAAAAGAGAATCTCTAGGCTCAACATCATTTTAAAAAAAAATTTACAGCACTGTCGCTGTAGCGACGAAGCTCATTTTCAAAAAATTTCCATCAGTCGTCTCTATAGCGACGAAATCCCCTTTACAAAAATTTAGTGTAACTGTCGCTATAGCGACAGAACCACGTCACTCTTTCGACAAAACTTCCTTTCATGTTCCGAAAAAAACTCCATCGCTAGTGTAGCAACTTCGTCGGTACTCGTAAGGAATTTCTGTCGCTATAATGACAGGTTGTCGAACCTTCGTCACTAAATAATCGTCACAATAGAGATGCTTCTCCATCGCAAAAGAGACCATCCCTTTCTCGCAATAGCGATGAAACTTCGTCGTAATAGAAACCATTTATTCATCGCAATAGCGATGAAACTTCGTCGCAATAGAAATAATCCATTCATCGCAATAGCGATACCATCTATTCGTTGCAATAACGACACCACAAGTTTCATGTCGTTTATGTCGGTATAGCGACGAAGTGTGGAAAGTGTTTCTATAGCGATGAAATTTTTTCCACGAAAATAAGGGGTCATGTTCGTCGTTATAATGCACAAGTGTTGCAATAGAAATGATTTTCTATGGGAAAAATGTCTACATGTACTAGTGAGCAGTGGGTCACATGGAAAGTATGGGGTGAACTAACATGCAAGTAGTGGGTATTTGTGGATTTGAAGGTGATTTGCATAATTATGGGATAATTTTATCATTGTGAACCTAGTTATCTTGAGTCTTCCTTATAGGTCTTTTGATCCCTCTTGAGTCCTTTATTTCCATCCTTATTTATCGTACCAATAAGGTTTAGGTTTTGAACCTCAACATATTTGGCTTCTATTGTTTTCATTCTTGTTTCCTATTAAACAAAGTCATCCCGTAGTTTTTCAAAAGTGGGAAACTTATCATGAGTACATACACCTAAAACAAACATGCCCCAAGATGTATGGAATCCTTTCACAATTATCCACACTAGCTCACCCTCATGCACCAAATCATCACCTTATGGACAATTTCATTACATAACTCAAATTCATTCCATAGTGGACAGTTTCATTCCAAATATAGGAACTTTCTTATTTATCATGGCCATTCTCATCAGTCAGTGTATTTATGAGTGAGTAGTGGGAATATTATTAAGAGCCTGTGTGCATTTTATTCCTCATATTTTGCATTTCTCTCCAAGTATTGGATTCATTAGATGAAATGTTAACTTTTTGCATTCCCTTCCATGCATTTTAAAAACATTACTTAGCTTCTGTGAGCATCTCCCATATCTTCAAAAAATCATATAATACATTCATAAAATGTAATCATGCATTTGATTTCATACTAGTCCCCCTTTAAACATGCAAACTTCATCACTTATTAAACTTCATTAGTTTTCTAATTCAACCACGATCCTTGGACCTAATTTTTCCTTGCAGAGCCATTATTTTCCATTTAATTTCTTTCTCCAATGATGAACTCATGGTAAACTCAAATTCTTCAAAAGAATTCAAGTATGGCTTTCCATTGACATCCATCTTCATTTGTACATTGATTTACTTCATTCAAATTTAGCAAAATATTTTTCTTCACCCATACCTTAGAGCAGTCTTGGCTAAGATCATTTCTCCTTTGTGTTTCAAAACTGTTTGTGTCATCCTTCTTACAGGAATCATTTGTTGAGTTGTATGTTAGTCTTCTCATGAATTTTTTTCTCTTGTTATATTTCTAAATTAGAATTCAATGTTCCAATTTCATTGTTTTGGTCTTCTACCTCATCTTCCAAACCTTTGTTCTTAAGTTTCATTCTCATGAACAAAGCTTTTGTATTCTCTTTGTATTTTTCAAATGATCTCAAAATTTTCTTCTTGAGTCTTGGATTGAATTTAAGATCAATATCCAACAATGTGCTTGTAAATGCATTATTAGATTTCAAAAATATTTCTTGTCCATCTTCTGTAAGTATAACTTCATCATCATTACATTCATAATTTTCATTTATATAAGAGTGCTCACAATCACTTGTATCTGAAGCTTGTACATGTTTTTCTTCTTTCTTTCATCATTGACTTTTGTTTCCTTTTCTATGTGTTCACTCCTCCTTTGTCACTAATGGTTTGTTATCAATGAAAACCTTGCTCATCAAGAAATATGCATGTTAATAAGGGGGAGCATACAACTCAACCAATGAAGAAACATTGCAGCCTATTGAAAACAATAATGAACAGACTACCAACATCTCAGGGGGAACAAATAAACTACATGCAAGGGGGAGAGTATTCAAGAATCCAATTTGGTTTTTCTTAGTCATTGTGAAGTCGTTAGTGGACATGTATTTGACCCTTTGTCATTAAAGTTAAATGGGGAGAGAAATTGAAGATTGAAAGATTGTTGCCATCAATGACAAAGGGGGAGTTTGTTGAATATGGTTGTCATTGATGACAAGCCATTAATGACAAAGGTTGAAGTGATGACATAGCAAGAAAAAAAAGGAAAATGACATGAAATGGCATCAAGAACCCTGGATGTGGGCATTGGAGACATTGGAACACTTAATGAGACAAATGACCCATCCCGTCGTCATTTGTGTCTTAATGGGGTTATGAAGCCTCTTACCCTCTCTTCTGGAAGCGCTAATATTCCACACATAATGAGAAGCCCTTGCTTGGGCCTTTTCTTTAAAAAGGACTTTGAAGATACCTTGAAGCTCTTGTATAAAAGAAGCCTTGCTTAATGGAGTACGTGGAACCTATGATGCGCAATTGAAGCCCTCGACGATCATTGTTGTGGTAAGATGGCTAGTGCGATGTTGGTGAAGTTGGTCTAGTATACCACTTGATGATATGCTTATTTGAAGCTCCTTACACCTTGTAACATTTTTCTTAGTTGGATATAAGAAAAATAAGTAGGTTCTTCTGATTTAGTAGGTCTTGAATTACCTCACAGTTGTAGCCGGTTGAACAATTATAAAATATTACAAAACTATATATTGTGTCTCTTGCATGGTGTTGTTGATAATTTGTTTTATTTAATGTGTTTTACTTTTGGTATTGGTTGGAGGTATTTTTAACATAATGGTATTTTTCTCTTATTTGCCAAGTTTTTTTTGACCATGGTGCAGGTGGAACCAAACAGGTATTTTTCATACATGTCTTCCTCAAGCAAGGAGAATTTAGGAAGGCTAGTGGAAAGTGAGGCATCCAATAGGTCTATAAGGGAAAGATCAACTAGACGTCAGAATATTAGAAACAAATTCAATAAACGCGTGAAATTTTTTCTCGCAAGAGGGGGGTCTTGTTCCTATGATGATGAGACAATAGGCGACATAGAAGTTCCCTTAAGGTACAAACATCTAGTGAAACAATGGGTGCCTAGGGATCTTCCTCAAGTCAACACAGATTTGTGTGTGATTGAGAGGATATATAGAATTGCACCATTGTCATTACATGGATTAGGGTTGTTTTGCATGGGTGGAATAAAGTTCGATTACAAAATATGTACATAATTGATGGAGTATGTTGGACCCTCTAACAACTACAAATATTGGATGCACCTGGTCCAATATACACGAAGTATGTGTAGATATGGATTGTCAGCAAATTATTTAAAAATGAAAGACACAGATCAAAATAAAGGAGCAATGTTGTACATTGACAGAAGGACAAAGACAACTGGGAATATTGCAGGGTCTATAAACAATACACAGCTAGGCTCTACACTTAAGCAACCCAACTACATATTTGAGGGGCGTGAAGGAAACCGTGTATATGTATGTGCCATTAAATCAATAGTTGCAGGGGAAGAGATGCTTATTAATTAAAATTTGAATCGAGTAGATACAAACACAGTTACTATGGATTTGGTACATCCAACAATTTACCCAACCTTTTATTAATTATTTTAACATATTTAGGATTTTTTGTTAGTATATAGTTATAATTTTTTATTAAATTTTCAATGTTTACATTGCAAGGAGGTGATTGGGGGCGCATCACCCCTGTAGCTGGTCAGAGGAGTACACCGTCCTCAAGGCAACATGTATACGTCCAAATGTTATGTTATTAAATTTTTTCAGTGAGTATTTTGGTTTCGTTAACTAATTGTTTCTATGTTTTTTATGCAGGGTTCTATCAGGATAACTTACCTCACAGTAGATGTTACCAGACCTGCCTCGAGACAACAGGTATACATCGATGCCATTGTAAAAATTTAATATGTACAAACAGTTCTGTTGTTATGTTTTTTTAATAGTATATTCGTTTGGTTTATATAATCTTATCTATATTTGATGTGGAGTGTTGATTGGGGAAGCAACCTGGTTGTTGATCAGACAATAGTATCCTTGGGGAAACAGGTAAAATTGAATGTAATTCTACAATTTAAATACTTTTCAAAATTGTACACATATTTAAAATGTAGCATAATGTTTATTTTGTTATGTATTTTTTCGTTTGTATAATTTCTTTGATTATAATAATATTGTCTACTTTTTTTGCAAGTGGATGATCGAGGAAATTCTTCAGCTATTGATCAGACCACACCATCATCTAGGCATCAGGTAAACCTAGATGTAATTATAGTAATAAATCATGATAGATATGTTTTATTGATATAATTTTTTTCTCAGACTATTGCTTCAACACGTAAGTAATGTTTTATATATTTTTGTTTGCAAACCAATGATTCAGTTTATGAAACAAAAACACATAAATCCATAGATTTTGATGTGAACGAGTTGCTAAACAATGCTGACATTGGTTCTTCTCTAGACTCAGTTAAGGTGATAGAGAAGACCTTGAAAAAAATTAATGCGATATGCTTCGTCTATTATTCATTGTTCAGTAGACAGACGAGATCAAAGAAAAGGTTGAAGTGTTGCACAAGATATCTCAGGCCTTGAAAATAATTTGTGGAATATTGAATCATAATTTGAATTCATTTAAAACTTTTTGATTTTTACTTTTATATGATAGTGAACTTATAATCGAATGGTTTGTATTTGCAGTACTTTTTGCGACCACACGCTAGTGGTGAAGGAGGTGATGGGACCAATGAGCAACCTACTCCACACACACCACATACTGCACCTGTGTTTTTTACTGAGCAGTAGGCTACACGTTTTGCGGCACCCCCAAGGCCAGCAGAGGTTGCAGCCACCACTGATCGACACACACCAGATCGTGCAGAAAAATGGGTGGATGCAGAGACTGGTAGTAATGTTGATGTTGAAACAACATTTCATGGATCTTCCTGTGTCACTAGCATGGGTTCAATAGAGACAACATTTTTGGTGAACGAGGAACTTGTTCCAATAAATATAGAGAAGATTCCAGGTAATTATAGATTGTTCAATTAAGTTTTTATAATTTCATTATAATATACTGATAAAAACATTTTTTTAAACTAATGATGGCATGATTGTTTTGCAGGAAATGATGTTTTTTATAAAAATATAAATGATTTGACCTTGGAGACCTTCGGGCCCACCATTCGCACAAGGTGGGACAGACAGATAAAAAAATTAAAGGATGAGCTGACTAATCAATTGGTTGGCATGTTCGGAAAATATACCTTTGATACAACAAAGGTCCTAAAGAAGGATGGACAACATATGAATATTGTCTGAGACCAATATAGGGTTCACCTAGAAAGGAACCCTAGGTATGAGCGCCCTTCGATGATTCCATCAAGGGAGTGGAAATTCCTAGTGGAAGATAGAAAATAGAGGGCTCTAAGAAAAGAAAAAAAGATACCACTAGGCACAGGGAGGTATGCAATACTTTCCACAATGTAATAGTAACCCTTATTATTATTAATTTTTATAGCGAATTTCAAAAATATAACATAATTCAACATTGGATTAGGTCATCGAACACATCAAATGCCACAAGGGAAAGACTGGACAAAATTGGTGTCAAAACCCCTAAAATTTCACAAATAAAAAAAAAATTTAAAAATGCATAATTGTATGTTAACACAATCGTTAAATACTGTTTAGTTAATGCTATTTACATTGTACTGTAAGATCCTTGTTTGGTTGGAATGTTAGTTGAGTTTATCTTTCTTCAGCTTTCTAAAAGTTCTCTGTTTGCAACAGCATGTGGATAAACTACGTTAGACTGGGCTTACTTAGCTGGAAAGCTAACGCACACAGTTTTTCCTTTATCTTACAGATTGACAGGTAAAGTTTTTGGGATCGCTGCTAATAGATCATTCTAGAGTAAAATAAATCATATGCTGTTTCAAGTGCTTTCAGTAGAGATCTAAATGTATGTTGATCGGACTATTCAGCTTCTACAGGTACAACCTCCTTTAATTCATGTTTGATATACAGCAATTTATGATGCGAAAGGTTTAAATACACTAGAGTTAAGAATTATCATCTCCCAATATATCTATGAACTCTCAAATGAAAAGATATTCAGAGATAATGATAACAGTTTATATATATTTTCTTTTCCAATACTATCTAAAAAAATATCTGAATATCTTTTGTACTAGTAACAGCTATGGGAATAAAGTCAATAGTGAGAATTAAAGGTTGACAAAAGGCCATTACAGTTTTGAAAAGTCGCCCCTTTATTTGAATGATTATTATCATCATTTCCATTCATATAAACCAACAGAGTTCTTAGATACTTGCGGACAAGGTCATTTAAAAAGATATAAATTCATGATACGCACTATTCCTATGTCGCACATGGTTATTCCTTGAATGAATAACTCATAAATAATAAAAGCACTTGATAAGAAAAATATGACTAGGCTCCTTGTTAACATTATTTCGTTATGGTACTTGATCATAAGGTATAAAAAGTTTAAATTATGCGACTATAATTTTACCATCAGTTATCATTAGTCTTGTAAAAAAAAAATGAGTTCATTGATTATACCATAATCAATGAACTAACCTCAAGTGAGGTCACCTAATTAACTTTTATGATCTATTTACTAAACTAGACTTGTCAAATACCAGTCCTCCGTGTATTCATGGTTTTTGTTATGAGGATTACCTGGCTTAAACATTTCTAGCCATTACTCTAATGTTATAAAGCTTATTGAATACAAACTATAAACAATATGGTCTCCGTATCAAAATAGGGTATAGTTCAATTCTTAATTCAAAGTGATAACATATCCCACTATGGTTGATATACTTATGAGTTATGGTTACAAATAATTCAACGTAGTATTTGTTTTTATGTAAAATTATGCTAACGTTGGGTTGTTTGACCTTATGCAGGTCAAGGTCGAGGGGGTAATGATATAAGCACCTTCGAAATATGATTTGGTTGGAAAAACTATTGCAT
>LPNX011074240.1:246578-263081 GCA_001517045.1 Pseudotsuga menziesii | reverse complement strand
AAGAGGTTCTTCAAGAGTTGAGTTCTTCATATTCCTCATTGCTTGAGGGATCTTCTTTGGATGGTGAGAGCCGGATCTTCAAATGCTCCCGTCTTATCTCCTCTTCTTATGGGTAGAGTTTCTTCTTTTTCCCAAAGTTTGATGAAAGTAATCACTTCCTTCTGGAACACATTCCTTGAATGAATGAATTCCACGATCCTGGGAGGTCATTCAATGTGGCCATCACCACTTCTGCATTCTTCACCGCTTCTTTTACCGCTTCAAGTTGTTCTTCCCTTCAAATAGCTTGAAATTCTGGAAGACCTTCAACAACTTTTCTTTGTAGTGCACATGTGCAAGTTTTCTATGCCAAAGCTCATTTGGCTCTACCGTATCATGGATCAAGGCTTGTTCTGGATGGTCCTTCAATTTGTACAAGCCTCCTTCTTGTTCTTCAATCACTACCGCATCATCAATAGTATTTCCTTTTGGTCACATGATGACTTGACCATTTATGAATGCAGCTCGCATTCCTTTTGCATCAATGCTGAAATGCAGAGAAGGTTCTTCTTCAATCCTAGCACAAACAATACTTCTTTCATTGTTAGAGACTTACCAGAGTATAGCTTATATGAAGATTCCCCACTACCTTTTATTGGACATTGGTAGTCATCTCCTAGTCATTCATGTTCTGATAGTCTCACAAAAGATTCCTTGAATCCCGTCATATGTTTGGAAGCCCCACTATCTATAAGCCAATCATCACTTCCATGAATAATGTTACCTGTGAGAGTTGATATCATAACATATTCATCCTTGCTTGAAGAATCTTCACTTTCATGTCTGGATCTCTTTTTGGATGGTTCATCATCCTCTGCAGCATGAGCATGATGTCTTCTTTGGCCTCATCTCCCTCTGAAACTGGAACCTCTATACTCATGTGGGTGTCCAATCCAGAGAGATAAAATACTTCTATGCTTGGAATTTGTCAACTTCACCAAGCTTATCATCAAGCTGATCACTTTGAAATGAGAACCTCAAATGGAAATAGCAAAGGATTAGATCTTACCGATTTGAGGTGTCCGCCCTTGTCTCGGAGTTTGCTGATCTAGGGTTTGTCGCAGAAACCCTAATTTTAAAAACTTGGAATATTTTAGATCTGATTGGATGAACAGATATATCTCTTCAAATGGAGCTGTCCAATGTACTCCTTTTCTGAAAATAGTGGAGGGAAGCTCCCGGAACAGGAAGCCCTAATTTTCTGATTTCTTCTGCATAAATGCCTATTACTGTTTCTGTGATATCTCCGAAATTAATGCTCCTCTATGTCTGAAATTTCGTACTGAGGTAACCTCACATGTTCCTGATCCAACACCATAGGTTTCATCAAAATTGGTATCACCATTTGGGATTTATGATCCTTTTTCCAAGGTGACCTGTTACAGGACTGTTCAGAACAGTGAAGTTGTACGGCCTGCCACGTGTCCCTGATTCATCTTCTGAGTCTGATATTTGGATCAAAGAAATTAAAGTCCATGAAATTTCTGGAACATCTTCAGGAATTCCATTTGGACCTCTGTAGCCCAAGATATTGCAATTTTCCCTAGGTGTCTTGTTTATGGATGATTTCTGGAAGAGGCTAGAACCCTAACTTTGAGAGATCATATCTCCCAGAATACAGCGAATTTGAGGCTGAGCTTTGGACACAGTGTTCATAAGGATTTTATGTTTGGCCCCTGCAATTTTAATCATTTGAGACTTCACCAATCTCAGAATATAGTGACTGTACCAAAACTTAGCAGTTTAGTATTTAGGGTTTCTCCTAGCTCAGGGTCAAACTAGGGTTTGACTTTCCTGGAGTTTCACCCAACCAAATTTCTTGATCCAGGTCTCTAAACTTCGGTTTTGATGAGGAGAATAACCCTATGCTGTTCTCACTCAAAAAATTCCTCTTCTGTAGAAAGCCCTAATTTCCACATCGAAACTGAAAATGCTTGAAATTGAATTCTGCATCGACAGAAAGATGCACCCTTCAATGGAGAGTCATCCTAGCATATTTTTGCTGAAAATATGTGGAGGAAGATCCACAAAATAGGAAGCCCTAGTTCCTGTAGCTGCACAATGTCTTCTTCTCAGGTTAGCTCTGATACCATGTTAGTTTTTCAACATTTAAGCTAGCATTATGTTAGGATCTTTTCACTGAGAGAATAACAAGCACAGCAATAACATAAGCACATCACATGAGACAAGAGACACAAATATTTTTTGACAGGGAAAACCATAAATGGAGAAAACCCCTCAACTTCCTCTAAGATAGTATCACCACAAGATGTGAAACCCAAAATAGTAAGATGACCTCCCAACACAACAGCAGCCTTCTGTCTTCTGTCAAGCCAAATTATTTCCTTCTCCAAAGGTGCGCCACACTTGAGAGAGCAAGTGATGTAATTCACAAGTGATAAATAGAGAGACTCTCACTCTCTATTTATATTCTTCCGTTGACTTGAAGTGCACTCAACCATGTAGGCTTAACTTACAATTACTTACTCGAGCCTACACCTTAATTAGTGTATAATAACCCAAGTGCCCCGAAACTATGGGGACTTACCTAACGACTTGACAAGACTTGTTTACATTAATAATCCTCCCGATCGGAACATCGGGGTAAGACAATATGACTCAAATACATAATAGAAACATCCCGGAATAAACATCGGGTTACAATATATAAAATACATATAAGAATACATTCTGAAGTTACATATACATCAACAGGTCGAAGGGAAGGGGACATGACATATCAAGGAAGAAAATTTAAAGAAATGTCAACGAAAGAATGAGAAGAAGGTCTACTTGAAACGAAAAGCAGAACTACAAAAAGAATATTGAACAAGAAAGTTGGACGAAATGACAGCAGAAGAATGAGAAGAACGAAGGACACAAAATGTAGATCAACAAAAATAATATCGAAAAAGAAAGTTAGACAAATTGACGGTAGAAGAACGAGAAGAACAAAAAAAACAAACCGTTGACCAATAAAGAGCATATCGAGAGATAAAGTTGAAGTAATTAGAAGAACAAATAAATCAATTTGTAGAACAACAAAAAAATCAAAATGTAGAACAACAAATAAAATATTCAACCAATATACCCATAGAACCAACTCTGGGAAATGCTCAACGTGTAATGGTCAGAGAAAAAGATGTTGATAGTATGGTCCAATTTCAAGCAGTTCCAATTACTAATATGGTCAAAGATAAGGAGATTGAAATTGACGATAATATATCGATACCATATAAAGAAATGTATACTAGATAACGAAATTTTTTTTATACGAATTAATCAATTAGAGAAGTTCAAATGTGTCATGCTTTCCAGGAGTCGTATGCTGGAATACACGTACGTAATTAAAGTGCAGGTCCAATGTGTGTGCGATGTCTAAGAGAGATATATAATCACAAATTCTCAGCTAGAAACCACATGGATCCAAGAGCTCAACCACATGTCCTTGAAGATCTCAAACAAGTTGAAGAGATGTCAGTAGCACGTTGAAGAGATGTTGATAGCACATTGAAGAGATGTTGAAATAAGGGGGGGGGGATGGTGATACATTTGTTTGATATTTCCTTACATGCTTCAATGAAAAATTCCTTAAATAAGGTGATACATTTGTTTGTGACAAATGACGATGTAAACTTTCATAACAAGCATTTAATAAGAAGCCTAAACTGTCCCATTGTGACCAGTATTTCTACATATGTAAGAAGCAACTCTTCTATAAAACGAGATGAATAAGGGTTGGAACTTGAATTACTTATAGCCATAGGAGAAAGGGTAATGCTCACATCAAACTTATGGACTATTGCAGGACTCGTTAATGGTGCTCTTGGAGTTATACACCAAATTGTATATAACCCTAGAAGTTCACCTCCAGAACCACCCACGTATGTTTTAATAAAATTAGATAATTATGTGGGGGTACCATGAGGTGAATCATTTCCTCAAGTTGTTCCTATTATATCTATTAAAAGAGGTAATAAAAAACAACTTCCATTGAAACTCGTTTGGGGTTTAACAATCCATACGTCACAAGGATTGACATTGGAGAAAGAAACTATTAATATTGGAAAGCAAGTGAGGCAGGTTATGACATTTACAACAATATCGCATGTTAAATATTTGGCAGGTCTACGATTTCAACCTCCATTCTCATATGATCGATATGAGAAGATGTCAAAACTGCTAGATGTGAAGATAAGAAAAGATGAAGAAGATAGACTGAGAATGATCACTATGTGAACCATATTTTCATTTATTTGATCCTTACAAAATTATTTCTCTATTTTCCAATTTAACAATTTACTCAATCCTTAATCCTTATTACTTACCTTATGATAATCCTCATAATTGTATCTATGTTTTCAACTTAACTTGTTTCTTTCAATGCTGATCAAACTTCAGTTTTGTGTCACCGCCCATGACTGGTACCATCATAGATCCAAATCCTAGGCTCTATCAAGTGAGGAGAGGTATCAAATCCCCCAAGGTGTAAACCTCTCCTTGAATATCTCCTTGCGTGCAATACCTGAGAAGAGGTTTGCACCTCGGGAGATTTGATCCCTCTCGGTGCTTGATAAACCCTAGGATTTGGATCTAGGCTTGTTAATGAAAACAAGTGGCACATCGAGGACCACTAAAATAGTATGGGAGCCTATATCCACAATGTGAGGGGGAATGCAGACATTCCTAGCACTTTAGAACTTGTTGGGTTGATCTTGGTCCATATTTATGCCTTGGTGGCTTTATTAGTTGTTGATCACTCAAACATTGTACAATGAAAACAACTTTGATTATTTTAGCCTATGTTGGTATTATTCATCCTAATTCATGATTTAGTGGGCCTCCTTGGTGTTTGGGTGGGTACTACTTGTTAATTGAGCTCCTTTGGTGGTTTTGTAACTCCTTTGTGGAGGTTACACTTGGTTTTGTAACTACCATTTTCACAAGTGTTCCCTCATTAGCTATTTTTATCCTTAACACCTCAAAAGTTGTGTAAATACTTGTGTAAATCCTTGTGTAACCACCCCTTTGCTATTTTGGGAAGATAATGTGGCTTGTGTGACACCTCACCTCATTATTTTTTAATCCTCTTCATGGATGATGTGTCCACACATGAATTTGAGTTTGGTGGAATGGCTTGGAGTCACTTTCCTTGAAATTCGAATTGTTGGGTTTGGAATAGAGTTAAACTCTTGTGGTTGAATTAACCCCCTTGGATTGAATCAAGTTGGATTACATTGGTTTGTTCCGACCCCATTGAGTTAGAATCACCTTCTTTGGTCTATAAATCCTTGTTTGATATCCTTGGTTTGTGGTGGTTTTTTTCATGGTTCTTTTAGATGATTGTTGATTATGGTTTTTCATACCTTTGATGGTGAGATTTTGGTAAGCTTATGAGCTTTGGAAACCATGAATGCTTTGATATGTGAAAAACTTTTGTGCTTGAATCATTGTGATCTTATATGATTTTTGTGGTAAGACAAGAAAAATCTAGTGTATTTTTTGTGTTTCCACTACTTGTCTCTTCCCTAGACCTGCACATAAGTCCCGATGGTTAATGACAATATCCCAATGGACTACGGGGTTTGGATTATCATTGCACCTGGTAGTGGGGTGCAAGAGGAAGTGTGTGGTGAGGAATAGATTTCTGGATTCTCAAACTGATACTTGATATATTCTTGAGTGCACCTCTATTTTTAGATCTATGGCCTCAGCTCAGGGGTGTCTCGTTAAAGTGAGATATGGCTTGGTAATTCCAAAGTATGGGTGGAATGTGGTTTGGATGGTGCCAGTTGCGCATTGATAGGATAACTGGTTTATCTCATGTTTATTTAATTTAATTGGCTATGATATAATTTATTTATGGATTTACATGAAATGTTTTATGAAACGTATGAGATATTGGTGGAATAAATTTCTCACAAAATTCAACTATTTATTCAAGTAAATTTGATGAAGGAATTGGAAACTAATTTTTGGGATTTTGTGCACAAATTGTTTGAGGAAATAATTATTTGGTACCTCTACTACATAACTGATATTTTTTCCCCTGTTCATTATATAATCTGTATATTTATGGTACAATAACCTCGGAATTATTTAAGAGACTTCTCTTTGATGCTTATACCTTTTATTGAGGAACTAGTTCTTTGATCTCACTGTTTGCCATAGTTTGGAGACTTGGAACATGAAGTGTTTGTACAAATGCTTGAGTGTTCATTTTATACTTATCTTAATAAATAATATCTAAATTTGTGTGAGAATGTGAGGATAATTCTTCTTGGTAGTGTTGTGGAAATGTTTACCAAAATTCTAAATCAATTTCCAATTTCTAGCTCCTTCAATGGAATTGTTTGAGTAGATTTGTGACTTTGCATATCTTTGACAAAATGTTTGAATGAGATATATATTTTTTATGAATTATAAAACATGTTATTTAGATTTGTAATTTTATTTGAATTATTCTATAAGCCATGGATTTGATTATTCCATCTATTCCTAGAATTACTAGTGAATTCGAATGAGTAGAATTAACTAGTTTTGTGAGTTGTTTAATGGAATGTATATGGGTGGAAAGCTACATCCATATGAATATAAGTGAACCCTGATACATTTTCCATGAAATAAAATATTCATATATTTCTCTTTATTTTTCATTTGGAAAGTTAAATTGGAAACTAGGTACATTGCAGTGAAATTGGTAACTAGTTTTTGGATTCGAATCTATGTTTTTGGTAAAAGATGATTGTACATCCATATGATATTTTCTTGGTAATTTAATTGTGCTATAGAATTCTATTTTATATAATTTTACCTTCACCTCTTTGTTCCTCGAAACTCGGTACGATTGGATTGATTAAATTCATGGCAGTGTTTATTAACTAGTTGTATTGATTGAGCTTGAGATATTCTTTGTTTATCAACTCGAATCAGATATGCAAATGCATTTTATTTTGTTGTATGTGCATGCTTAAATATGTTTACAATGGATGTAATTTCACTTTTTGGTTCATTGACATGGTTGCATGTCGAATTTGTGCAAGACTAGTTGTTAGTATTGAACAACTAGTTAACTAGTTCTTATGGAATCATTTTCATAGTTACTATGTTTAATTAATTAGAAAATAGTAATTATGATTGATTCACATGTTATTAGGTGTTAATTAGCCATTGGAATTGATAAAAAATGGTTAAGTGATAAAAAAATGAAATTATATTAAGTACCATCAATTGTGCACTGAATATCGTTAAGTATCGTAATCAGAACACTAATTACTAGTTAATCATGATTAAGAGTAAATGGTCTTTAGAGATAGAGTTTATGTCTAAATTAGATTATAATGTACATTTGATGTTGCTATAAGGTGTTAGTAATCCTTACCATTCCTTGGATGAGATGTTGGAATAGTTATTGAATTTATTTTAATTTATTGGTAATTAACGAGACTTTGCCATGATTAATTCTTGAAAAATGAAAAATGATTTATTTAACTACTTTGTTGTGATAAAATGATCTAATTATCCTTAGAGAGCTAATTGTATGTCCCTTAGACCCATTTATATCCACAAGGGACATTATAAGTTGTATCAGAGCTTAGGTTCCAACTGTGCGGTTGTTGGGCCTTGTACAGAGTTATTATCTTTTGGAGTTTATAAATGCGCTTGGTGAAATGAATTTAAATTCCCATATGTTAATGAAAGAAAAATAAGCCTCACTTCAGAGATTAGTTCATTGTATGCATTAGCATTAATTAATATTGCATATTTGTTGTTGAATAAATTGATTGGTAAATACTATGTGGGGCATATCTAATAATTGAGTGACTTGATTGCTTGATGCTTGTGCATTGCCACTTTTACTTCTCATTGAATTGTTAATATTGAAATGCTTCTTGTAGTATGACGTATTTACTAGTACATTATGATTATTAAATGATAAGTAAATAATTGTCATTATAATAGTAGGTACTATGTACCATTACCAGTATTTTTAATACTAAGTTTAGTAAAATGATATAGTTTTATTACGATTAAATATTAATATGATTTATTAAGTGTCATTTATACCCAATATGGATTTTTCATTTTCTATGAATGATATGCTTTTATATTCTTATTTATGCCACTTGGGTGGTGGTGGTTACAAGGATGCATAATTCCTTGGTTATTTTTCGGAATGGGACACTTGTCTAAATGGTGTTCCTAATTATTTATCTTATTTTATGCATGTATAATTTTTTTATACCATTTATTAATTATTACTACCATAATTTATCCAATTAGTTAGCAGCGGAATCGCCACTTGTAGGTAAGTATAGCTATGGGCTAGTTTTGTAATCTATTGTTTAATTAATTTATTTTGGGTTTAGTGGTGGCGTTATTATTATCCTAGCTATCTTACTAATTTATTTATTAAGTGGATAAAATGAGCCACCAATCTTTAATAACTCATGTTCTCTTAATTTTATTTTATTTTATGTGTGTAAGTAGGTAGTATAGTAGTGTAAGATAATATTACATATACATATGACATCGGAATGAATATGTATAATATGATATGTGCGATATGTATACTTGTTAAAAGTATATATACATGAAAGATACATTATTATATATATGAATGCGTGTATGTTTGTATATACTAATGATATGTTTTTATTATTATTATATGTAATAATTATTAGTATTATGTATGTAACATTGTGAATATGCTATACGTATAGAGGTGAACACATGTAATGATGTAAGTGTAAAATTTGGAGGTGTTTGGAAGTGTTCAAGTGTTTGGAGGTGTCTATAGGTATTTGGAAGTGTTTGGAAGTATTTGGGAATAGTTGAAAGTGCTTGTAAGTATTTGGGATTTTGGAAATATTAGGAAGTATAGGGTGATAAAAAGTGTTATGTTAGTCTATATGTTATAATAGGTATCTAATATGATAGTATTGGGTTATGCAATTATTGCTATAATTGTATTGATATTATGGTATAACATAATAATTATATGAGTATATTAAATACAAAATGTATAGGTTATATGACTAATATGTTGTGTATATGATTAATAATATTATTATATATGATTGAAGAGTTATAATCTGTATGTAAACAAAACTGGCGTACATATATAATACACAGTAATAGTAAGTATGGCATATGGTATGAGTGTATGATAGTGTGTTGTATAACTAGTAATTGTTTTATTGTAGAATATTAGAATATTTTTGTGGTAGGATGTTTGGTTGTTTGAGGTGACTATGTATTTAATTTGATTGATAATTAGTGTGCTACATGTAAATAATTAGTAATGTAATGTATTATTATATGTGTATATTCATGTGCTAATAATTATATATAATGTTATGATAAATAGCAACTATTCGATCTCGTTTCTATAGTTTATGTATGTTGTTTGATATTATTGGTTGTCCTTGGTTGTTATGGTTGTTTGTATGTATGATTGATGCATTTTGGTTGAGGTATTTTGAATGATGTATTCTGATTGATGTCTTATGATCATTTTCTTCTTCTTGATGAATCCTAGTTGATGTATTTTGATTGTGTAATCTAATTGATGTATTATGATTAATGTATTTCAATTGATGTATGCGTGTAAATGTATTATGGTTGATGTGTATTGATTGATGTACTATGATTGATGCTTGTATGGTTAGTTGATGCATGTGTGGTTGTCCTTGGTTGATATATGATCGATATATGATTGATATAGGTTGATACATTATGAATTAATGACCAATGTTTGTATAAATGATGTATGCATGAGGGTCGTTGTATGATTGATATTAGTTGATGAATAAGGGATTTTTGAATGATCTCTATAGAATAATTATGCTTTGTGTTGAGATGAAAAGCAATATGTTGTTATGGCTCTTTTTGGTTCTTAGTTAGATTAAAATGGTTGCATATAAGTTCACTTTTATTATTACATTAAAATGCAAAATTATTTAGGTGATCTTTGAAAATATTCATCCTTGTGATATTCATTAGAAAAGTGCCTTATGCCATTATTGAAAGGTATCATGGTAATAATTTGGTGGTATTTTGTATAGCTTTGTTGAAAAGTAGCCACTAACCATGTAACTGATTAAGTATGATACATGTACCTTTATAAAAGATGTACTTCACGTATACTTATATATTCAATACTAATTGTTTAGAATGTGGTGCTAGTATCTTTGTTAGGAAACTATATAGGGATCTTGTTGAAAGAAAATATGTCATGGTGATCTTTGCTGAAAGTATATTGCTTGGGTATCCTTGTAGCATATCAAATACCTTTGTTGAAATGCATCTTTGTAAAATATCAAAGTGATAGTTCATGCATCTTGTTGGAAAGATAAATTGGTGACACTTCATGCATCCTTGTAGAAAAAGTATTTGAGTGATAAATCATGCAAAATCATCTTGGTAATGCATCTCATGTGACTGAATGATATGAACACATTTCATGTATCTTAGATGCATTTCATATGATTGAAATTGATTAATAATAAGATTCACGTAGATAAATTTCAAGTATTTTTTTGAAGAAGTATATATATCTCAAGTACCTTTCATATACTGAAGTATTTCATGTAATTAATTAGAAATTTATTTTCTTGAAAGATGTATTTTATAAATCTTGTTGAATAGAAAATATGTTTAATGCTAACCATGTGTCTATTGGGAATGTGAAAAAGCATCCATGTTGAAGAAGAATCTCTATTTCAAGTATATTTGTTGAATAATATGGTTTAGTTGTTAGCATTGAGTTCCTGGATTCCCTCAGAGAGAATTCTAGTATTCATTTCCAAAGAGATAGTCTAGTGGATTGTCACCCCTTTGCTTCTATTATATCACTCTACTAGTCTAGGTTCTCGCACAACAAGCTAGGAAATGGGATGGTGATCCCATAAGAAGTGGAGACAGACATGAAATAGTAGTGGGAAGCATTAAGGTTATCAGAAGACGTAGTTATGAGAGTTGCTAAATTGATTGTGCTCTTCTTACAAGAGGAACATTGTCCCGTTAAAGCTAGTTGCCCAAATTTGAGGCAAGTATTCTCTCATGTGTTATTCATGTTGTTGTATTCTGTATATGTGCCATGGTGACTGGTTTATGCTGTATTTATGTTCATGTTTTAGTCGTTAAAGGATACTATTATATCACGTATCATATATTTTTATACTTGATGTTAATCAAATGGTTGATTGAAATATTCTTTTCAGGTGAAGGCATCTTTGTTGATATTTGAAGACCCTATAATGGGGACTGAGTATTGACCCTTGCTACTAGTCATGGTTCTTGCACAGGAAGCCAGGAAATGGGATGGTGATATCTTGAGGAACGAGTTAGGTGAAGAGAGTCACATATAATAGGAAGTGGAGACATACAGGAAAGTAGTAATGGGAATTATTTTGGTTTCTCGAAAGAGGAGTTCCGAGAAAGACTACTTAAAAACTAAAGGTAGTGATCCTTTTGAAAGTTGTAAAAGAATGTATATATTATTCAACGAGGACAATATGGTTTAATGGGAAGGGGATGTAATACCCCGTGTGTTAAGCCCCAGACATATGTCATTTGTAATTATTTATTATTGTGGCATAAGGTGCCATAAAAAGGGTCCTTAAGGACATAGAGACATTACTATTATTTTGTAAATAATAATTAATGAAAAAAACTAGAGCATTAGGGACCACTAAAATATTACGGGATGCCTAGATTCACAATGTGAGGGGGAATTGGGACATTCTTAGCACTTTATAACTTGTCTAGTTGATATTGGTCCATATTTATGCTTTGGTGGCTTAATTAGTTGATGATCACCCAAACATTGTACAACAAACCCAGCTTTTGATTATTTTAGTGTATGTTGGTATTATTGAGCCTAATTCATGATTTAGTGGGACTCCTTGGTGTTTGGTGGGTTCCTCTTGTTGATTGAGCCCATTTTGTGGTTGCGGTAACTCCTTTGTGGATGTTATACATGGTTTTGTAACTCCCATTTGCACAAGTGTTCCCTCACTCGCTATTTTTAGCCTTAACAACTCAAATGTTGTGTAAATACTTGTGTAATTCTTGTGTAAATCCTTGTGTAACCCCCCCTTTGCTATTTTGGGAAGAGGCCTTGGCTTGTGTGACACCTCACCTTATTAATTTTGATTCCTCTTCATGGATTTTGTGTCAACACATGAATTTGAGTTTGATGGAGTGGCTTGGAGTCACTCTTGTTGAAATTCGAATTGCTTGGGTTGGATTACAGTTAACCTCTTGTGGTTGAATTAACCCCCTTGGATTGACTCAAGTTGGATTACCTTGGTTTGGTTTGACCCCATTGAGTTAGAATTACCTTCTTTGGTCTATAAATCCATGTTTGATGTCCTTGGTTTGTGGTGGTTGTTTTTCATGGTTCTTTTAGATGGATGTTGATTATGGTTGTTCATACCTTTGATGGTGAGAGCTTGGTAAGCTTGTGATCTTGGGAAACCATGAATGATATGCTATGAGAATGAATTTTGTGCTTAAAGCATGGTGATATTATATGATGTTTGCAGTAATCATGAAAAACTCTGGTGTATTTTATATGTTTCCACTACTTGTCTATGTACTAGACCTACACATAAATCCTGATGGTGAATGGAAATATCCCAATGGCTTAGGGGGTTTGTATTACCAGTGCACTTGCTAGTGGGGTGGAAGAGGAAGTATGTGATGAGAAATAGAGTTTTGGATCCTGAAATTGATACTTGAGATATTCTTGAGTGGAAATCTCTTGTGGATATGTGGCCTCAGCTCAGGGGTGTCCTTCCAAAGTAAGATCTGGCTTGGTAGTGCCAAAGGCTAGGTGGAACATTGTCTGGATGGTGCCATTTGTGCATTGATAAGACAAGTGATTTATCTCATGTTTATTTAATTTAATTGGATCTGATCTGATTTTATGGATGCACATGAAATCTTTGATGAAACATATGAGTTATTTGTGGAATAAATTTCTCACATAATTCAATCTATTTATGCAAGTAAATTTTATGAAGGAATTGGAAAGTAGTTTTTGGAATTTTGTGCACAAATTGTTTGAGGAAATAATTATTTCGTACCTCTGCTACAAAACTAATATGTATTCCCATGTTTATTATATAATGTTTATTTTTATAGTACAAAAAAATCATAATTATTTTAGACACTTCTCTTTGATCCTTCTACCTTTCATTTAGAAACTAGTTCTTTGATTGGAATGTTTGGCATAGTTTGGAGACCTGGCACATGAAGTGTTTGTAAAAATGATTGAGTGTTCATTTTATAATTATGTATAATAAATAATATTGAAATATGTGTGATAATGGGTGAATCCGCGGACCTGGGTAACACTTTTTGGTAAGCGCATTTCGGCAAAAATAGAAAACGTACCTTGGTCGAGGGTTTAACAAGCCCTCGACTGAGGTTTTAATATCTCGAACGAGCTTTTATCAAGCCCTCGACCAAGGTTTTGTTCAGCCCTCGACTGAGGTATTTATTAACCCTCGGTCGAGGTTTCAAAACCTCGACCGAGGGTTAATAAATACCTTGGTTGAGGTATTAACTCGGTTGAGGTGCTTGTGTCAAAAAAATTATAAAAAGGGGCCGCGGGGGCAGGAGGGAATAGTTCTATAATAGGCAAATGCATGAGATATGAAAACATGTGTTTAGCTAAAAAATACCTTTAGCTTATATGAGGGGGCTTAATAATCTTCTTATTGACTATCCACTGCTACATATATTTGGTATTTTTATGGAATTCTCTATAGTCCCTTCTAATTCCAAGTGGTACACTGTCTGGTCTAATTCTTTTTCTTTGGGTAAATATGGGATTTAAAAAAAATCCTCTACATTCAAATCATTTGGCTCAAGCATAGGTCCTACGTTCTGTTGCATTCAATATTCTTTCCTGAGCTCCGGTGGTGATGCTAGGTTAGAGTTTCATTGATCGTACTTACATCTCCAAGTATTCTTGTGGTTAATCCTTTGATTAAAAATGCCACATAATTCTTTTCTTTGTTGGGGCTCTGTTCCACATAGATTAGTCCTTTATATAACTTCTTTCAAGGTCTTTGGAAATTTCCAGAGGCATAAGGGAATGTCCATATCTAGTTAATTCACCTGTTACAGTGCAGGTTCTAGCACCATTTTTTTTAATATGGCATCGACATTCATCAAAGGAAGTGAGTAGTAATCATTAACATAGGTTTTGAAATTCATAGTAGCTTGCATGATCCATATTTATGTGAATAGTATTCATTAACGTATGTTTTTTCAATTCACAATCGATATTTATCAGCCTTTGGTGGCAAACACAGTTTCCTTCCTCTGATTTGTGTCATTTTCTTTCGATGATCTACTCTAGACAATAATTCAAGAACATTTTCTTCTTCCGTGCATATATTTATCTTTATTTGATTATTTGATCTCTCTGGTAGAGTTGATAACCTTGCATTATGTTTATTCAAGAGCTTTCTTTTCTTCTTTAGAATGGAATTTTGATGCAAAAAAGTGATTGGAACTACCCTAACTTCATTTTATTTAGTCACAAACGTAGAAAGCACATGATCTTTGACATTAGGAACATAATTTCCATGAATATTTTCAAAATATTTTTCACCCTTCAAATTTTCTTTACGGTGGGGGAAATAGAAACACCCTTACTTTACTAACCAACCAAGCACCCATTGAAGCAGGGTTATATTTATTTTTTCTAAGATGTTAGATTGGTATACCATTTATTGTGAGATCATTATTGTACATCCCTTTTAGTAGTTAAGTTAATCAGAGAAGAGGATCCCAATAGGAAATATAAATACATGAAATCGACTAGGGAAATTGAGGAATATAGTTGCATGTCTTTTCTGGATGTATGGGTCACTAAGAAGGAGGACAAGTTTTTATCACATCAAGTATACTAGAAAAAGATGCATATACGTAGGTATCTGAACACTAACTCACATTACCATCCTGCACAAAAACTTTGGTGTCATAAACACACTTGTTGTTGGAATTTAATTTATGATACACATCTCTGCAATCCTAGTGAGCAAAACCATTACTAAAACTAACTAAACACCTCTCAAAATAGTGCATTGTTTAGACTCATAAACCTAGACTATACTCACTAGTGAAAACACTGCATTAAATGGAAAAACTCCCAACAATGGATCATTATGTGTTAATATACATAAATATTAGAATTTTGGAAATTGTAACATCATGTAGATATCAACACTAGATCACACATAACTTTTATTACTCAGATAAGAAGTTACAAAACCAATAGCTCAAAACTGAATGTCTCACACTCTCGCCATGCCTTTCTTTTATAGACTATGAAAGGCTATATGGCTTACAAAGATAACTTCTCCAATGGCATGCCTAGATTAGGAGAAGAAACCCATAACCTATCTAGTGTTGTGCCTCAATTAAGAGAAGAAACCCTAACCCCAACCTATCCCTCCCTGTATAGATAATGTTTCCTAAATTAGAGCACCCACTAAAGAATACTAGATGCATCTTCTTTCTTAGAGATAATGCCCTACCTAATTATGGATATTTCTTGATCCATGTGCCCCATCTAAACATAGAACACCAACTAACTAAATATTAGAAAGGCATGTTCTAAATATTGAAAAAGCTAAAGATAACCCTGCTTCTAAGGATAGCACATGGGTGCTTGGTTGGTTAGTAAAGTAAGGGAGTTTCTATTCCCCCACCATAAAGAAAATTTGAAGGGTGAAAAATATTTTGAAAATATTCATGAAAATTATGTTCCTAATGTCAAAGATCATGTGCTTTATACGTTTGTGACTAAATAAAATGAAGTTAGGGTAGTTCCAAACACTTCTTTGCATCAGAATTCCATTCTAAAGAAGAAAAGAAAGCTCTTGAATAAACATAATGCAAGGTTATCAACTCCACCAGAGAGATCAAATAATCAAATAAAGATAAATATATGCACGGAAGAAGAAAATGTTCTTGAATTATTATCTAGAGTAGATCATCGAAAGAATAGGACACAAATCAGAGGAAGGAAACTGTGTTTGCCACCAAAGGCTGATAAATATCAATTGTGAATTGAAAAAACATACGTTAATGAATACTATTCTCATAAATATGGATCATGCAAGCTACTATGAATTTCAAAACCTATGTTAATGATTACTACTCACTTCCTTTGATGAATGTCGATGCCATATTAAAAAAAATGGTGCTAGAACCTGCACTGTAACAGGTGAATTAACTAGATATGGACATTCCCTTATGCCTCTGGAAATTGCCAAAGACCTTGAAAGAAGTTATATAAATGAATAATCTATGTGGACTAATCTAGGACCTCGACCGAGCTAATACCTCGGTTGAGGTTTTAACAAAACCTTGACCGAGGGTTTGTTAAACCCTCGGTCGAGAGATTTTCAAACCCTCGGTCGAGGTTTTGTTAAAACC
>LPNX011074240.1:175402-246285 GCA_001517045.1 Pseudotsuga menziesii | reverse complement strand
ATATGCGTTTTGAGGGCTTCTATCTAGCACATGAGTAAAAAATCAGGTTTTCATCGCCAAATTTGGCCAAAAAGTGTTACCCATTTTCATGGAATCACCCTAATGTGACGACACATATTCTTGGCAGTGTTGGGGAAATGTCTATGAAATTCTAGATCAATTTCCAATTTCTAGCTCCTTCAATGGAATTATTTTGAGTAGATTTGTTACTTTTCATATGAAGTGTTTGAGAAAATGTTTGAATGAGATATACCTCTTTTATGACTGATAAAACATTTATTTATATTTTTAATTGCATTTCAATGATTCTATTATCCATGGATTTAATTATTCTAGCGATTCCTAGATTTACTAGTCAATTCTAATGACTAGAATTAACTAGTTTTGTGAGTTGTTCGATGGACTGTATATGGGTGGAAAGATACATCCATATGAATGTAAGTGACCCATTATACAATTTCCATAAGCTACAATTATTCATATATTTCGCTTTATTTTTCATTTGGAAAGTTAAAAGGGAAACTAGGTACATTGCGGTGAAAATGCTAACTAGTTTTTGGATTCGAATCTCTATTTTTGGAAAAAGATGATTGTACATACATATGCTCTCTTCTTGGTACTTTAAATGTGCTATATAATTTTATTTTCCATATTTTTACCTTCACCTCTGTGTTCCTTGAAACACAATACGATTGGTTTGATTGAATTCTTGACAGTGTTTATAACTAGTTGTTATGATTGAACTTGAGATATTCTTCGTTTAGCTACTCTAATTATATGAAAAAGGTATTTTATTTTGTTGTATGTGCATGGTTAAATATGTGTATAATGTATGCAAGTTCACTTTTTGGTTCATTGGCATGTTTGTGTGTCGAATTTGTGCAAGACTAGTTGTTAGTATTGAACAATTAGTTAACTAGTTCTTGTGGAATCATTTTCATAATTACATTATTTAATTAATTGAAAAATAGTAATTATTCCCTATTTACATGTTATTAGGTGTTAATAGCCATTGTACTTGATAAACAGTGGTTAAGTGATAAAAACATGAAATTATACTAAGTACCATCAATTTTGCGTTAAGTGTCGTTAAGTATTGTAACCAAAACACTGATTACTAGTTAATCATGATTAAGAGTAAATGGAATTTAGAGGTGGAATTTATGTCTGAATTGGATTAGAATGGATGTGGTGTTTCTAGTAGGTGTTAGTAATCCTTCCCAACCCTTGTATAGGGAATTTGAATAGTTATTGAATTTATTTCAATTTATTGGTAACTATCCTATATCCAAATCCTATGCTCTATCAAAAGAGCCGAGAGAGGTGACACAAAACTGAAGTTTGATAGAACCTAGTTACTCGAAAAAACTTCAAATTAAGGCAATTTATAAAATATCAGGGAAATGTACTAGATTACCATATCATTATATTTATTTTACTTAAAATTAAATTGCAATGTTAAGTCCTCAACAAAGTATCGATTGAGATGTTATAATGTATGCAAATGCCAAGTGAGCAATGAATTAAAAACTGAAATAGAACTCCATCCTTTGAATAAGCTCTTCATTTCTATACCTTTTATTTGAAAATATGCCAATTGTCTTTCATTCCATGTAGCTGCCTAAAATTCAGGTTTGTAATTGTTTCTTCCAAGTCTAGTTTCTTTGCAAAATTAAAAATAAAAATCGCTTAAAATTCCACTTTGTAATTTTTTTCACCAATCCTTAAAACAGTTTTTTTTCAAAATTAAAAATAAAGATAGCTAGGAGTTGTTTTACGTATTTACAATACATAAAGTGTTATTTCATCATCTATAAGTGTAATATGCAAGAACACTTAGAGTGTGGCCACAAAGTGAAATTTTTTATTGAGTCTATTGTTGAATTAGTTGATTTCAGAATATTTTTTCATGTATTGGAATGGGAGAAATTTATTTTTAGCTTGAATTTTGATATTAATTTTCAATAATAAAATTGTCTATGGTTAGATATTAATTTTATAAATATTGTAAAACTTGGATACAAATTAAAAATTGTGGAATTAGAGTTTCTAGAGGAAATAAATAATTTTTTTTAAATAATAAAATTTATCATAATTTATTTTTTAAATTGATTATAAGATAGTTAAATCAAAACCTGTATATATAAAGGCAAAACTCAAAAACTTTTATATATAAAAATAAACAAAGGAAGAATAGCTAGTCCGTGTGGTATATGATTTATTTTCCAGTTTTTTAAATATTTGTGAAAGCATCTTTATGTATAAAATAAGCTTATTTTTTTTACTAAAATATTCTGATCGCAGCTGTTATTTCTCTGGTCGTTTGTTGCGTCAGAAGTAGGAGCAGAGCCAAACTACATCACGCTAAGGTTGTTGATCGTGCATTGGAATCAGGCTGTGACTAGACCCATTAATATAACTCTTTCAAATGTATTGCAAGTTGCAAGAATTACCTTTGCTCTGGCCATACCAACTGTGGAAGGACGTTATATTTTCTCTGGCCATAGCACTACCCTGCCAGAATTTGCACATCTTATTTATGAACGCTATCCACAGTACAAAATAACAGCAAATTTAGAAAGTTTTCAGATATATTTGGTCTGAATTTTAACCTAGTGGGACACAATTCAACAAACCAACACAGCTGGGTTTATCAGGCCTTCAACAAACCAGCCAAGCCAGCACAGTCCGAAGACCAACCACTGCATACCGCAACAAAACAATCCCTTCACTGCTCCGTGAAGAAGGCAAAGAAAACCCGGGGATACTCCCAAACAAACGATGAGCATAGCTCAAGCCCACAAGGCAACACAGCGTTGTTCTTGGCCCTAGCGTGGCCAAAACAACTCAGCAGCAACCCAAAACAGGGTATATCAACAGCCCAAACTCATAATGAAATGATGGCAACGTTACACAGTCCACAAAACAAAGGAGAATCCAAACTCCAAACAATCTAACAGCAGCCCCAAGGCATAACAGCAACACAACTCATGACATAGGAAAAATAACAGCCCCAAAAATGTATCAGCATACATTACCAACAGCGTGGGGGAACAGCAGCCTATTCTGGACAATGAAGTAAGCGGAAAAACATACATAGACCACGCTGAGGAAGAGATTACCGTCTCCCAGCCTGTGCGTGAGCAACAGCAACGCAGAACCCACAACTCAGCCGGTGGGGAAAAATACACAGTGCCCCAAAACGTAATTGGACACCACAGCCAACAACAATGTGGGGAAGATGAGAGTCCCACAACATAACCAGTGAGCATGGCTCACAACATGGGAAAATGACTCCAACGGCCTGTGCATGAGGGAACTCGTACCAAACCGCAAAAAACAAAGGAAAACAGAACCAAATCCACTCCATGGAAGAACGTGACTGACCACCGAAAAGCAGCTCCTCTCCTGGCTGTGTGAGATCCAGCAGAACCACTGCCTGTGCGTGAGGAAAACAAACCCGAACTTTGCGTGAGGAGCCCCCGAACAGAGATTGCACACCCTCCTCACTCAGCCCCACGTGAGGAGATGAACCAACAGTGAACCGACCAGCACGTGAGGGAACTGAGTCAACCTCCTGCTGCGCGTGTCCCTGCGTTGGGAGTGAACCGGCGTGAGGAAGCCGAACCTTCTCTGCGTGTGGATGAACAGCAGAACGTGAGGAACCAACAGACCATGGGGAGAAATGGAGTCGTGGGAGAGTGGAGTGAAGGCAGTCGTGGGTGGAGTGGGCGCGTGGGCAAGGGACTGACAGTCCTGCCACCCCACTCCCAAAAGCAATAACTGCCCCAACCACCACCAGCCATAACTGCCTCAACTACTCAACCAAAACATTAAAGAGGTTGGAAAGGGAAGATGGAAAAACAAAACAAGGTGGCAACACATGGGTTTTCCCTCATAGACCAAGGTTTGACATCCCCCACCCCTTATCCTTTGGAACCATGCCCTTTTCATTCAACGTTGCACTGTCGTAGCTGGTTGTGGTTTTAGTTTTAATTGATGTGCGTATTTACATGATGCCAAATTATAATGTGCCAAATAGCACGATATACCATCGGCAACTATGCCCATTGCCGAAACATACACAACCAAATCGATGGTGGGGATTTTTCCTTTAGCTCCTCACCACGATTAATTACATTATATACATCATGCAAACGGGGTCAAAACTGGGACGTTACATTCCCCTCCCCCTTGGAATAACACCGTCCTCAGTGTTCCATTACATATATACAATACATATACAATTGCACATCAAAATTTCAAAACTTTGCAGATCTGTCCCACGTTCAATCATTTACTTTGAACATTCACGGCCAAGCCCCTTGGCTTCCATGGACTTTTCTTGCTGGTTCTTAGCTTCCAGCTGATCCTGAAGTCTAGGAACTTTGCGGCTATTGCCCTCATCATGTTCCCTCGTAAATGATGTCCTCCGCATTTCCAGCATGTCACTGGCTGCTTCATCTTTACCTGCTCAATTTCCTTTGAGTCTTCATGCCTAAACCGTTTCCCAACGGGTCGCTTGGACGAATGTCCCATTGCTGATCCACTTCCTTTCCCTTGCCGATTACTCCCAGAAGGATTTTCACCTCCCTTTGCAAACCAATAGAGTCTTGCAAAATATGGTGGTTCATTTCACTCTGCCTTTTCTGTATCTTGAGTATCTCCCCAAGATTTTCTTGGGTCTTGGCAATCATTTGAAGGAGACTTCCAGCCACATCCAGCAACTTTTGATCTGCTACCATGCTCAATGTGCACCACCTGGTTTTCACTTTTATCACCTGTGAAATGCACCATTGAAATTCTATTAGACCAAGCATAATATAGACATTAAAATCAGTCAATTAATTTCCCCATTTGGCATGACAGTCCAAGTCTCATCAATGAGGCTTTCATATTTTTCATGCCTTCCCAACAGGCACATGAGCTTATTCATGTCCATTCTTGGGCAGGGAATTAACTATTCCAGCATTCACAATTTACTTTAAGCAAATACACACATTCCATTTTTATTCATACATGCATTCAACAATCTTTTGTTATCACAATGCATGAATATATATGTATATATATAATCAAAAGGCAAGAGAGAGCAATAAGAGTTTTCCCCTCTTTGTTTTGTTCCATCTTGGAACCCACACAATCGCAGTGGCTTTTCATGCTCTCAGCCTCTATCACTTCACCGCGAATGCTGGACCAATCCTTCTTGGTCATGACACTTAGTGTCTTTGGTCTATTCCAGACCTCCAAACCGTGGATTCTCTCCACATGGTTTGTCTCAATTGCTAGGACTTCCCTGTCTTACTAGCACCTTTTTCATTACCGCTCATTCTGAGCTTTCCAGGATAGTCACATGTCCACATGCACCCCTAGGATGCTCTCATAGTCCTCGCTCCCAGCGATACCTATATCCAAACATTGAATAAATTCATGTGTTTAGTTTATTCTCATCAGTTTTATCTCTAGAGTGAGAGTTTAAAACATTATAACCAAATCATATACACATGTATATTCATAAACAAAGTAATCCAATACTTATATGTATTGTGCATTTCCTCATTCGTCCACAGGATCCTGCTTCGCCTTGCAAGCCTTGGGATCGCCTATGGACATAGATGTTAGGTCAACACGCAGGCTACCCCACAACATCAAATAATAAATGTCCAGCCAGTACATTCTCATGTCAACTAGGCTTGGAAATTTAACACGGCCATTTCTAGGTTTAGGATCTACTATGGATCCCTAGGCATATAACAGCCCAACATACACTTATACCAACATACACTTATATAAACAATAACCCTTACTCCGCAACCCCTCTCAACAACCATTTACCATTTTACCTTTACCTTTATCTTTAGGGTGCAATACCCAACTGCATCTATTTAGCCTGTCAACACAAGCAATACAAGCAATACAAGCAAACTCATCAGCGTCATTGCTCTAAAGCTGTAATCACATTTCATATCTTCACTATCAAGTATTGAGACACCAGGAGTGCATCCACTCCCTAGGGTGTAATCAATATTGAAAACCCTTTCATGACTCAACATCGAAAAAGTGTGCACTCTTCTCCGGTGTGTGCCATGTAGGCCCTATTCATACTCAAGCAATCGGTCATCATGGAAATAAAATCAAAACATGTTCTGCATATGGAATTTAATAATTAAACATACATATTCTCAGCAAGGTCACAGAACACTTATCCATTTGCCGTCGCAGTATGCCTTTGTTAAGGAGGAATGGAGGCTCCTTCCCTGAGTTAACAGTCCCTCAGTTTGCCATCGCAACTCCTTTTCACATTTCATATTCACACATGTCTCACTGACATAATTTATACCATCTCACTCATGTTACTACCAAACATGTCGTGCAGATGAGACATTTCCAAAATGTCCAATGGCGTTTCACCCGAAACCCATTTCCAAGGGAAAACCTTCCCATGAAGTTTGACTTCTGCAGGCCATCACACATGGTCTTCCTGTAGTGTGTATCCTTGACACATTCATCAAATAGCCAAACAGTCAATCATTGTCTGATAATACAATCCCACTTGATTGTTCCATAACCAAGCAATGACATTGGTAATCAAATTCAATAGGAATTTGCAATTCTATCTATTACAGAAATTGACTTGCTCAATTGTGGGTTTCTTGTAAGCAGCATTACTATGCCCATTATAATTTATGATTACTAACATAATATAAATACCCACTTAACATGCGTCCACCTGACACAATCTTACACAAGCCAATAGTGATTAGTAGTCATCAGCAATTTCTTAAATTCGAAATTCACAATTCAAATTTAACAACCCATTATGCATGCCAACTACTTTCACAACCATGAGACTCTTCTCATAAATGGTAGATTCTGGCATTGGTTAGGGTCTTACCTCTCACTGTCATACTCGAAATAATCTACCTGAAACCTGAGCTTCAATCAACCAAACACAAGCTTATGCAAGCCAATAGTGGCTAGTAGTTGTCAGCAATTTCTTAAATTCAAAATTCACAATTCGAATTTAATAAGCTCTTTCACATGGTAGATTCTGGCATTGGTCAGGGTCTTACCTCTCACTGCCATGCTTGAAATAATCTACCTGAAACATAAGCTTCAATCAACCAAACATTTGGTAAGTCTGGATGCATATAAGCTTTTCATTGCTACAACCATCACTAAATCATTTTCAGAATTTATAAAATTCAAATACTTCCAGCTGTTAGTCACATCAGCATTATCAAAGCTCATTTACGTCATGCAATCATTATCATATTAACATTGCAAGGTATAGTCACAGCATTCATGCAATTAAATGAAGTGTTCAGATACTCCTTACTTCACAGGCATATCATTCATACCACCTTGCTCTTCCATAGAGCATTTCTGGCAGCCAATTGATCATGACTATCCTGCATTCATAGCAACCTTTGAAATGGTTCCTGAATTGTTATTAATTCATCATTTCAGTCATTAGTCATTCATAGTATCACATGCACTCATCTTAATGCATTCATGCAATGCACCACAACATTGCACCTATACTTACTTTCCTTGGGCTACTAAGCTCAATCAATATATGCAGGCATGACACCTTTCTATATTCCAACATCCACATGGTATGAGGTCTCTTACCTGTACCAATCCATGGAACTTTTCATAAGCAAACTCTTACCTGCATGGGTCGTACTTACACCTTTGACATGACCAATTTGGTTGGTCCCTTGTAGGAGATTGCAGAATTTGTTCACCAACTTTTATCCTGGACTTGTTGCTTTATCCCTTTCTCCAAGGGTTGCTAGTCACATTTGTCAGCATCAGCAACATATTCATCTGGGTCCATGTCATCGTTGGTTTTTCCACTAATGCCAACATCAAAGAAATGATTATCATTAGTGGTTCATTATACATGTATAATATTTAATATCCTATGTATACAATACATATCCCCATGCATTTCATGCATAAAAATTAGGAAATGTAACATAGCTTTTCAAGTCTTTCATCCTTGCATGGAACTCCTTTTTCCACACAACAGCTGGTTGACTTCTTAGTCCTTGCTACCTCTGGGCATGCAATTGTCCATATTTTTCCATTTGATAGCAGCGGCCATCATTAGCACTTTGCTGCTCCATTCTCAGATTCTAGTGACTTACCCTTGTTCCCTATTGGATAAGCTTTCCAACGCCTATCCACATGCTTCATTCCGACCTCGGGTGTGAAAACCACACCACTTCAAGAATGAAGACTTTCACCAAATCTTTGCATTTTTACACACAACTATATTTTGGTTGCCAACTTCAACCATCTGTAGGAGCAAGTCTAGAGATTCTAGAAGACTTTTCTATCGGGCGAAGTTAATGCATACAACGAGGAACACTTAGTAGCTTGCAGATCTCATTTCTGATGCACCATTCATCTTTTATGAATTCTGGGTTTGATTAATTTGCCCAAAACACAGAATTTTCTTTTCACAAGAATGACTGTCTCAGGGGACGACGGGGGTCAAGGGGGCTTGCCCCCTTGTGGCTTCCTTGCGCCACTGCAGGGCGAGTCGAGGGCAGCTCCCTCATTTTTTTTGTAAATTTATGTTTTTCGCGCAATCTAGCACATAAGATCGCTGCCTCTTTTTCCCTTTTCAGCCCTAAGAATTCACTGTAAAACTGCTTGAAAATCCCACTGAAAAACCACTAAAAATTCCTCTGAAAAACAGCTGAATTTTCCTTTGTTCAATCGGGTCTCATTTCCGCTAACCATCCGAAGAATCGGCTCTCGGATCCACTAATCATTCCGTAGAATCAGCGGTCGAAACAATTAATTCCTCCGCAGAATCAGCTCCCGAAACCACTAATCGTTCCGACGTTTCGGCGGTCTCTCTTGTCGGAAGACTTAGCGCTTTGGTCTTCCGCAACGGCGGCACACGGACCACTTTCTCTTCCAATTGGTGAACTAATTTTTGACTGGCATCGGCGTCGGCAGTCTTTCTCATCAGAAGACTTAGTGTCTTCCGCTTCTGCAACGGCGGCATAGGAAACACTATCCCCGCTGACGGTTCCTACTAGCGGAAACCACCAATACTACCGCATCGGCACTTTAGTCCTTTCGTCAGCCGTAACGGCGGGCAGCCCAACGTTAAGTTCTTCCACGCTGTCGGCGACTTAATATCTTCCGCAGCTGCAACGGTGGATCATCAACACAAACTTCTTCCGACAGTCAACGATTTTCTGCCTTAGAAAAAAATTCCCGATTTTCTTTCCAACGGCTCTCCGTCGGGTGTGCTTCCCTCTAACTCTTCCACAACGGCGGAATTCAATTCCGCTAATTGTTCCGATGGGGAACACTTAGACAAATTTTCACGGTTTTCTTCAAACTGTTCCGTCGGGCGTGCTTCCGCTTAGCGCTTCTTCTACGTCGGAAGTCCTTCGGCCTAGCTCTTCCGCAATGGCAGAAGTCTTTCCCGCTAGTGGCCCGACTGCTCAACACTTAAACAAAATTTTCAAAAATTCTTTTCGGCTACTGTGCCTTGTCGGATGGCCTTCCAACTACATCTTCCGCCACAGCGGAAGTCAATTCCGCTAACTCTTCCGCCACCGCGGAAGTCAATTCCACTAGGGGTTCTGACTGAACTTTCTGATCCTTGCTGGGAAGAAGGAAATTATGCTTCTGTCACTGCACCTTGGCGGTCCATTCAGGCCCATGCTACAACATGATCTCTGATACCACTAGCTGTCACGTCCCCGACCCTCCGACCGACGAAGAGGACGCGACCCATGGCGTTAACCATCCGGGCTACCAGCCCCATGAACATACGAATTCATGAAAATGCTCAAACAGAATGCATTGAAGCAAAAACATGCACATATGTAATTATTTCTCATACACAGATGCAATCATCTATCAGACACAGCGGAAACATCATACATTCAACAAGCATTCAACATGTTCATTACATTCATTAACAGAAGTTATGGTTGCAGAAGTAAAATGGACAAAATCACTTATCTTGTGATGAACTTGATCCGCAACCAGTTACGTCGCTGCAATGTTTCACCCAACCATAGGCCAGCGTGCTCCTTAATCTCTCAGCAGCACCGTTACCCCCAAGCTAGGCATGATTCTCCAAGGAATAAGGGAACAATGCAGGCTTACACATAGCCAAGGGACACAATTCAGCAAACCAACACAGCTGGGTTTATCAGGCCTTCAACAAACCAGCCAAGCCAGCACAGTCCGAAGACCAACCACTGCATACCGCAACAAAACAATCCCTTCACCGCTCCGTGAAGAAGGCAAAGACAACCCGGGGATACTCCCAAACAAACGATGAGCATAGCTCAAGCCCACAAGGCAACACAAAGTTGTTCTTGGGCCTAGCGTGGCCAAAACAACTCAGCAGCAACCCAAAACAGGGTATATCAACAGGCCAAACTCACAATGAAACGATGGCAACGTTACACAGTCCACAAAACAAAGGAGAAGCCAAACTCCAAACAATCTAACAGCAGCCCCAAGGCATAACAGCAACATAGCTCACGACATAGGAAAAATAACAGCCCCAAAAACGTATCAGCATACATTACCAACAACGTGGGGGAACAACAGCCTATTCTGGACAACGAAGTAAGCGGAAAAACATACATAGACCACGTTGAGGAAGAGATTACCGTCTCCCAGCCTGTGCGTGAGCAAGAGCAATGCAGAACCCACAACTCAGCCGGTGGGGAAAAATACACAGTGGCCCAAAACGTAATTGGACACCACAACGAACAACAACGTGGGGAAGATGATAGTCCCACAACGTAACCAGTGAGCATGGCTCACAACATGGGAAAACGACTCCAACGGCCTGTGCATGAGGGAACTCGCACCAAACCGCAAAACACAGAGGAAAACAGACCCGAATCCACTCCGTGGAAGAACGTGACTGACCACCGAAAAGCAGCTCCTCTCCTGGCTGCGTGAGATCAAGCAGAACCACTACCTGTGCGTGAGGAAAACAGACCTGACCTCTACATGAGGAGCCCCCGAACAGAGATCGCACACCCTCCTCACTCAGCCCCGCGTGAGGAGATGAACCAACAGTGAACCGACCAGCGCGTGAGGGAACTGAGTCAACCTCCTGCTGTGCGCGTCCCTGCGTTGGGAGTGAACTGGCGTGAGGAAGCCGAACCTTCTCTGCGCATGGATGAACAGCAGAACGTGAGGAACCAACAGACCATGGGGAGAAATGGAGTCGTGGGAGAGTGGAGTGAAGGTAGTCGTGGGTGGAGTGGGCGCGTGGGCAAGGGACTGACAGTCCTGCCACCCCACTCCCAAAAGCAATAACTGCCCCAACCACCAGCAGCCATAACTGCCTCAACTACTCAACCAAAACATTAAAGAGGTTGGCAAGGGAAGATGGAAAAACAAAACAAGGTGGCAACACATGGGTTTTCCCTCATAGACCAAGGTTTGACATCCCCCACCCCTTATCCTTTGGAACCATGCCCTTTTCATTCAACGTTGCACTGCTGTAGCTAGTTGTGGTTTTAGTTTTAATTGATGTGCGTATTTACATGATGCCGAATTATAATGTGCCAAATAGCACGATATACCATCGGCAACTATCCCCATTGCCGAAACATACACAACCAAATCGATGGTGGGCCTTTTTCCTTTAGCTCCTCACCACGATTAATTACATTACATACATCATGCAAACGGGGTCAAAACCGGGACGTTACAATTCTAGCGATTCCTAGATTTACTAGTCAATTCTAATGACTAGAATTAACTAGTTTTGTGAGTTGTTTGATGGACTGTATATGGGTGGAAAGATACATCCATATGAATGTAAGTGACCCATAATACAATTTCCATGAGCTACAATTATTCATATATTTCGCTTTATTTTTCATTTGGAAAGTTAAATGGGAAACTAGGTACATTGCGGTGAAAATGCTAACTAGTTTTTGGATTCGAATCTCTATTTTTGGAAAAAGATGATTGTACATACATATGCTCTCTTCTTCGTACTTTAAATGTGCTATATAATTTTATTTTCCATATTTTTACCTTCACCTCCGTGTTCCTTGAAACACAATACGATTGGTTTGATTGAATTCTTGACAGTGTTTATTAACTAGTTGTTATGATTGAACTTGAGATATTCTTCGTTTAGCTACTCTAATTATATGAAAAAGGTATTTTATTTTGTTGTATGTGCATGGTTAAATATGTGTATAATGTATGCAAGTTCACTTTTTGGTTCATTGGCATGTTTGTGTGTCGAATTTGTGCAAGACTAGTTGTTAGTATTGAACAACTAGTTAACTAGTTATTGTGGAATCATTTTCATAATTACATTATTTAATTAATTGAAAAATGGTAATGATTCCCCATTTACATGTTATTAGGTGTTAATAGCCATTGTACTTGATAAACAGTGGTTAAGTGATAAAAACATGAAATTATACTAAGTACCATCAATTTTGTGTTAAGTGTCGTTAAGTATTGTAACCAAAACACTGATTACTAGTTAATCATGATTAAGAGTAAATAGAATTTAGAGGTGGAATTTATGTCTGAATTGGATTGGAATGGATGTGATGTTTCTAGAAGGTGTTAATAATCCTTCCCAACCCTTGTATAGGGAATTGGAATACCTATTGAATTTATTTCAATTTATTGGTAACTATCCTAGATCCAAATCCTATGCTCTATCAAAAGAGCCGAGAGAGGTGACACAAAACTGAAGTTTGATAGAGCCTACCTACTCGAAAAAACTTCAAATTAAGGCAATTTATAAAATATCAGGGAAATGTACTAGATTACCATATCATTATATTTATTTTACTTAAAATCAAATTGCAATGTTAAGTCCTCCCGAAAGTATCGATTGAGATGTTGTAATGTATGCAAATGCCAAGTGAGCAATGAATTAAAAAATGAAATAGAACTCCATCCTTTGAATAAGCTCTTCATTTCTATACCTTTTATTTGAAAATATGCCAATTGTCTTTCATTCCATGTACCTGCCTAAAATTCAGGTTTGTAATTTTTTCTTCCAAGTCCAGTTTCTTTGCAAAATAAAAAATAAAAATAGCTTAAAATTCCACTTTGTAATTTTTTTCACCAATCCTTAAAACAGTTTTTTTTTTCAAAATTAAAAATAAAGATAGCTAGGAGTTGTTTTACTTATTTACAATACATAAAGTGTTATTTCATCATCTATAAACTGTAATATACAAGAACACTTGAGTGTGGCCACTCAGTGAAATTCTTTATTGAGTCTATTGTTGAATTAGTTGATTTCAGAATATTTTTTCGTATATAGGAATGGGAATGTCAACTTAAATATCAAAAGAAGAAATTTATTTTTAGCTTGATTTTCGATATTAAATTTCAATAATAAAATTGTCTATGGTTAGATATTAATTTTATAAATATTGTGAAACTTGGATACAAATTGAAAATTGTGAAATTAGAGTTTCTAGAGGAAATAAATAATTTTTTTTAAATAATAAAATTTATCATAGTTTATTTTTTAAATTGATAATAAGATAGTTAAATCAAAACCAGGCAAAACTCAAAAACTTTTATATATAAAAATAAACAAAGGAGGAATAGCTAGTCCGTGTGGTATATGATTTATTTTCCAGTTTTTTAAATATTTGTGAAAGCATCTTTATGTATAAAATAAGCTTTTTTTTTTATTAAAATATTCTGATCGCAGCTGTTATTTTTCTGGTCGTTTGTTGCGTCAGAAGTAGGAGCAGAGCCAAACTACATCACGCTAAGGTTGTTGATCGTGCATTGGAATCAGACTGTGACTAGACCCATTAATATAACTCTTTCAAATGTATTGCAAGTTGCAAGAATTACATTTGCTCTGGCCATACCAACTGTGGAAGGACGTTATATTTTCTCTGGCCATAGCACTACCCTGCCAGAATTTGCAAATCTTATTTATGAACGCTATCCACAGTACAAAATAACAGCAAATTTAGAAAGTTTTCAGATATATTTGGTCCGAATTTTAACCTATTTGTTTACCGAGTTGCTTCAATTTCTCTAATTTATTATAAGGTGATTGATGGATGCGTTTATTTAGTTCCATTCTAAAAACACGTTTACTGAGTTTTATTAATACAAGTCTTTTTATTTATGGTGGGAATAATATTTTTTTTTTATTATTATTATTTTTTGCCGGTCACAAGATCTCTTATGAACAAATGTTATAACATCTTCTTTATATTTGGCAATATTATTTTTGGCCGACTTAATATTGCCAAACGTTACAACATAGAGTTACAACATCTCCCTCATACTCGGCAATATTATTACAAGACTTCCATGGTATTGGGCTGTCGAGCACCTCTAGGCCCAATTAAAAAGACTTTGTCATGATTAAATCTTGAAAAATGAAATTTCATATTTGTTTAACTAATCCGTTGTTGTAAAATTATCTAATTAAACTTAGAGAGCTAATGCTATGATCATGTAACCTTAATTGCCATGGTTAGACTGCAATGAAAGCACGATTTTTATTCTGATCATGTGATCTTGATCATAATGCATTTCTCCTTTTGGGATATATGTATATCATGCTTCTAGGACGAGGTTAGATTGCAATTAAAGCAAGGATTTATAAAATCATTGCACCACCACTATGCATTATCTCTTCAATACCATGCTTAACTAAGGCTTATCAAAATCTCATACATTGTTGAGCTAATGCATACTTGCCATGCGCCTGATATCTCTTGTGTTACTTGACTATCGCTAAATCTCGTCGCCCATAAATATTGTTGTAAATGAAGCTACAGATTGGATGTGTGACATTGTTGGTAAGAGGACCATAAATTACGAGGCCCACGTGGCCAATCTTGTGACTTGACACTTGACATGGGATATGACTGGAGTAATTTGGTGATTGTTGAGGTGATGAGTAGTTGGATTTAATGGTTTGTCCTCCACGGTGATTTGAATCCAACACTATGTTGAATGTGTGTATTTCTAATGTTGAATGCTATATCTCTATGTATACAACATTTAAAACTCATGCCATTAATAAATTGTTGTGGTTAAATTTTAACGGTTTCAAGAATTGGATGTGTGCCATGTGGTCATGGTTGATGTCTTTGGTACTCTCCGCCACACTTTCTTGCTACCATGACAATATTGTATTGTATTTCGTAACTTAATGCTGGATTGCATGGGGAAAATTGGAGGTACAATGATTTGATTGTTTGGATGAAGGCTCATACTTGTGGTTCTTCAATTTTTTGTTTTTGTGAATGTTACCCTAGAAAAATACCATTGGTTTGAGGTACTGTATAATGCATTCAATTTTTGAGAAAAAGGATGAGAATTTGATCTTAGAAGCTACATCAAATTCCTAGTACATATTAGCTAAGTGACAGGATTGCAAAAGTGATCTTCCTTGTTTTATTTGGACAAGGTATGTAGACAATGATGTTATGGTTTAACTATCAATGTTGTAGTGTGTTTAAATTGATTGAATTATATAATATTCTAGCTCGAGCATGGGTGGAAGCATGGCGGAATGCATGCAAGGTGGAATGAATGCATTTGATTGAATGCACTTATGACGAAGACAAAGTTGAAAATTTTGGAAATTAATGTTTGCACAAAATTAGTGCGTCAAAAGAAAAATTACAACACGAAGCGCTACATCTAGGAACGTTGAAGAACAACCAAGAAGAAGGTGGATTAAGGAAAGGATATGATAGCCACAAATAATTAATTCACCCTATCAGATTTGATTTGTTGAAATCTTATCTTTCATATTTATTGAAGAAAGCTCTGCATTAAGAAATCAATAACGTTAACATGGCATATCAAGAAAAATTTCGCTAGATTACAAAAGGTTGCAAAGGGATGAATTGATAATATGTCCAAGATCAAACAAGGCTGAATTAAATCCATTTTGTAATTTAATTTATTAAAATAATTCCAAAAATTCTTAAGAGAATAGGGAAGGCCAAGGGTTACTGAACCTGGGCCTATTTATTGTAATCTCATTTGAGAAGAAAGTGGCTTTTGGGCCTAAAGAGTTTTGGCTACCCATTCTGCATGAACTATTTCTAAGATGAATAGACCATTGCTGGACTCAAAACTTGGCATTTAGAAGTTGTGTTTGTTGGATAGTTGATGTTATGGAACTATTTCCTCTTCTCCTATGTCGCATATATAGTAGGATTGTTTTTCTTTTTGTTGGATTATTCTAGTGGTGTTCAGTTACTTATTATGTATGTAATGAATGCATTATACTTTTGTTTTCTACAAAATGTGAATGCTAATTGGTTTTGTGTTGTAGCTATCTCAGTGTTTAATATCACCTTATGCTTGTGATATATTTCATGTGTGGTGGTTATTTGTTGTTGGAATGTATCCTCCTCCATTTACTGCGCATCCCTGCAAATCCCTATCCTTGCAAGGATATGTTAGTTTAGTTTAGGACTACATTATAGAGTAAATTTTTTTTTTTTTGTATTTCATTTATTAACTAAAATCCTAAATCCTTTGCTCTACATACATAAAGAAATGCATGAAAGCATGTACTCCCAAGTGTAGCAGCAACAAATACCGCTAAGGGGGCATGGGATACTCTGGAAAATATTTATCAATGCTTGTACAAGGTAAAAAATACTAAATTGCAAATTATTAGAAGAGATTTTGAGTCCCTGTCAATGAAAGATACAAATTTAGTGGAATCATTTTATACTTGAGTTATCGGTCTAATAAATTAATTGAAATCCCATGGAGAAGATATACTAAGACATAACATTTGTTGAAAAAGTGCTTAGAGGTCTTCCCCCAAAATTTGAATGACTAGATTTGACCTTAGAAGAAAACAAAGATCTGTCCCAATTTATCATTAATGAGTTATAAGCCTCACTCACCAATCATGAACATAGAAACAATATATCAAATATATCATTTGAAGGAGCATTTGCAGCATAGTCATCTATAAGTTGTGGAAGAGGTATGAGAAGATATATTTCGAGAGGCATACGAAGAAGTATTTTCAAAGGAGGACACAACAACAGTCGTGCAAATGTTGTAGGTAGAGGTCAAAATCAGAACCCTAGTCAATCAAGTGGTCACAGATTTGATAAATAAAAAATTCAATGCCATTATTGTAATAAATTTTGACATTATGAATATGAATGCAGGAATAAGTAGTATGAATAAAGTAAGCGAGGTCAAAAGTAGTCAAGTAACACCAATACTTCGACTAGCACAATGTTTTTGGCACGCACATCCCCAATTGAATGCAATGTTGTCCAAGAATGTCCATGTGACATATGGTATTTATATTTAACCTGTAGCAATCATATGATTGGTAATTTAAATTTGTTTTCCAATCTAGATAAATAAGTTCAAACTAAAGGTTACACAGTCTATATGGAATACAACCATTGTGTCATTAAAGACATACGTTGAAGCAATCAAATGATAGCAAAAGTGCCAATGACAAGAAATCACTTGTTTCCTTTGAGTATGAGGCCATAAATGAAAGAAAATACAAATCAAGTTGTTCATGAAGGGAAGAATGAAAATTCAAAAGATGCATTTAAGGAAGAAACAAAAGAAGTAGGCAGGCACTGTGACAAAGAAGAAAAGGGCAGCGGCAAATAATTACAAACAACATTTCAATCAGAGGTTCAAGATGAGTCCTAAATATGGTATTTCATATTTGGACATATAAATTTTGGTGGGTTGAAGCTACTACACATGAAGAATATGGTGAAAGGCTTGCCATTGATTAAAAAACCAGAGAGAATTTGTGAAGGTTATATTTTTTGCAAGCATCATAGATAGACTTTTTGAGTCGAAAATTTAGACAGATCAACGCACACCAATTGAGATTGTGCACTCTCATATTTGTGGCCCAATGAAAACTCCATCCCTAGGCAGATATAATTATTTTCTAACTTTTATTCATGACTTTATAAGAAACATGGGTATATTTCTTGAGACACATATTTGATGCATTTGGATATTTTCAGTGGTTTAAAGCACTCGTGGAGAAGCAAAGTGGAAACAACATCAAAATATTAAGGACATAAATAGGCAGTGAATATGTCTCAAATGATTTCCTAAATTTTTGAAAGAGTCATGGAATACACAAGCAATTCACTACATGGTATACACCTCAACAGAATGGTGTTGTAGAGAGGAAGAACATAACCATGATGGAGATGGCACACATCATGATGTCATCCAAGTATTTGTCAAATGAATATTGGGATGAGGCAGTGACAACTACTATATAGATTATGAATTGGAGTCCAACATAGAGCATGAAGAACAAAGTCCCTCAAGTATCTTGGACATGTATGAAACACAATATTTCTCATTTAAAAGTATTTGGTTGTGTTGCATATGCTTGTGTTCTAGATGAGCTGAGAAAAAAATTAGATAGTAAGGGAGAAAAATGCATTTTTGTTGGTTATTCTGAAGACAAAAAAACATACAAATTATGTGACCCAATCACAAGAAAAGTAATTACCATATGTGATGTTCAATTTGTTGACAATGAATCATGGATGGAACTGTAGAAAATAAAGTCAACATTGTGTTGATTGTAGAGCATGATGACACAACAGAGGAAGTGCTTCAAAAAACACATGTGAGTAAAAATGTCGTATCCTTGTCCACTCCCAGTACTGTACGACATGTTTTAGCACAAGGAACTTCAACACAATTCATAGCTCAAGCCACAATGACAAGCATATCAAGATCTCAACAAACTCCATCAAGCATTTCGATGAGGTCGACATCGATAAGCACAATAAAGACAAGCAGTCTACGTGAAATATATGAGGTCGATACACCAAATTCATTCTCTGTCTTTGCATTACTTTCTCAAATAGATGATCCTCTAACATTTGAGGAAGCTTTCAAAGATGAAGTATGGGCATAAGCCATGAATGAAGAAATAGAATGCATTGAGAAAAACCAAACATGGGAACTGGTAGATGTCCCAAAATATAAGGTTTTAATCAATGTGAAATGGATTTACAAGACCAAGCAAGATGTTGATGGGAATGTGCAGAAGCACAAGGAAATATTGGCTGCAAGTGGGTTCACACAAAAGCCTAGTATAGTGGTACAATCCTATCTGGTTGGACAGTTGATACCAAATGGTACAATCGTATCCGGTTGGATAGTTAGGAAGCGAGTCCAACTTCCATGATGAATAATAAAATAATAATATATTGATAAATGATGGTAAAATAATACAATGAGGCTCTCCTTTATAAAGATTGAGCATGCATAGTGAAGGGTTACACCCTTTCACCTGTAACTAATAATCTATTTATTTATAAAAAATAATATCATTTAAATATTCACAACATTGCCTTCCCCTTGGGAAAGCTTTGTCCTCAAAGATTGATTTTTCTAATGTCGTGCTTCATTCTAATTATATGTCGGTATTAGAATCAAATGAGACTTATTTTGGAGAGACTTGCACTTCCTTTCCATTGACGATTATGCACTGTATTGTCTGACTGTTCCTACATTTATGGTCTGGGGTCTAGTCATCAACGCATCGACGACATTTGTTTTTTTTATCAGAGTAACTGTTAGACGTTTTCGACCTATTTTCAATTTCATAGACATATGATTGAGGTTTGTGGCATTGATTATCGGGTGACCAATTATTTTTCACAATACCTACATTGTGTCTCTTTCTCTTGTCGATAATGGTTATCGCCTTTTTTTTTATTCCTTCCAATTTGCATTCAATGGATTTTTGTTTATGTCTTGCCACTTCTACATTAGGTATGTCATGCATCTTTAATTCTTTTTGGAGGTATGCCTTAAGACCTCCTAAATAGGTTTCGAGTCTTTGTTTCTTAGACAACCCAAATACTCATGTCGATAGGGATTCCCACTGATGTGTGAATTCCTCAACGCTTCTGACCTGTTGTAATCTAGTAAGTTTATTGAAAAATTAATTTTCTTTGATTCCTTGAAACCTATTAAAAATTAATTTTTGAACAAGTTCCAAGTGTAGGAAAAAATTTCTCTCTTCCACCATAAGTACCAATTATAGGCGTACCCTTCCATATGCATTGACGCACATTTCACCTTCTCCTCGTCAGATTGAATATTGTAATGTCTAAGTATTCTTGCGCTTTGTTTAACCAAAAAACACATTGAGTCTTCACTTCCATTGTATTTCAACAACTCTATTTTTGCCTTAGGTGGGTAGAATATGCAAGGATGATATTAGTTTCTTTTTGTTTTACGGTTTGATGGTGGCTCGGAGCTATTGGATGATGCAAGTGACATATTTGAATTGCTTCGTTGTTGGAAGTGATTTTTAGCCTTTTCATTCTCTACTATCTTACTAATAGCATCTATTTTGCTGTTTAATCGTGCCTCCATATTTGGAAGCCCTTTTGTTTCTATCTCTTGTTTAAGCGTCACATTGTTAATCTTTATTTCTTTTTGCAAATATTCTTGATTCTTGGCGAGTGTTTCCTGTGTGGAAACATGAAATGAAGCATCTAACATGTATGGACTGCTGACATGGTATGTACTAGGAATTATTTTTTGTAACACCTCCATTAATGTATTATGGTTTTGTGTCATGGTGCTCAAGTTCTGTGTTATGGTGTTTATGTCTTGAGTCATGGTATTCATATTTTCATCCAAGTCTTTTTGTTTCTCATTCATGATGTCCAATTTTTCATCTAGCATTCTTTCTAGTACCATAACAATTTCATCTTTGATCTCTTTCTTCATCATTGTATTGTTATTTTTTATCTCTTCCTTCAAGCGTTTTTGGTTAGCAACGAGGGTCTTGATGTCCTTATCCATTTTCTCGATTTGGTCTTTTAGTTACGCCATGGTTTTGGTCCATGTATGTGGAGATGTGTATTTGGACCCTATTTTGCCTTATGGAGAGTTTAAAGACACTTATAAGTTTTGGTAGATTTGATCAGCTAATAATAACTATAATAATAATTATTATTAGAATTATTGAATATGAAAAATAAAAATAATAAATATAATATAATTTTTAAATAATTTTATTCTTAGTTTCCTTTTGAATAATTTTTTTTGAATTTAATAAAAATAATATATTAATATAATAGAAATTATATAATATTTAAATTTATTTTATTAAACATTTTTTGGTTGGAATGGAAATGTACAAGCAGAGAGAGCAGTCTATGGATGGCACTACAACGAAAGGTAGGACAAAACAAATGAAGTAGCATGTGCTAGCTGGTAAGAGCCACACAGGTGGAAGTCTAACTACGGAGGTGGAATGCAGGGAGATGGAGCGTGAAGGAGGCAGACAACGATGGTGGAATGTAGGGACTGATGCAGGTGGATGACGAGCTATGAATATGATGGTGGGAGCAGTGCGTAAGTACTCTGGAGTGGATAGCTGCAGGAAGCAATCAAGAGGTAGGTGCAGGTGGTGCACGAGGGTGAAGGGAGACAACGTGAATGAAAACAAACTGATGGAGGGAGGAAAAAAAATGTGGAGGTATGGGTTGGGCTATGTGTAGGTGGCAAAATGCATGTAGAAAGAATGGATGGTGTGTGGGGGCTAGGGAAATGAGAGTGTGAGGACGGTGTAAAAAAGTGGTTTGTGGAGTGGGGAAGTAGCAACCTGGTGGGGAGAGGATTTGGTGGAATATGGGGATAATATAGGAGTGAAGAAAACCTATAGGAGAGTGGAGGGGTTTGTACAGGCACGTGGAGTGGTAGGGAATTTCTGTTGATCGGCAAGCAGCTGAAGGGAGAATGTGTGAGAGAAATGAAGAATGAAGCATGAGTGATGGGTGAAAGTGGATGAGCTGAATGTGAGCTCAATGCAGGAGGAGCGAATCCGCTCTCATACCAAATATTACAACCGTATCTGGTTGGACAGCTAAGAAGTGAGTCTGACTTCCATGATGAATAATAAAACAATAATATATTGATAAATGATGGTAAAATATTACAATGAGGCTTGCCTTTATAAGGCTTGATCATGCATAGTGAAGGGTTACACTCTTTCACAACATATAGAATTCAATGAAACTTTTGCACCTGTCACATGCATGGATACAGTCAAAATGGTTTTGGTCAATACTGCACAAAAAAATGCCATGTTTATCAAATGGATGTTAAATATACATTTTTGAATGGATATATGGAGGAGGAAGTGTATATGGAACAATCACAAGGCTATGAAGTTCTGGGACAATAACATAAAGTATACGGGCTGAAAAAGGCACTCTATTGATTGAAGCAAGCTCCTATAGCTTGGTATAACCGCATTGACTCCTGCCTTCTAGAAGTGAAAGTGAACCAACATTGTACACCAAAGTTAAAAAACAAGGTAACATGTTAATTGTTTACATGTATGTAGATGATTTGATATTTACTGGTGATATTGGCACATAATATTTTATATCAGTCACGGAAAGTGAATTTGAAATGACTAATTTGGGGCTTATCAAGTATTTTATGGCCCTTGAAGTCCAACAGTATGAAAGTGGTATATCTATATTACGATCCAAGTATGAAAACATAGTTTTGAAAATATTTAATATGGCTAATTGCAAGGCATCCCCAACACTAGTGATAACATGATTAAATTTGAGCAAGGATGATGATGGATCAAGTGTAGATCCTACACTGTTTACAAGGATGGTTGGAATCCTTATGTATCTAACTGCGGCAAGGACAGAAATAATATATGGAGTACATTTGATATCAAGTTTTATGGAGTCACCAAAAGACTCTAAGTTGGAAAAAAGGTAAGAGAATTCTAAGGTGTGTAAGTGGCATGAAGGCCTTTGGAATTATATATTCAACCTCATAAAATTATAAATTTAGTGGATGTAATGACAACGACAATGGCAGAAACATAGATGATAGGAAAAGCACATTTGTGTAGAAATTATATTTTGGTAAAGGTTTTTTACTTCTGTCATGGGCTTCAAAGAAACATTTCATTATGACTCTGACTTCAACCGAAGCAAAGTATGTCGCATCTACAAGAACTACATGTCAATAAATTTGGATGTGGAGGATGTTAAGATATTTGTCACAGAACCAACAAGAACCCACAACCATTTAGTGTGACAACAATTCAACCATTTCATTGTCTAAGAACCATGTGTTCCACAAGAGAACCAAACACATTGACACAAGGTATAATTTCATAAGAGAATTGGCAAATAGAAAAGAAACCTATTTAGAATTTTTCATGTTTGAAGATCAGCTAGCCGACATATTTACAAAACCATCGCCAAATAACACATTTCAGTATCTATGGAATCGTTTAGGAGTGACAAGTTCTACACAGTGACTTCTGTCATGCATAGAGCAAATTCCATCTCTGAAATATTTTGTAAATTTTTTGTTTAATGATCCCCATTTGCTCATAATTAATGGGGAGTGTTGGAGAAATTAATTATGAGTTGATGACCACCAAATCTTAGCCAACTCAGTCAAATTCCATATAAGTACAAGTTTGTTAGTCACTATGTCAAAGTATGGAGTTCACGTCTGACCATATTTATTCAACCGTGTTTTTTTTCTGCAAGTTAAGATGTCTGGTGAATTTATAGCCATTATTAAATTACCATATGTAATATCCTGAATTTTGGACCTGAAACTTATGGGCATGAGCCCCATTGATTATGATGTTACCTTGATGTTTTATTTTGATACATCGGGTCAAAGACCCCACTACATATGAACATGATGGTTTGTTTGATATATTGGGTGTAAGCCAATTGCATATGATAAATATATATGCTTGCTTGTGTTGGGCATGGACCCTAAAGCACATGATTGATGAGATGTTTTGTGTTGAGCGAGGAGCTCTAGAGCACATGGATAAATTGATGTTTTTTGTTGAGCGAGAAGCTCTAGAGGACATGATTTTGGATACATTTGTGTTGAGTATAAGCTATGGAACATCGGATCCTTGGCCATTGTATCCCTAGGTGTATCCTACAAGTACATCCTAGCATTAGTGTTGAGCAAGAAGATATAGAATTGCACTAACTTTGTAACTCCTTGTTTATAGCGTTGAGTATGGTATCTAGTAAGTGCAAGAAGTTACTGAAAAGAATTAATGATTCTCGAGTGAAAACGAATCGAGTAAATATTAATCTCATCTGACTTATTTATAAGTGATTAAATGAAATTTTGAATTTTTGTATTCTCATCAAGTATTGAAGAACTACCATGTTGTACGCGGGAATCCAACATGAAAGGATGTTTAGAGTTTCCTAGCCTAGTAGACCTAACCATCTACCTGATGACCTTAATGAAGAAAGTGTCATAATTATAGGGATCACAATATGTGATACCCTAAGACAAATGTTACAAAATAATATGTTATTATATGTTTTATACAGAGTATGTATAAAGAGTACACATAGTAATAATATTAATAATGTAAGAAACAAGGAAAAAGTTTCATCTATTACTATTATTACTAAGATAAAAATTAAATATTATAATACCTATAAATGTCCAATTAGGAACTAGTTAAAAGTTCCTAAGTTAAAATATTAAAAGTACTAAAATAAATAAAAAAGGTTAAATCAAGAAATGAAATGATTCTTGATTTAACTACCCCTTTGACTGAAAAGTATGTCTATAAAGTGTTGGAGACATTTACCCACATGCACACTTAATTTGGTCAATTTGTCCTTGTTAAATAACTATCCTAAGTTTTATTGACTTAATCGGCATCAAATGAGCACACTATGACATCAACATGAGCACACCCACACCTACCTTTAGTCAAGGAGGCTAATTGGGCCTTCTCCTTCATTCGGGGAGGCTAACTGGGCTTCCTCCTTGAATCAGGGAGCTATCCAGGGGTGATCAGAGTGTCATTAATGAACCTAATTGCTAACTGATTGTTACAATCAGTTAAACTAAGTGGTTTAGGTGCCTCCATTCATTGTATTGATTATTTTTATTAATATTTATGAACTGGAGACAACTGGAGCGCCTCCAACCACTTCTGATGACCAGTTTGACTTCAGTTAACCTCATCGAGGTTCATTGGAGCTAATGATGCACTACCAATTGTTGTTTGGCATGCAGTTACATGTGTCTGAGTTACTTTCAGTTAGACTCAATCATCCATTACACTCTGATACAGTTATCACTCATTTGAGTCAGTCAGGACTTGATTAGTGGGTTAACTAGGTGTGTTGACTGTGGCTTAAAATTTAGTTAAGCTAGACCCATTCATTCAATTCAAATGACCTCCTTCAGAATTTGAATTGTCTTGGAATTCATGCATCTTGCATGATCATTTATATTGTATTACTCATTCTTTATTGATTATACAGAGCTACTACTCCAATTGCAACACCATTATGCCATTTTCATGCTTAATTGTCTGAAATCTCTTATGAGACTGTGTTTTAGTCCCTAGATTACTGTGACAGATTAATATGGTATCAGAGCTCACAGTGGGACGAAGCTCAGATCTCTCAAAAACATGGTTTTTGACAGATCTTGCATGAAAAATTGAGCAAAAGCTCAAAATTCCAGCATTGCACCAGAAGCCAAGGATTACCACTTAATACCCCAAGTAAAGAAATTGTTGATCAATCTTGCTTGATCAATTATGCTAGGTGTGATGAAATCCTAAAATGTGTAGGATGTCGGACCTTACGGTGCCCCTTTTGTTGTGATTTGCAGGTTTTGACATGTGAAAAGCATTCGCTATAGCAGTTTGAGATGGATTCTTCCTTCAAATTCTTGACTCCGTTCAATTTCCATTCATGGAAAGGAGACATGGAGATCCAAATACATGCCAGAGGACTCTACCAGGTCACTATGGACACTAAAGAAGATCTTACTCATGTGATAGACAAATCCATATTCTTGAACAAGAAAGATGAAGCATTCAGATTCTTGTGCCTCTCTATTTCCAGGGATCTTCTTTTCCATCTCTCGGGATTGAAGACTCCAAAGGAAATTTGGGACAAATTGGACACCCTGCATGGAAAACATGATTATTTAAGAGTTTACCATCTTGAAAATGATTTGATGTCTCTCCAGCCTTCCAATTTCGACACCTTAAATGATTTTTTCACAAATTTCAAGCACATTGTCTTACTGTTGAAGTAGTGTAAGGTGGAGAAGGAGGATGATCAAATCATCCTTTCCATTCTCTCCAAACTTGGAGCTGATTACTTAGTGTTTGTATCTACATTCCGTGCAGGGAATCTCACAAACCTTAGATGGAATATTGCTTCACTCAATGCCTTCATTGAGTCCCTAACAAGTGAACATGATAAGCTTGTCCAGATGGGGATCATTAGATCCTCCCATGATCAATACCTCTATGATTCAAGGCCTAAATATATGAAGGGTAAAGGAAAGCAACAGAAGAACCCAAAAACCAAATTCAAATATCCTAAGCCTAAAGTTCAAAACCAGCAGCATGAAGAGCCTTCAGGCTCGAGGAAGAACAAAAACAAAGGGCATCATGGAAAGGAAAAATTCAAGTGTTCATACTGTGGGAAGGGCTTCCACCCTGATCATGCCTGCATGAAAAAGAAACTTGATGAAGCTACTTCTCTTCTTGAGAAAAATCACATCAATCTTCTAGAAATCTTTTGAATGATAGATCGGGAACCACAGCATGAAAGAGGTCATGCCCTCATGGCAAGCACTTCGAAGTCCAAAGCACTCTTGATAGATTCTGGAGCTTCAAACCACATGATAGCTTAAAGAGACTCTTTCTCATCTTTGGAGACTAGGAAATCCATTCCCATCCACATGGGAGATGACTCCACAATAATATCTGAAGGTCAAGGTACTGTAAATCTTGAGCATGGTTTCTTTTCAAATGTTCTATATGTACCATCTCTTATGTCAAACCTCCTAAGTGTTTACAAAATGACACATATGGGAGTGCCCAAGAGAGTCTCCTTTATCCCGGATGATGTAGAGATCATAGAAATTGCATTTGGAAAACTCGTAGCAAAAGGCCTTGCAAACCATCATGCAAAAGCCTACGATTTCTCCCTGTTATAGATGATTTTACCACACATGGTGAATCACACTTTTATGTCCTTCCCTATCCCTCTACAGACTCCTTAGACCCCATGGTCCATTTTTGTACCTTTGATGTTTCCAATATCATCCCTAAAAACATGCAATAATTGCCATACACGACTTTTAATACCTTTCTCGCGTACATACACAGGTTTGACCCTTAAAACCAGGTACATCGGGATGTGTACAAAAGGCCAAATGATTTTGGAGTTTTCCTTGATGTGGATCTGAGTCACTTGTCTCTTGACCTTCCATATTCCTTGAGATCGCTCGGATTCGACCTTCCATTACCCCATTGAAGAGCTATATAAGGAACCCTTTGGATACATTGAAAGGGGGGAATTTAAGAGCAAGAAAACTATAATCCATTGTTGTTGGAGCTTATACTTGAGTCTGCATCCCTTTGTCCCTTGGAGTGCTTTGTGTTCTTCCCAAGATTTCCTTTTGCTTGTGAGCTTTCTATCGAGAGATGGAGGATTGAAGTGGTGGAGGCCCAAGTGGGGGACTTAGTTTCTCTGATTCACGGACGTGCTGACAGAGGTTGTCACTATTGTAATCTCTATTTTATATCAATAGAAATATCTTTTCCTACCCAATAATGTGTATTCAAATGAGTATTTGATCCATTGATGCTTTTAAATGCTTATATGTTATTGATTATATATGCTAGAGTAGATCTAACACAATTATATATAGCATGCTTGTCTTGTTTGCTGAGTGTTGAGATAGCAATTTATCAATACAAGCTGGAGTTGGAAAGCTCAACAGGTATCTACATCAACCATTCGAAATAAGGTACGAATCAAGATCCTTTAGTGTTATATATTTGGTTTCTCTTGCATATAGGAAAGGATTGATTTTTGGAGTCAAGCTGTCTATTGTGGTACCCCAAGCCATCGTACTTTCTCTCCGTAATAGAATTGGTGACTCCGCTAGGGAGTTCCTAGTCATTTTCCCTTTGGGGGTTTTATCGGCATTCAATGTTCTTGAATTGCTCTAATTTCTCTAGTTTTGAGTCGGGTCTAGGGACATGTTTGCTTGGTAGTGTCTGATAGGTGTGAATTTTGTCTTAGCTTATCTATTTGCCTTAATTTTTATCTCTTTTTCTTCCTGTACGCGAGTTTTTGCCTCACAATCGCGTGTACACGCAGTTTGGACTGAGATATCTGCGTATATGCATGGGTTTTCTGCACACAGTGGCATATGCCATAATTTTTGCCTTTTAGAGGAAGATTGAGTGTTGTTGGGTGAGTTTTGATGATTGATGAGTCTCATTTGATGCTTCTAGAGTCTATATACACCTCTGTTTTTTACCAGAGATGCTTTTTAGGGTAATTTTTTTTAAGAATGTTCTTGTCATTGCATTTTCAATTTTTTGTTTTAGGATTAGTGCATTAGGTCTCTTTTACCTTAGTGCTTTGCGTGGGTGCTGTTTGACAGCGCTTACAGAGTCTGAGGTTGGTAGAGTCATTCTTTTGCTTTATTATCTCATTTTTATTCAAAAAATTCAAAAATATTTGCTTCTTTGCATCATTATGCATCATTGCACTTTGCATTTTGCATGGTACTTGCACTAGGTTTGCTTAGAGGAGTATTAGTCAGGATTTCATATAGGAATGATTGCATTTGTCACTTGAATAAATTTTGCATTTCACGTAGTAGCATGCTCTGTTTTTCATTCGACACAATGCATTTGCATTGATTGTTAGGTGTGCATTTTACTTCATGTTTGCGTCATAACACCATTGGTTGCACGATCATCTACTTTTTTGAGTAATAAGCCAAATAAAATCAACGCTTAATTAAAATGGATTACACTATTTTATTTTATAGGGTACACCAACAAGATTAGGTTTTAGGGTCTTGGAATAGTTCATTGTGAGTAAATTCTCCAAGACCACTAAACAACAACATGTATGTGTCTGTCCAAGTGAGAGTGTGAAATTCCTAGGTATAATTAGTGTTTCTCAGGATCCTCCTCTTACAAGAGAGTTAAGCACAAGGCAGTGTGAATGGTTATTGAGTGGGATGACACCTAGTCATAACTGAGTAGCACCGGAGATATTTCCAGGATTGTATTCGTATCTGGGGGCTCTTTCGAGAGTTTCAGGATTTGTACCCTACCCATACGGTCAATCCCGCCTGTGACTGTCAGCCTAAGCATTGATTATATTGAGGTGACCTTAGTTGCCTTACCTAGGTTATCAAGCGGGTACTTCACAAGGGTTATTCTGCAGGTGTCCCGGCCAGGTTGGGGTAGGACAGCATAGTCACTATATGCGTTGAAGCTGAGGGCCACAATAATTGGTTATGAACATCCGCTTGTTGTGTATGGGAGTCTCAAGCCTCTCCTAGGCGAGACATACCTGCTTCATTCAAGAGCTCACATATCCTACCCTTGTTTGCTTGTGATTGGCTTTCGATTATATTGGTGTATGCTCTGTGCATGCTAGCTTGCTTAGGGTTTGTGTAATTAGAAGAGTCTTTTTCATTTTTTGAGTCATTGTGGATTCGGGTGTGGCACTTTGCCGTTCTCATCGTTTAGCAGGACTTCTGCCTTCTACATCTCCTCCTCCTTTGGGAGAGAGAAACAGACAATCCAGGTGGACTACTTCTCACATTGATTCACGCACGATGGGAGATCATGAAGATGAAGTCTTCTCCACCTCATGAGGTTGGGGAAGAAGATCATACACCTGTATATGATCCTTCACCTGATATACCTACACACTCTAAGTACAATCCTTCACATGATATACCTACACACTCTGGGTATAATCCCTCATCCACAGGTCGCCGATATTAGCTTCCGGGTGACGAGACTCATCATGAACCTGTGAGCACTAGTTATGTTAGTTATGACATGTCTGGTATCCCTGCACATGATATGGCACACCATTCCGAGTCGGAATTTGAACCTAGCAATATGCCTAGGGGCATTCCCATTCCTTTCCATGCGGAGAGGTTTGGGAGCACAAGTCACATTGCACCCTCCATCCCGGTGGTGGAGGCTACATCACACATTTGTCCTAGACCTGGTGTTAGTAGTCCTATTCGGATACCGAAACCAAGAAGAGTGACTATAGGGAATACCACTTACATCATTTCGCATGTCCCTACATCCTCTATTCCTAGTTCTTCGAATGTTATTCCTCCCCCTCATTCACGTGGTCCTTCAAGCTGGAATGTGGCTACTAGTCATGTTCATACTGCTGCTACTCGCACAGTTGTATCTCAGAGTCAAGTACCTCCTGTTGTCTCGAGAGGTCACATTCCTACTTCTGGAACATCCTATGGTCTATTGCAGGGAATTCCTCATATTCCTACTTACGGAGTCTCTCATGGGACATCCCATGGGACATCTTATGGAACTTCTCATGGACAATGTTATGGACCGAAGTATGCTCAGAGTTATTCACCTTATGGGTACAGGTATCAACAACCCGCTTACTCCCCAAATTATGGCTTTGTAGCTCCAAATAGTCAAGGTACACCACATTATGGTGCTTCCATGTCACCCTACACGGGTCAAACTGGGGGAGGGCACTATGGCCATGGCCATGGTGGTTACAGTAATTAGTCTTATTTGAACCAAAATTATCAAGGAGCGTGGCATCGACCTGCTCAACCTAGGCTCCCTTTCCTCGCAATGTTAAATTTTCCTGACTTGTCAAGACTAACAAACGATCCGGTATCTCATGACCCAGCTTGGTTGACTATCCTTACCAAGCTTCCCTCAGACATTCCCAAATTCGAGGGCAAACCAGGAGAATATCCTAGTGAACATGTTACTAAATTCCACCTTTAGTGCTCTTCTAATTCCTTACATGAATATTCGATCCGTTTAAGGCTATTTCAATGCACCCTCACTGATCCTGCAGCGAAATGGTACATAGAGTTAGCTAGGGGGGCATTCATTTTGTTCGATGACCTAGCTATGACTTTTCTCAACCACTTCCAGCTACCAGTGCGTTATGACGTTGGTACAATACACTTGTTGACATTTTGGTAAGACAAATCCATTGATATCTTGAACCATATCCAAGAGTGGCATAGACAGAAGAGATTGATTAAAGCCTTCATACCGCCGGAGTTTCTCCTCGAATGGTTCCTTAAATCATTACTACCTTATATAGCGAAGGATGTTTCTACGTCCAGAGTTCAGAACAAGGAACAAGCCATTTTTAGGGCACAAGAATTGGATTTGATTTATGCTCAATCCGTTTTGTTATATGAGATTATTCCTAACGCTCCGCGTTCTAGTTTCGACCCTAAGGTCAAACCTGGACCACATGCCGACGACATTGTTGGTTGTATGAGTACCAAACCTGAGGATTCGGTTGTGAAACAGGTGAGTCAATTGTCTATCAACCAATCTGCTTTGGGACAAGCCATGGCTTCGTCTCAACCCACCCAAACGGCGAGTGTGCTTTCGATACAATCGTCGGACCAGAAGGGTAACTAGCAACCCGAAAGGAATAAGAAGAAGGGTAAAAACAATCATAAGGGTGGGAATAGGAATGAAAATGCTAATTCTAATGACAATAATGCCCGCAATGCTGGTGTCACGTCCCCATCCCTCAACTAGCGAAGGGGACGCGACGAAGATCAACCACAGCCGGGAAAACAGCCCATGAACATAAAACAGAGGATATCAATGCTGAAATTAAAAGCCTAAACAACAGGCATAATTCATCATACAAGGATGCGCAGTCCTTCAAACAATCAACGGAAGCAAACATAGACATTCCAGCATTTAACATCAATATAAATTACAGAGATGAAGTAACCAGCAGTACTTATCTTTCAATGAAGATCTCGCCCACAACCAGCTATGTCGCTGCAACGTTCCACCCAACCATAGGCCAGCTTGCTCATCAATCTCTCAGCAACGCTGCCACCCCCGAGCTGGGCATGATTCCTCCGGAATAAGGGTCAATTGCAGGCTTGCACATAGCCAAGGGGACACAAACAGCAAACCAACACAGCTGGGTTTCACAGGCTTTCGACAGACAAGCCAAGCCAGCACATTCTGAAGACTATCCACTGCATACCAGCAGCAAAAAAATCCCTTCACAGCCCTATGAAGAAGCAAAACGACCGGTGACAGTCCCAAATGAAAGGTGAGACACAGCTCCAGCCTACAAGGCAACTTAGAGTAGGTTTTGGCCCTAACGTGGCCAAAACAACTCAGCTATAACCCAAAACAAGGGTACTTCCACAGCCACAAATACACAATGAAGGATAGCAGCATTCCACAGCTCCAAACAAGGAACTCAGTCCCTGACACCCTCAATTCCTCCAGGTGGTGACTGGCAACTCACACAGTCCCAACAAGGGATAAGAATAACTCCCAGCGTGGACAGAAGAGAACACGTCCAACGGATTGGCAATCCCTAGTGGTCCAAAACGAAATTGGACACCACAGCCAACAAAACGCAGGGAAGAAAACAGCTCCAAAATGAAAACGGTGAGCACGGCTCACGACATGGGAAAAATGAATCCAAACAGTCTGTGCGTGAGTGCAACTTGCACCGAACCACATCACACAGAGGAAACAAATGCACGGCTGCAATTTAGTAAGGGAACTTACACACAGTCCCTAAGTGTGGAAATGGCTCTAGCCCCCGAAAATCCTAAGTGACATCCACGATTTCATCCTCTTTCAGCGTGAGGAAATCCACACAAAAATTCCTGTGCGTGAGGAAGAACAGACCACGACCTCTGCGTGTGAGCAGGAAAAACAGACCACGCTAAAGATGGCGGTGGAGGTGAAGACCAGATGCGTGAGGAGATGAGCTGACCTCCGCGTGAGAGTGAACAGGCCAGGGAAGAGTGCGTGAGGGAGAAGAATGGACAGCTGTGGGTGGAGTGGGCAAGTGGGTAAGGCTGATAGCCTACCACAACCACCACCACTTCAGCAATAACTGCCCCAACCACCAGCTGAAGCATTAAAGAGGTTGACAAGGGAAGATGGAAAATCAACAAGGTGACAACAACAAAGGTGGTGAAACATGGGTTTTTCCCCCATAACCAAGGTTTGACATCCCCCACCCCTTATCCTTTAGAACCATGCCCTTTTCATTCAACATTGCACTGCCGTAGCTGGTTGTGGTTTATTTTAATTGATGTGCGGGTTTACATGATGCCGAATTATAATGTGCCTTAGAGCACAGCATACCATCGGCAATTATCCCCATTGCCAAAACATACACAACAAAATCGATGGTGGGGCTTTTGCCTTGAGCTCCTCACCACGATTAATTACGTATATATACATCATGCAAACGGGGTAAAAACTGGGGACATTACAGCTGGGGGGGACAAGCAGTCTAAACGTAAGGTTAATTTTCCTTGCAAATTGTGTAAGGATGACCACCTCACTCACTTGTGCCCTCATATAGAAGAAGCCTCGAGGTTCATAGCATAGGGACTAGCTGTGCTGACCAACCCTTTACCCCATACTCAAAACATGAACTCGAGGACCCATGATCAATCCGGTGGAGATCAAGATCCGCTGGAAGCTAGTAGTGGTCATGGATGCATCAATATGGTGCATGCTACTAAGGTTGTGACTCGTGCGAAGGACTATGGTTTGTCACAACCTGACCTTGGAAAGGAACCTGCTCCACTCAGGATTCCTTTGCGTATTGAAAACCCTATGGATAAACCTAAAGTTGCACCTCGAATTCCTAAGGTGGCCCTCAAGCATTCGGGGCACAATCCTAATGCCTGAGCTGCCCAAAATTATTCAATTGTCGAGGATTTGGGCCACACTCCTTGCGCAATGTATGCACTCAAAGTACTTCAGAGTTGTCCTTCGCAAAGGAAGGCTTTGATTTTTGCTCTTGGTGTTAATGATGATCACTCTTCCTCTGTCATCAAATTTGAAACCGCAGGACTACAGCCTCGCTTGCTTTACTATGTGTCTCTCTTGATTCATGTAGAATCTCTTAACATGACTGTCAAATGCACTGTGATTGATGAAGGCACTGCTGCTTCCATGATGTCTTTGGCATGTTGGAAGGGTTTGGGTTCCCCTGAGTTGTATAAATCCACTACCATGTTGACTGCTTTTGATGGTAGATCATTTTGGCTGCACGAAATTCTTCCTTCTCTTAAGGTCTGTTTGGGAGGGAAGACTGTCGCGATCGAGGTCGAGGTGGTTGATGCGCCCCTTGACTAAAATCTGTTATTGGGTAGGAATTGGATGTATAGTATGCAAGCCGTAGATTCTTATCTATTTCGAGTTGTATGCTTTCCGTTTAATGGGAAGATAGTTGCGATTGATCAAACATCATTCAAGACTTCGTGTGTTACCGCATCTTTGGGAGCTTCTATCCCGATTGTCGAGCATTGTCAACCAGCAACTGGGAGTGTGGGTGTGGGCATGTATCCATCCCTTATGGGAAGCTTTTATTGTCCTGCACCTGTTCTTATGATCGGATCTAGTTCCGGTGGGGCTTCGTCTTCATTGAGATCGGTGTCTTTTCTCACTTACCATATTGAAGATCCTTGGATTATTCCTACACCGAGTCCTTCGTGTAAGGCTATCAGAACGGACGTGTCATTGCCTGCAGCAATGATAGCATATCAAGCGAATCTTGAATGTGTTGCAGAGCCTAGTCCTTCCTCTTCACAAACAGAGGAGGAGGAACCATATGTGCTTCCTGCATGGGTAGTTGAGTCTTCTCACGCACATGACTGTCTTGATAGTGTTTTTCCATCAGATGAAGCTCTTATTGAGGCCATTTCTAGAGTTGAGCCACCTTGGGAAGAGTTGCATCATAGATCTTATTTTCTTACCGAGCTTGACCGTTTGGAGTGTGAAGAATTTAGGGATATTCTTAGTGAGAGAATTGGTATTCACGTGGTTCCATTAAGCTCTCCTGGTCCGATGGCTGATGGAAACATGGTGAATATATCTCCTACCATTCCTATCAATATCTGTCGCAATCCTGGCAAGATTGAGAATGTCTATATTGGGGCAGAATGTTTCCATGTTGAGATTCAAAAGTATATCGAGCTGTTCAAAGAGTTTCATGACGTATTTTCTTGGTCATACGAGGAAATTCCAGTTACGATCCTCACATTGTTGAACATGAAATTAAAACTTATCCCACTGCTAAGCCTGTTCGACAATGCTTGTGTGTGGTGAATCCTATAAAATAACCTGCGATTAAGGCTGAGTTAGAAAAGTTGTTGAATGTCGGTTTTATCTATCCCATTCCCTTGATGGAGTGGGTTTCAAATATCGTTCCGGTTGATAAGAAGTAGGGAGCGATCCGTATATGCACTGATTTTCATGACTTGAATCGTGCCTGTCCTAAGGATAATTTTCCCACGCCATTTATTGATCAAATTTTGGATGAGTGTGTGGGAAGCGAGGTATTTTCCTTTATGGATGACTTTTTTGGATACAATTAGATACAGATCAAACCTGAGGACCAACATAAGACTGCATTTATTTGTCCTTGGGGTACATTTGCATATCGAAATATGCCTTTCGGCCTTAAAAATGTCGGAGCTACATTTTAGCGGGCTATGACCATGATCTTCCATGATCTCAAAATGATTATTGAAGTAATTTTGGATGACCTTGCTGCTCATTATCGTATGAGAATGCATCATTCCTACCATTTGAGATTTTTGTTTGAAAGATGCCTCCATTACTTGGTTAGGTTAAATCCTCATAAATGCATCTTTTGCATGAAGTCTGGTCACTTGTTAGGGTTCATTATCTCCAAAGAGGGTATAATAGTCGACCCTTTAAAGGTTGAGGCAATACTTCAATTGTTTCCCCCGAGAAACATTAGACATCTTCAATGTTTGCAGGGCATGGCAAATTTCTTACAGATATTCGTGGTTAACTTTGCCAATTTGACTAGAGGTTTTACGCATCTTTTGAAGAAGGACACTACCTTTTGTTGGGATGAGCAAGCCCAAGAGTCCTTTGATGCGCTTAAGTGAGCCTTAACATCGGCCTCGATGATTAGTCCACCCGACTATAGCCATGAATTTCTACTTTATGTGGCCGCATCCATGGAGACAATTGGTATGGTTTTGGTTCAAGAGGATGAGGAGCTCTAAGAGCATGTCATATATTATTTGAGCCGAAACCTTATAGATGCGAAGATCCATTAATCCCATGTGGAGAAACTTTCCTTAGCTACCGTTCATGTGGTTCAAAGATTGAGACACTATATTCTCCTCCGCAAGACCTTGGTGGTAGCCCATGTCAATCCATTTCAGTTCTTCCTCACTAGAAGGATGATCGGGGGAAAGTATAATAAGTGGATTGTCATCTTGCAAGAATTCGATCTTGAGTTTGTTTCGGCAAAATCGAAAAAATCGTTGATTTTTGCGGAGCTTATATCGGATTTACCAAGTGAGGAGGAGGAGGAAGTTTGTGAAGATATGTTTGTCGATAACCACATTTTCCTGATCTCAACTTTGGATCCATGGTATGGGGATATCATCATATATTTACAAACATTGAAGGTCCCTACTCACCTCTCACGAGATGAATGACAATGGTTACATCACGTATCCAAGAACTACCTTATAGTGGATAACACATTGTACCATCGTGGGGTAGATTCCATTTCACGTCGTTGTTTAACTCATGAGGAGGCCGAGCTTGTGATGAATGATTGCCATGGAGGGGCGTGTGGTGGTCATTTATCTGGGCTTTCTACAGCCCAAAAAATCTTGAGAGCAGGTTATTTCTGGCCGTCGATCTTTAAAGATTATGTCAATGTGGTCAAGAAGTGCCACGCTTGCTAGGTGTTTGCACATAATATGCGCTCACGTCCTGCTCCATTACATCCAATTATCACCATCGATCCCTTCACTAAGTGGGGGCTTGATTTCATGGATTGCAACCCAGCTTCAGCTGGGGGGCATCATCATATTATCGTGGCTGTTTACTATTTCATGAAATGGGCTGAGGCTATGCCCAGGCTTAAATCCGATGGTGAGACAACCACACATTTTGTATTCAACCAGATCATTACTCGGTTTGATATTCTGAAGGAGCTTGGAATTGACCATGGTAGGCACTTTCAGAATCGGATGATGGAAGAGTTGTCCTCGAAGTTAGGGTATAAGTAAGAGCATTCCTCTTCTTATTACCCTCAAGCAAATGGACAGGTTGAAGTAGTGAACAAATCACTTAATTCTATTTTCCAATGAACCATCGCACAAAGCAAGACCGATTAGCATATCATGTTATATCCTTCTTTGTACGCTTATAGGACCGTGGTTAAGACTACCACCGGTTTTTCTCCATATTAGCTTGTACATGGAGTGGAGTCTGTCTTTTCGGTTGAATGTGAAATCCCTTCATTGAAGCTAGCCATAGAGCTCTTACCAGACACTTCCCCATTGGAGGAACGTTTGGTCCACTTAGAGCAGCTTGATGAGCAGCGCCGAGATTCCTTGGTGGCTCTAGAAGTGAATAAGCGTCATGTTAAGGTCCATTATGATAAATCTGTCCGTCTAAGGAGGTTTAGTGAAGGAGATTTGGTCCTTTTGTGGGATCAAGCTAAATAACCCTTGGGGGCAGTAAAGTTTAATCCCATGTGGCATGGACCTTACATTATCAAACGTGTGTTAGAGAAGAGCGCATATGAGCTAGTAGATCATGAAGGGACGGCCTTGGCGATGCCTAGAAATGGGCTCTATCTTAAAAAGTACTGTGCATGATTCTCAGCTAGGGCTGACTATTGTATATTATTATACAGTATTTTGCATAGTTAGGTTTTTCATATGGTGATCGAGTTTGTTGATTAGCTTTCATTTCTTATGGCAGATGTCGATGGAGTCTTCAGTTTACATAGGATTCATTGATGGTGCTAGCCGCCACACTCAACACTCAGCCTCTGCTGCTTGGGTGATTTATACTCCTATGGGCCAGGTATTGTCTTTAGGAGGCATATGTTTACGGCCATCTTCAAACAATGTTGCTGAATATAGTGCCATTATCGAGCTTCTACGAGATGCCATTTCACATGGTGTTCTGTCTCTTAAGGTACGTCTTGATTCGCAGTTAGTAGTGTCACAGCTTAATGGCTTGTATCATGTTAGGGATCCAACATTATTATGAAGATTCTTACGTGTGAGATTGTTAGAACAACAATTTGACAACATAACATACATACATGTTCCAAGAATTTATAATCAAGTTGCTGACTCATATGCTAACTATGTGTTAGATTGGCATTTGTTTCGCAAACAATAAGCTCATCATAAACATACATTTTTACACATGTAAATAAATAAAATCGATCATCATAAAAGTTTTTCATTAAACATCCAAAATGTAATAATACTTAAGTGTCATAATACAAAAATGGGGCTTCCGAGCCACCAAAATATAAATACACGGTAGTACAAAAATGTATCACTCCTAGGTATCTAAGCCTGGGGATGAGGAGGGGGGTTCTGATCATGGAAAGTCGCCATGGCTCTAGCTAGCCGTCGAAACAACCGCACCCATGTTCATGGTACACCCACCACCTGACCCTGCATGGCCTCAGAAAGGTCCTCAACCTGCGCCATGGGTACCCTATGTGTCAGCCTCACAAAGTTTGTGTGGATGCTTTGGAGCGTTCGCTCCGCATCCACACCCATGATGTCATCTCCTCTTCCCCTCCGTCTATGACGAGGGAAACCGTCAGGCCGCCGTGGTCCTACATCTGCATACATATGACAGGATGTCACTATGTGTTGTCATGCAAAAACATGTCTTTTGAGTCTATATATCAAAAAACACAAAAAAAATTTAATAATTCAAAAAACTTAAAAAGAGGGTTGGGATTCGTTACCAATGTCACCGTATGCTGATCCTAGTGGTAGAGGCATGTCGGGATCTCCCCAAAAATATATCCCCACATAGGGGTAATCATTGATGGCAACTATCTGCCGCTACCACCATGGAAAGAAGTCAGCTAGATAGGGGTTAGACACCCTACCTCCACCCAGTCTACGAATCGCATCTACCCAACGATGTTGAGCCAGATCTCAAACCCCATGAAGAGGAACGTCAACTCTAGGGCTGAGTCTCGAAACACGCTCAAAGAAGAATGTGCTCAATATACTGCTGAAACCGAATTTTCATACCCTACCCATCTTACAGTTGCTGAGCTGTTGCTTCATGTTACTCAATAACGCAGTACTTCAATCATAACTTGTGGGTCTCATGCACTCCACTGCATAGAACATCAAGGGCCACAAGGCCTGGTGGAGTGAGGCTAGCCCTGCTATCCTACCGAGTGTCAGTAGTATGGCCTTCAGGCCCAGTACCTGTATGGAGCTTGTTGGGATCTGACTCCCAACCTTCTTCGTGTCCAGATAATAGTATAAAGTGATATACTCATCTATGGTGAGGCCACCTCCGGGCCAGCGAGAACGTAGGTTCACCACTTCCCCCCGTTGGGACAATCCTGTAATGAAGTATATGTCCTCCACCTCTATAGTGAGGGACATCCCGTCGATCTAGAAAGACTATGAGTCAGGATCCCAGTAGTCTACTGGCATCTGCAGCAGTCTTGGTTTGGCCCTTAAGCCACCAAGACACCAAAACTTGTAGAGCCTGCATGCACGAAGAGCTTGTTGAGCCATTAGATCGCCCCGTACTACTGCTTCTACATCCTCGTGCTCTCGTTCCCTCCATTATAGAACCATCCTACACATTTAATTTAAGTTTTGGTCATTACATGTCTTAGAAAAACATAAACGCAGCCGCATACGCGACTGTTTGCAAAACAACCGCGTATGTACGCGACTTTGAGTCATTTTTCCGCGTATAGCCAGCCCTATATGCGGAAAAATCCTCGATTTCCACATGGGCCAAGGTGCATATCTTAGATTGGCTTAGAAATCAATTTTGACCATGGAAATTTGAAAAATTTACATGCAAATGAAAGAGCAGGGCATGGGAAGTTACCTGGAAAAAACGGTGTTGGATTCCACCGACTGAAACTCCCGAAATTTCGCGTTTGAAGTTCTGAGCTCAATTGGGTAAAAATTTCAAATGTTATATAATGTTTGGAATTTTTTACTATTTATAGAAATTTTTCAAATTTTTGAAATTTTTTACCCCCTATCGATAGTTTTGAACCATTTTTTACTAATATAATGATGTAGGAGACCGTTTTTAGCGCCTTTTCGACCATTGTTTTAACTCGTTCATGCTAATTTCAGGTATGATGTTTAAACTGGAATATAGGTTATATTTCACCTCCATTTGCATTTTGCATGACCTTATGACCGTTTCATTATAACCATAGGTACGAACCCATTCTATCCTGTCACAGAACCTTCTTGTTGTTTTAGAAGTGACATGATGGGAGTGGTAGAGTTTGAACTTACATGGGTGCGCTAGTTAGCTCCTTGTTTGCATCTGGTGCCCATGCCGACACTTTTTCCTTTAGAGTGTGAGAGTCTATTGTATAGTATGGCCATGACATTTCGCAAGAGCCTCATACTCCTCTTGATCTTTTTGTTGGCCTGTTTCCCTAGGAATCCCTTATGTCAAGTTGTAATTGCATTATCATGAGATTTTCTTGCCTCACTAAACCTTATGCCGGCTTCCCTGACTTTGAGTATCATCCATACAGCCCGAGCTTGTCTCATGTCTAGCCATGCAGAGCCATTTTATATATCCTTTGTAGCTTGATTCCCGATTTTTACTGGGAGGGGACTTTCCCCCAAGTGTCGCTATCCTACACATGTCTCCTTGCATTGAGCATAGGTATGTTCTGCTACTTGGAACTAGTTTGTTTGTCCCGTGACACTCGTCTCCTCCTAGTCTGTAACTATAAAACAAGTTTATTCTTTTTCAAGCTTTTCAAAATATTTGAAAAAGTCCAAAAAAATCAAAAAACCAAAAAGTTGGACAAGAAAAGATGTTATCTTTGGCAGCAGTCAAGTCGTGTCACCTTCGAACAGAGCACTGTATATCACATCCGTTGGTTGGGTTAATAGTTTGAATTTGGGAGCTATACTCGTGTCTCTGAGTTTATCTCCACCGACTGGTTAAGCTTCCAGTCCCTATAGAGCCTCGATCGATGCCTCCTGTGTTGCAGAGATGTCCCAGTTTTGTTTATCGAGTATGTGCTACCTACATTCAGTCACCATTCGCCTTTACACTCTTGTTTTAAGGAAGTTGAAACCTGAGTCAGCCATTCCTCAATTATCTTGACTTTGCATGTCGGCCATTCCCGGTACAGTTACTGGTTTGTGCACTTTATGATCAAGTCCTTCCACATTATACAGCTTTGCTAAGTACCTCATGTTGGATGATGGGGGATGCCTTAATTCCCTCCTTCTAGTGGATTTCATCCCATCGACTTCAGATCATTTATTCTGGGATAGGAATCCAGAGTCATGTTTGAGTGCCTTGAGACTTGCAGTCATTAGTGGCAGGTTCTCTCGCCATCAACAGTTTTTTGGGAATACATCAATGTCCCCTGATTAATGGATTCTCTCAAGTGTTTGACCTCAACACATTTATTCACACTTGTTAGTTTGCACTCTAGTACCTTGATTCCCATTTTCATTATCGATGGGTGATCTCATGTCTATTAACGGTATACATCAATGACCAGTAATTAGACGATGGAATACTATGTTTGACCTTGACACCCCTATTCACATAGTAGGACATGTACTCATAGCAGTTTGTGTAGAATACCTTCCAGATTGGTGGCATCTCATATATGCTACCTCCTTGATCGTGCCAGTGTTCATGAGATTTCAGCTCTCATGACTTGATTCTAGTATATGTCAGATATTAATTCCATCCATTTTGGAGATCTTGATCCATTATATATCTTCAGCCTACATGGAGATCATGATCCTTTGTATATCTTCATTATGGAGATTCTGAGATGTTTATATTGTACATGGTGATGACCATACATGTCATATTTTGTATCATGCCTATTCATGTCCATTGTACTCTTATGTATCTGGGATTGCTATATCTACTTGCAGTTATGTGTAGAGTTTGATCATTATATTTTATTGATTGGATGGTTGTTTCTTCCACTGGGTTCTTCATCCCTCCACTTCTGGGATGGACTTATAATGTATTTCGGCCATCGTATGACCCCTCTGACCTCACACATTAGGGGGCATTTGTTATAGCTGATTTTACCACACATGGTGAATCACACTTTTATGGCCTTCCCTGTCCCTCTGCAAAATCCTTAGACCCCATGGACCATTTTTGTACCTTTTATGTTTCCAAGATCATCCCTAAAAACATGCAATAATTTCCATACGTGACTTTTAATACCTTTCTCGCGTACATATGCGGGTTTGACCCTTAAAACCACGTACATCGAGATGTGTGCAAAAGGCCAAATGATTTTGGAGTTTTGCTTGATGTGGATCCGAGTCACTTGTCTCTTGACCTTCCATATTCCTTGAGATCACTCGGATTTGACCTTCCATTACCCCATTGAAGAGCTATATAAGGAACCCTGTGGATACATTGAAAGGGGGGAATTGAAGAGCAAGAAAACTATAGTCCATTGTTGCCGAAGCTTATACTTGAGTCTGCGTCCCTTTGTCCCTTAGAGCACTTTGTGTTCTTCCCAAGCTTGCTTTTCGCTTGTGAGCTTGCTATCAAGAGATGGAGGATTGAAGTGGTGGAGGTCCAAGTGGGGGACTTAGTTTCTCCAATTCACAGACGTGCTGACAGAGGTTGTCACTATTGTAATCTCTGTTTTATATCAATAGAAATATCTTTTCCTATCCAATGATGTGTATTTAAATGAGTATTTGATCCATTGATGCTTTTAAATGCTTATATGTTATTGATTATATATGCTAGAGTAGATCTAACACAATTATATATAGCATGCTTGTCTTGTTTGGTGAGTGTTGAGATAGCAATTTATCAATACAAGTTGGAGTTGGAAAGCCCAACGGGGATCTACAACAACCATTTGGAATACGTTACGAATCAAGATCCTTTAGTGTTAGATATTTGGTTTCTCTTGAATATAGGAAAGGATTGATTTTTGGAGTCAAGCTGTCTGTTGTGGTACCCCAAGCCATAGGAATTTCTCTCCGTAACACTCCCATTTTGTGGCAGATGCAAAGCCCACTGCATTGCTAACTCATGGAAATGAGGGTGGCAGACATTGGCATGAGAGGTTCATCCATCTGAACTTTAAATACTTGCAGCAATTACAGAATAATTCTATGCTTTAATGACTCCAGGTCATCAGAGCTACCATTAGAATTTGCAATGGCTGCGATGTTGGAAAGGACCCTGAGCATAAGTTTGATCGGGGGAAGGCAAGCTGAGCATCATGCATTTTGGGGCTGATACATTATGATATCAGTGGACCCATTCCTACTACATATATGAATGGATCAAGGTACGTTCTCACTTTCATTGATGACTTTTCTAGATACACATGGGTCTTTTCTATCAAAAAGAAGTTGGAAGTCTTGGAAAACTTCACTGAATTGAAGACTTTGATTGAGAATGCATCTAGAAAAAAAATCAAGATTTTGAGATATGATAATGGCAGGGAGTATATCAGTAATTATTTTATGTATATATTTTCCCAAATTGGTATTCAGGTCCAACATTCAGTCCCCTACACTCCCCAGCAGAATAGTGTAGCAGAGAGGAATAATCGGTCTCTCAAGGAGATGACCACTTGTATGTTGGAATCAAAGAAGTTGGATGAAAATTTGTGGGATGAAGCCATGAATGCAAAAGCATACATATAGAACAGAGTTCCAAACTCATCCTTGAAATGGCGGACCCCTTTTGAATCATACTTCGGACATAAGCCGGATGTGTCGAATATGGGGGTGTTTGGGTCCACTACATGGGCCTGAATTATACATGATAAAAGGAGGGCTTTGCAACCGAAAAGCAGAGAATGTATGTTTATTGGATATCCTGATGAATCAAAAGTTTTCAAGCTACTGGATATCAGAACAAAATATATCATCATTGAAAGAAGTGTAATGTTCGAAGAGCCTCTTTAGGAGGTAGAACTAGTGAAGGAAAAAACTGTTGAATTTGCTTCCTATTCTACTGAATATTTGGATGATGGAATTTGGGGTGATGACCCTGATTTGGATCCTATGATATGTGATATTAGTGAAAAAAAAACATTAGATGCTTAATCAGAACCTGAAGTAGATAATCATCTCCCAACTTGAGCCCGACAAACACTCTCCTCCGCAGGTGATAACATTGGAAATCTGGATGATCCAAGGAGAACCCGGTCTGATTTCCAAAGAGCAAGTATTGCACTCTCTTGTCCTGATTATTTTCTGCCTGAAACTTGTTACTTAATGATAATTTTTTATCCTAATTCTTACTACCATGCTCAGAAGGATCCGAGATGGCAAGCTGCCATGGATGAAGAGATGAATTTTCTTCAGAAAAGCACTACTTGGGAACTAGTTTCTCTTCCTCCGGGGAGGAAATTGGTTCAATGCAAGCGGGTGTTTCACACAAAGGTTGCTGCTGATGGCACAAAATTAAAATACAAGGTAATTCTGGTAGTAAAAGGTTTCTCCCAGGTCCAAGGTGTGGACTACCATGATACTTTTTCACCGGTTGCAATAATGGACTCCATCCACCTAGTTTTGGAAATTTTTGCATCTAAGAACTGGGAAGTGCATCATATGGATGTTAAGTATGCATTTTTGCATGGAGATATTCATGAGGAGATATACATGAAGTATCATGATGGCTACATTTCTGATCCATCTTTGGTTTGCAAACTAAAGAAGTCACTATACGGGTTAAAACAGGCCCCAAGAGAGTGGTATTCCAAGATGGATGCCTTCCTTCTCTCGCAAAACTTCCAAAGGTGTAGATCAGATCCAAATGTGTATATATAGCAGTCTGATGGTCATTTGATTATTATTTTTTTATATGTTGATGACTTAATGATCTCAGGTAGCACAGTTGCTTCTATTTCAGTCATCAAAACTGCTCTCCACAATGCATTTGAAATGAGCGATTTGGGGCTCTTAAATCAATTTTTGGGGCTCGAAATTGAGCAAAATTTTGATGGGATAATGGTCACTCAGTACAAGTACATATCATAAATTTTAGTCAAGTTTAACATGGCTGAATGTAAGGCTTCTCCATTCCCTTTCCTTTTAGGGATCAACCTTGAAGAAGGAAAAAGCACACCTCCCATGGACTGCACTATTTATCGATAGTTGATTGGTAGCTTGTTGTACTTGACTCATTATCAGCCTGATATATGTTATGCCATGAATTTCATGTCAAGATACATGTAGAATCCCCATGATCTTCATTGGAAGGCAGCCAAGAGGATCCTCCAATATATTTAGGGAACCAGGACCTACGGCATTCACTATGCTACAGACTCCGAGTTAGAGCTGGTTGGTTGCACAGATTCCAATTGGGCGGGTGATTCTATTGATTGGAAGTCTACTTCCGGATATATATTCATGTTTTTTGGTGGCCCCATTTACTAGTCTAGCAAAAAGCAGGCCTCCATAGCATTGTCTTCAGCAGAGGCCGCGTACCGAGGAGCAATGAATGCTTGCATCCAAGCTGTTTGGTTGCAAGGAATTATTTCAGAGTTTGATCTTGGTAGTACTTTGTCCACTGTCATAATTTTTGACAATCAAAGTGCTATTAAGATATCCACAGATCCAGTTACCAGGTAGAGGACCAAGCATTTAGAGATACACATGCACTATATCAGGGAATTGGTGCATGACAGGATCATCATTCTACAATACTGCCCTATTGATGAGAAGATTGCAAACATCTTCACTAAGATATTTTCAGCAAATAAGTTTACTGACCTCCATTCATTGTTGGGGTTGAGTTCATTAAGGTGATTAGACTACTTTTAGTGTTCAGCGTGAGGGGGGGTTTTCCCACTGGGTTTTCTCTCTTTTCCTCACTGAGATTTATTTTTGAGCATTGTTTGAGTTACATTATTGTACAGGGTGACCTATGGCCTTTGTTGTCGGGGCCCTAGCATTTCATGCACTTTATGTTTTACTTATCCTGAGTATAGCTTAAGGGGGGGCGTTGGAGACATTTACCCACATTCATACTTAATTTGGTCAATTTGGCCTTGTTAAATCATTATCCTAAGTTTTATTGACTTAATTGAAATCAGATGAGCACACTATGACATCAGCATGAGCACACCCATGCCTACATTTAGTCAAGGAGTCTAACTATGCCTTATCCTTCATTCAAGGAGGTTAACTGGGTTTCCTCCTTCAATCGAGGAGCCTCTAATTGATTGTTACAATCAGTTAAGCTAAGTGGTGTAGGCACCTCCATTCATTATATTGATTATTTTTATTAATATTTATGAATTGGAGACAACTAGGGCACTCCAACCACTTTTGATGACTAGTTTGACTTCAGTTAACCTCATCAAGGTTCAATGGAGTTAATTATGTGCTACCACTTGTTGTTTGGAACGCATTGACATGCGTCTAAGCTAATTTCAGTTAGACTTAGTCATCCATTGCACTTCGATACAGTTAGGACTCAGTTGAGTCAATCAGGACTTGACTAGTGGGTTAACTAGGTGTGTTGACTATGGCTTGACATTCAGTTAAGCTACACTCATTCATTCAATTCGAATGACCTCCTTGGGAATTCGAATTGTCTTGGCATTCATGCATCTTGCATGATCATTTCTATTGTATTACTCATTCTTTATTGATTATACATAGCGTCTATTCAAATTGCAACACCATTATGCCATTTTCATGCTTAATTGTCTGAAATCTCCCATGACCCTATGTTTTAGTCCCTAGATTATTGTGATATATTAATATAAAGTCCCAAGCCAAAGGGAGGCTTGGGATCTCTTCTATATTTTTGGAGTCGTTATTATGCCTGATTATTCTCAAGAGAGTTCTTGGAGAACATTTTCCTAAGAGGAAAAGGGAGAACTAATCCATACCTGTTATACCAGTTAGGGCAGCCTTACCTTAGGAGCTCTAATCTACTTACATGTTGGAACCAGCTTGGGGGGACCCACATTAAAACCAGGAATGGTTCCCGGTCATGGTTGGGTGGAATGTGGTAGTTCCCAAGTAATTCGGTCATCTATACAGAGGTCAAATCTGCCTATGAATTGTTAATGTTGGGTAATTGAGTGTGCAGTTTTCAGCCATTAAAAGAGCTTCACTTTTCAGGTATGAGGTTCTTGACTGCCTATATCATTATCTATATTAAGTGTTGTCTAGATTATGCAAGTTTTTTGTATTATTATTCTAAACCTATATACCTTTGTTTTTCTTGTCAAAATTATTTTAGGGTTTACATTTTCATTATAAACCCTAGGATGTAATTTAATTCCTGTTTAAAGACTTACCAAGGGTTTTATGCTTTTAGTTTTACTTCTGTATTATATTTTACAACTTAAACCTTGTTTTCCTACAACCTAGGAATTATTACTATTAAGTACGTAGTTGTTCAGTTACCTATGTACTCTGCTGACATATTTCATATTGTCAGCAGAGCCCTGTTTAGGAGTAAAAGACTAGTTCAAACCTAAGCTTCAAATAAAACCTAAATATAAATTACAATTAACTATATATAGTAAATAGAACCTGATGAATACATTATGTATATATTATATTACTTATAAAACAAAAATGTAAATCTAAATCAGCAACACTATAAACACATTTAAGAGTGCCCATAAATTCAAAGTATAAAAAACAACTAAGATGTCTCAGTGTTTGTATAAACATCATCATTCTTATTTAAAACAAACATCCTCTTAAATCAAAGCTACAGACCAAGGATCAAGACCATCTAATGGTTCACGATTTATCACTACCAACTACTTTCACGAAATTATAAATTACGGTAAATAATTTATCCGCATAATCAATCCTTTTCAAAGTTTAAATAAAACAAACCCTTAAATAATTACAAACCATATTATAAATCATATGCCATAAACAAAAGTCCCTACGTAAATAAAATCAAACATAATATCATTTATAGAATCATTTACAAATAAACGTAATACCATTTACAGTAATGCACCTAATTGCTAATTGATGGTTACAATCAGTTAATGCACCTAATTGCTAATTGATGGTGATCTGAGTGATATTAATGCACCTAATTGCTAATTGATGGTTACAATCAGTTAAACAGGTAGTGATGGTGCCTCCCTTCGTTAAATTGATTATTTAATGATTATTTAATGAAATGGAGTCAACAAGGGCGCCTCCAACCACTTCTGATGTTCAGTTATACTTCAGCTAACCTCATTGGGGTTCATTGGAGTCATTGAAGCAATAGCACTTGATGGTTGGCTTTCTATGACATGTGTTTGATCTCTTTCAGTTGAGACTCAGTCATTTATTGCACTCCAACTTTAGTTAGGGCTCAGTGGAGTCAATTAGGGTTTTGATCAGTGGTTAACTTGAGTGTTGACTATGGCTTACATTCAGTTAAGCTAGACTCACTCATTCAATTCGAATGACCTCCTTAGGAATTCGAATTGCTTCTCATTCATGAGTTTAGCATGACATTGTAATGTAATTTCTCATTCTTTGTGTGAATATACAGAGCGGCTACTCATTCTGTAGTCCGATTACACCATTTCATGAGTTATTTGTTTATTAATCTTTGATGAGACTGATGTTTAGTCCCTAGATCAATGTGCAATATTAATAAATAGGATATCGGTTCTTTATTGTTTTTTATTGAGAGATATGTAGTCTATACACATGCACATGGTCCCATATTTATTCTTTTCCAGCACTACTAAGGAGGAAAAAGGACTCAAACTTTGTCTTATGAATCCCAAGTCTAGCAGTTCTTTGATAGTTCTTTCAATATCATCCTTGGATATTTTTGGATGCTTGTAGGGATGAAATTTGACATGTGATGTGCTTATCTCCAATTCGATTCTATGCTCCACTCCTCTATCCGATGGCCTCCCATGTAGAAGGTATCCAATTACACTCTTATGCTTTCAAAGCAATTTCTGAATGTCTTCCAGATATTGTGCTACTTCTAAAGAAGTGCCTTTGGTAGAGATCAAGCACTCAACAGCCCATACAATTTATCCATGCCTTAGTGAGGACCTGATACTATGCACAATCACCACTTGCTTTGGGTAGGTGTTGATCCCCCTCAACACTACCTCCTTCCCACCTCCATCTCTAAATCTCATATTAGGAACTTTGTAATATATAGTGTGCTTCCCAATACAATAAAACCATCTTAACAACATGTTAGTATCAGCAACATTCACCACATAAAAACTATCAATCACTATGTAATCTCCTATGGTGATTTGTAATTTATGAATCCATCTAGAATGCTCCATAGAATGATTACCTGGAATTATGACAATGAATCATTTGAACTTCTCAATATGAAACTTTCTCCTTTCCACCAAAGATGAATCAATGAAATCATGGGTATCTCCTCCATCCACCAACATAGTAACTATTTTCCCTTTCACCACTCCCTTGAATATGAGATTATGGAAGTGAGGCACTCCCAATAGCACAAAAAATTTTCTCACCTCTGGGGAAGGTTCTTCATCAACAGTCTCATAGGACACTCCTACATTAGCTGGAATATCTTCTTTTTTCTCCTCAACTTCTCTCTCTAAAAAACCCTCAATGTAGTGTTCCTTTCCCTTAGCACACTTGTGTCCAGGAACCCAAGTTTCTTGGCAGGTGAAACATAACTTCCTCCTCCTTAATTCATTTCTTTCTTTGGAGAAATTAACCCTCTTGAAATTTCTAGAAGGATGCATCATGGGCGGTAGTATTTGAGTCTTCAATTGAGATGGAACATTAGATCTAGGAGGGAACCTTGTCCTTTGAGTTTAACATCTTGTAAATCTCTTGTTCTATTTAGTGAATCTTGCAAGGTAGAGGGTTGATAGGTCTTCACCAAGCCTTATAAAGGTTCTGATAGTCCTTCCATGAACAACATGATTAGGCAAGCATAAGATATGTCAGTCACCAACACAACCAACTTCTGTAACTTAGATATGTAAGCTTCAATAGTTCTAGTTTTCTTCACATGTGCATGCTCTTTGGATGAGATTTTATGGTCTCTTCTTTCAAATCTTTCAGTAAACCTCCTTGTGAATTCTTCATAGGTAGTCACTTGATCATGTCCAAGGGTCTTCATACCATGAAATCACCAATAATTAGCTTCACCATCCAAGTGTAGAGTGGCCATCTTGATAGTTCCATCTCAACCATGGGATTCAAGTGAAAGTATGTATCTAGCTTCTAGATCTAGGAACTAGTAGTGCACTTTGATGAACCATCAAAGTATGGCAGATATATTTTACCAACAACATTCTTCAACTCATAATTTTGATTATGAATCTAGAAATTACCTCTTTGATTGATTTTGTATCGAAGATCACAAAATTATTTGAATGTCATATTGTTGTAATCTCACAAATCACATAGGGTTACCAATAATACACATAGAATCATATAAACATAACAGACACAAGAGACAAGAATATAGATAAGAGGATAACAAATTATATTATAACATGAGTGTCCATACATACACAAAACTGAACTGAGTTCTCATCTGGCTCAACAGCCTAATATATATGATTACAAAAAGTTACCTATAACTACCTGTCAGTTCGGTCAACCGAGATGACCTCATGCAGCCGACCTAATCTCCAATTAGTCAGCTATTTGACTAGTTGGTGAGCCAATTAGCCCCTGCAACATCTCCCCCATGAACAAAATCTTTCTTCGTCCCAAAGAAACAGGGGAGGTACTTCAACAATGCACTGTCTGAGGTAGTTGCTTCTAGTATTGTTTGTCTTCATGGACTGTGTAGTCGGATGGTTGGTCGTTTCTGCACACATATTTCCACAATTGTTTCTGCTGTAATGGCCAGTTGATGTTGAAATTCTGTCCAACTCTGTATTACTTTCTGGATGTTGATAGTCAATGTTGTGATGCTTGACAGAGTCGACATTTTTTCTTGGATGGAAAGGTCTGTGATGCTTGACAAAGTTAACATTTTTTCTTGGATGGAAAGGTTTGCGATGCTTTCCATGTCGGGTCCCATGAATTGAGATTTTTCCTCCACTACATTCAGTAGTATTTTCATCTGCAGGAAAATTGTATCCAGTTTGTCGAGGCTCGATAGTGCTTGCTATACCCACTGGTGTGCTTGTTTCTCCAGTTTCTGCAGTTTGGTTGTTTCCAATACAATTTGTTCTTGTATTGTACTTCTCATTGTTTCTTCAATTCCTCACCTCTTTTCTAACACTTGAATCTGCTCACGAGTCTGACGGGTCTACTGGGATACTTGTCTGTAAGAGGTAGGCCAGTCACGGAGTACTTCGTCTGTGATGATAGACTCTTCCAAATGGTCTTGCAGTACTTTGTGAGATTCTGAGAATGTTGTATACTGCTTCCTTAGTAGTCTGGATGTTTCCTCTTTTTGATCTTCCTTTGTATTTTGTAGATGTAATTGTAGAGTCGACACCACACTTTCAAATAGATGATATGCTTTTTCTAGTGGCTTGTCAGTGTCGGCCTCTATAGGTACTGGTATTACTGTTTCGATTAGACTTCTACATTTTGATAAAAATTTGATTTGTTCTTTATTATTGTTGTCGAGATTCTCTCGTCTAGTTGGTTTCTTATTGCTGTCTCTGTAGTGAGATTTCGTAACAGTTGACCCAACTCTCCATCTCTTAGTTTCGTTGTGTCGACTGTAGTAGTCGATCCAAGTTGGCTAAAGCGTATCAATGTTGGCCTCTGCTCTTTGTGATGTTCCTTTTTATTTTTGTCTTTTCTTTTTCTTTTATGTCGATGTTGTTCTGTCTATGGTTGATTCTCCTGTGGTTGGTTTACTAGCTGTTGATGTTCATTAGTCGGTGGGATTTCAATTTGAGCTTCTTGGGTGGAACTTGCAGCTCGGTGTGTCTCTAGTGGATTTGAAGAAGGTGGTTCAGGATTTGGCAACTGTTCTAAGTTGCTATTTGGTATTGGTGAGGTGATGGTGATGGTGAGTGGTCTGGTGTAATTGGTGTGGTTGGGATGTTTTTAGTCGATAGTGGATTTTCGACTTTTGGTGGTGTTGAGGCCTGGAAATTCACAGGCGACAACAGTAAAGGATTCTCCCCAATCAACGTTCTCAACTAGCCCGTTGACTGTTTGGTATAGGGAATCCGTCCGGTTTATGGTCCGGCCACCGTAGGTCAAAGTAACAAAAAAGGGTTTACTGGTTGTGGCCCGGTCCACCAGAATTTGTATTTTTTGACTTAAGAGTGGAATGCAAGTATCTACCTAATTATGCAGGGTGGTGAAGGATACAAGGAGCATTCACAAAGTGATGCGCAGGTTCTTACCTCTTGTCTTAGGCTCACTAGCATCTGAGTCACACATGCAGCAATGAGATGAGCTAACTACCTATCTATCCCCGGGGAGCCAACTTGTAATTCATATATGAGTAATGTGGGTGTGCACACATGATAAAAGCAATTATAGGTAGCTGACATTTACTTTTACAAGCATGGACAAATGAAAGATATTTCAACAACCAGATAGCTAATTGTTTATGATCAGCTTACATTACTCATGGTGGTTATTTCATAAAATAAATCAGAAATCATATAAAAAAAGACATAGGTCGTAAAGTTATAACGATCTCACGATTCATGGATACAATGCTAGAAAACAAAATAGTTCATCTTCTGACTATCCATGGAAAAACATTGAAACCCCACCAATCTTCTTTCAATAGGCAAACTGTAAATTTTTATTGCAAAAGGAAATAGTTCTTCTTACAATACGTCATCACCAGTCTTACTGGGGAAAAAAGCCCCTTCCTCCTTCTACGCTTCCTACTTTTATACAAAAAAGGTAAAATGGTTGGGCTGCCCAAAGTGACCTTTGGACTTCCCAACATTTTGTTTTCCCAACGTTTCATTTTCAAAAAGCTTTTACAAAATTATTAAATTATTACAAAGTTGACCGGTCCTTTATGAGGAGGGTCTCGCCTGACCATCTAAGAATTTCTTCCACGATGTTGCTTCAGTAGCAATGCCTTTAAATGCGCATGGCTCCAGGAACTGAATGTTGATTTCAAACTTTTCAACTTGCTTTCTGATGGCCTCGATCCTTGTTGGGCTCAACCGAAGCTGATCTTCTAGAAACTGCATGCTAACGGCTGTGTGGCCTACCTCTTTCTTCAGCACTAGGTCATCAATGGCTCTAATCTGTTGAGTTCTGGCCTCTGCATCTTGATATCTTTTCTACAATATTTCCACAAAGGCCTCATGGTCCGGGAACTCCTCAAGCCTATGCTCAGCCTCTATTTGATATCAGTTGTACATATTCAGGAGCCTTCTGAAATATTCTGAGCATGCTCCCTGCGTCTTTTTTACAGCCTTCTTGAAGTCTTCTGCAGTACTGATGGCGAACTCTACTAGGTTGTGATCTCTCTTGAGGGCTTGATGGTCTTTTGTTGGTAGCCCTTCTGGAGTCTTGGCATCATCTTCCGGCCTCGCCATTCTGGCACTCAAAACTTCAAGAACATCCTGAGATCGATCAACGAAGTATGATGAAGTTTCCATGATCTCCTCTAGCCTACTGTCAATCTGAAGGACTTTGCACCTTTCATCTTCCAGAGCAGTCTGCAGTTGTAGCATTTTAGCCTTTTGAGCCAGGATATATTCTTTGAATGGCTGTAGATTTACCTGCTGTTCCCTAGTTGCCTCCAGATCAGCAGTCAGAGAAGCTAGCTGCTCTTGATGTTCCTTTCTCAGCACTTGGGTATGCTCATCATGGGACTGCAAGAGGATCTTTATCTTTTCCTCTAAGTCTTCCACCTTTGCCAGTAACTGCTCCTTCTCCTTCTTCAACTCCTGCTCTTCTGCTTGCACTTGCTCAAGGTGTTCTTGTGTAATCTCTTGAGCGTGCCTCTCTTCATGCAGGTCCTGCAATTCAGCTTTAGCAGTCTTCATTTCCCTCTGTAAGTGCTCAAATTTCTGTTTTAACCTATTTCCATCCTCTCTCTCTCTCTTCAGGGTATCCTTCAGCTGAGCAGAAGATTTCTTGTATGACTCCAGTTCAATCATCACCCTGTCTATGTTATCCTCTGAAGCATGTATTATTGCAGTCCCGGCCCTTATGGTAAGCCTTGGGTCTACGTCTGTCCCTATCATAACAGCCGTATCTGTTATCATTTTGCCAGCCATTCCTTCTTCCTCTACCTTTCTTTCTATCCTCTTCATTATTCTTTTGGTAGCCCTATCATAATAGACAGTATTGAATTCGGGGACTTCTTCACCCTTTTTCTGGATGAAAGGCACTAGCTGGAGCGTAGAAGTCACCAGGGTGCTAGCAGCAGGTACTTGAAGGATTTTCACCTCGGGGTTTTCCTCCTCCTGGGTCTGTCCTGTTGATGTTTCAGCAATTAATTGTTGTGGAAACTCTATTCTTTCAGCCTCCTGCTTTTGGAGCTCTTCATCTAGCTTTCTCTTTGCTTCTTCAACTGCTTGTCTAGCTGCTTCTTCCATTTCTTGGGCTGCTTCTTTTGCTTTCTCGACTGCTTCTTGGGCAGCTTTTCTTTTTTCTTCTTCTCCCATCTGTAGCCATTCTGCAGCCTCCTTTTCCAGCCTCTGAGCTTCCTCATTTCTCCTTTTGGCTTCTTCTTCAGCTCTGGCTTGCTCAGCTTTGGCTTGTTCGACCCCTTTTCCACCTTTGGTGTTGCTTTTTGGCTTGAACCTTATTTTTAGAGCTATCAAGTTTGGAGCATTCCGGAAGATAGATTGTTCCTTATCGAAATGATGGGTATATTCAAAAAACACCTTATGCTCTTTACAGTGCTCAGCTATTTTACCAATGGTATCATTTCTCCTGAAGGCATCTCACCAAAATGGAACTTCCCTAATTCCTCAATGAATTCGGCAGCTTGTTTCACCCTGGTGAATTTGTAGCTACCTAACTTGAATGGCAGAGGAGGATATGCAGTCTTCTTTTGTTGGAACAAGAAATTACCTATTCCATTAATGAACACCTGTTTGACTGCCTCTTTATGGACTATATAATCCGTTGCATATTTGGGCAACAGGAAAGGTGTCTTTGATCCTCCATACATTCTGAAATACATGCCATTGTCCGTCAAGAAATAGTCTGCATATTCTTCTATTACCTGCATGGCACCTTCTGACATACAGTCACATTCCTTTCAAAAAATGAGAGTGTAGAGTGGCATAATGAAATGCTCACAGACCTCTCTGTAATGGCTATGATATTGGTGGGCCCACAATAGTCTATAAGCTTCATATACGGGCACCCTCTCCCTGTCCCAGATGCACTTGAGACTGGGGAAAGGCTGGTTACATAGTATGCAGTCTATCAATATGGCACTCATATAGAATTTGGATTTTTTCTGGGTTTCTCCTCTCTATGCTGCGGCCAAGCAAGAAGAAAGACTGCTTGATACTAGGCTGGCCCAATTGAAGACTGTTCCTTGGGTTGCCACATGAAACATAATGGGTATCCATTCAAATTTGAAGAGTCTGCCATGAGCTCTCCCGAAGATCCTATTAAGCATCAGGGCTATAAATCTGTAAGGAGCCCTCAAGCTTGCTGTATCATACTCACTGTTTTGTCTATATCAGTACAGCTTCATGGCAAGAGCATTCTCTTAATGGTTTCCACTAGGTCCATTCTGATGTTATCCAGCCAAGCATCAGATAGAAAGATTTGAGGTTCTGGCAGGTGATAGGCCAATGCCACATATCCTGGGCTAAATGCAGCATAGCCCTGGCCTTCAACATTTCCTATGATCATCGATCTTGTGTTTCCATGGGGCAGAATCCATCCAATCACCTCAGAGCATGGGAACAGCTCTGGTCTGGTAGCAACCTTCATGATGGCAGATTTCTCTATGTTGGCGTAAATGGGTTCTTCTTCGAGACCCATGTCGGGGACCTCCCTGCAGGAAATCAATCTATATATGTCACCCCAGTTGTACTCAGGCTCAACACCAGAAACACACTGGGTATCTTCATATATGTATTCTGTCTTTGTCTCAGCTTCTGCTTGTGGCACTTATTCCACCACTGGGGCCTTCTTCTTTTGTCTTTTGGACATGGTGGACTTGACTTCTTCCTGCCATATGTAACATGGTAATATTGAGGCATTCAAGTTGCAGACATTTCTATATCAGTGTGCAGTATTTACTCTTTCTATGGATACCATGACAGCAATTAGTCAATAAAACTAAGATACAAGCTTGCATAACCTAACTGAACTGACTAATAGGCTTATTATGCACATGTTAGTATCCTTTGTCTATAAGATGCAACATTACTGCATGATATTAAACCATTCCACAACCATCTTTAAACTGCAACAAACTACATCCATATACAATGTGCCATTCTCATGTGTTTAAGGTGATAGTAAGTAAAGAACCCAATGCATATATGTGCAGCCTAAAAGTTGCTTTGACCATTAGAACCATTAAAATGCAGCGTGCAGTGCTCAAAAGTTTAGCCTGTATGTATCAACAAAAGAGATGATCGAACGTAGTTATATGCGGCAAGACTGTGGGGGTTCCCTATGCTTTTAACAACATATATCTTAGCAGGAACGGACACAAAAAGGAGCCACGCCGTTCGTGGCAAAACAATTACGTTAGCTTGACTACCCATGGTGTTCCAGGCTAATGATCTACAAATCGCAGCGGATTCTTCCCAACCAGCTAGGGTTTCAAATCAAGAATCACAGAATGGCGCGGCGAAACCAATGTTCAAGGGTGCGGATAAAATGAGGCCACAACCACGAGGAAAAACGGAAATACACCCCGCTTTTTTGCACAATCATCACTATCCGGGGAAGCTTGGTGCAGACGGCGGAACGGCCGTCTGCACCAAACCCCCATCTCTACGCGCGGGGTTTGCAAACCAGGCCGTGGGCCTAAATTTTTTCGCTATGAGTTAAAAAACCGCCCCGCTAACAATCAAAACTAACCCTCCCCTTACTTATATAGGCTTGAAAACAACGGAACCGGTAAACCGCTAGGGGAAAACTACCGCAACCCAAAACTGTCCATATAAGCTTTACCGCATGCTTCAACGAAAAAGGAGATGGTGAAAATAACCTACCTGGCAAGAGCGCGCAGCTAACGTGGAGATAACCGCCGAGCACGGTGAAGACACCTGGACCGAAAGTACTGCAACGACGAAACGGGCGAGAGCGACGGATAACAGCAGAAGCACACTAATCGACAATGTTGAAATGATAAACAAACCTCGTGACCCGTTCATATATATACAAAAATCCACACGTGCGACATAACATATCGGACGGGAATCCATTCTAAATCGGAGGGTGAGAATGCGGAACCTTCCACAACGGCGGAAGGCCATAACATCGATCCATCCACAATGGTGGGCGAGACGGGAGAACTCAACAATCGGACGTCGGAGGAAACTTGAATCGGAAGTCGAGAGTTTGAAGCTTTCCGCAACGGCGGAAGATACAATCCTAAAAGTCTCCGCTCCGGTTACACGCGTCGGATGTTGGAAGGATCTCAAGTCGGAGGATGAAAGTCCAAATCCCTCCGCAACGGGGGAAATTAACACAGTAAAAGGTTCCGACTTAAAAACTTGAAGTCATTCGAAAATACATAAGTCGGGAGAAAACCAGAAATCACGATCAAAATCCCGTCCGCAACGGCGAGATAAAAGATCGAAAAAGCGTTCGATGCCCAATCAGAAAAGCACCCGCCGTAAATAAAAAGGGTCGGCAATCGAAAGGTTCTGCAATCAGGAGGTGAAAACTTAAAAACAACCACAGCGGCGGAAAACCAAAACAAAACAACTTCTGATTTCAACAAGCTTCAAGTACGTTCAACAGCAGCAATCCGGCTGGTTTCCAAAGGCTCTCCAAGGCAGCAAGTAGAGCAACCCAGGCATCAACACAAACGTTCTGAGAAATCATTGTATCAAAACAAGGCAGAACATCAAGCTAATCCAAAACAAAGGAGGGTCCTAAATTTTTTTAGAATTTTGGGAAATTGGCGTAGCTGCAACAGGTGGTGAATTGGCTAGTTTGTCAGAGAATAAGTTGTCAATTACCTAGTTGATATCTTCCTGGTTATATTCTTCTGATTCTCTTACTGGTTCATTGGCTGGCAAAGGATGGGATATATCTGAGGGGATAAAGGATGAGGTGCGGGTTGCAGTAATTTGGGAAGTCTTGTTGGGATTCCTTAAGAACGTCGATCTGATGCTTCCTACAGTTCTTGTTTTTTGAGGTATTTGGCCCATTTGTTATGCAAGGGTTTCGTGTGCTGAGTTAGATTCAATTAGTGGGAATTTGGTAATAATTTTCTGAGCAGAGGTGAATAGGTCAGGAAGTTTTTCAATGAATGCTTGGAAGTCACCATCCTGGTCGAACCGTTCTTTTAGCGTCTCCGGCATGGCATTCTTACAAATTTCGACAGGGCTTATGGTGCGTAGCTATGGGGTATCCACTTGTGTGATCTAGGTTAGGGATGGGGGTGGGGGTGTAGAAACTAGATCGACAATGTTCTCATCAACTGAAGGGGTTGTAGTTTTAACCTTTTTCGGTCTTCCTTGCTTTGCTCCTGTGTCAACAAAAAGCTTAAACTGTGTCTCGACTGATATTTTGTTTGCTTCAACATCTTCTATGATGTCAACAGTAGTATCCAACAGTTCTTCTTTGTCTTCTGATTTTGATAGGATAAGCTTATGCTTCCCCTTCCCTTTTTCTTGATTTTCCTTCTTTTTTCTTGAGGCTGTTATTTCCTTTGCTATTTTTTATAGGTTTTCTTTCGTCATAGAATACTCTGGATTATCTTATTCAGTCTCTTCTTCTATATGCTTTTCTCCTTCCTCCTATCTATGAGTTGGAATGATACTTTTTTCTGCTGGTCTAGCCACATGATGTTCAGTCAGTGTGCTTCCCATTTGGATAGGTTGTGGTACAATTGTCAGTTGAAGTCTGGTAGTGTCCTCTGCCGATGTATCTCTAGACATGAAGGTACTGATATATAGGTGGAGTTCATAGTCCTCATCTTTTTCTTGGTCGGTCAATGGTTCTTCAATTGGTTGATTTATTTCTTTGGCCTTTGCTGGTATTGATAGCTTTGTATCGGATTGTCGAGCTAGCTCTTGGAAAATCTCTTTGACTATTCGGTAATATTTGCGAGGTTTTGTTGTTGTTTTTTCCTTTGCATGTACCAGAATACAGTGTGGTCTATCTATAGTTGAATGTGTGTTATTTTTGGTAGACTTTTTCGGATATTCTGATTCACCCTCCATCTAGTTGTCTAGAGTTTTAGGTTTTGGAACCAATTTTCCAGCATTACTTTCCCATTTGCTAGATATTTTAGTGTTACATTCTATGAGAAGGGTTTGAACCTCCACATGTGATACTTGTTAGGTTCTTGGAACTGCTTGTCTTCAACTGGACACAAGTGGTACATTGCTATCCATATTATTAGTGATGGGAATGTGATAATCCCAGTCGACTTTTGACATTTCTCACATATAGTCTTGAGCATGTCGGCAACATACTAATCCCAACGATAAACTTTCCCTATTACTGCTATTGTGTCGACTGCTTCTAGCATGTCTAGCTTTAGGTCGCTCACTCGACTTGTAGGAGTGAGTCCTGTTGCTATTATTTTGGCCATGATTTGTGGTGTCTGGGATTGTATTTGACTTATCGTTATCCCTTTTGAATTATTCCCTGATGGTGTTCCTCTTATTCATTCTACCAATCCTTATTTTATGCAGATAGAAGCAAGCCCCCCTGGTTTGAGAGACCAGTCAGCTTGTATATGACCGCACCGAAAATTTCTACAGGTTTGTCGAAGTAGAATTTTCCATTGTGGTACCAAATGATGATGAATTTTACAACGGTTTATTTTGTTCCTCCAAAACTTGCCATGAAAGGTGTGTTCATGTAGCTCATAATGGTACTGTAGCTTATCTTCTCTACCTCTTGTGTCATTTTCTTGTCTACATGGTCCCATTCTTTGATTTCTTCCCAGGTTTTCGCCCATGAAGTTTCCTATACCTTTGTCTTCTCATGAGTGGGGTTTCGGCGGATTGTAGTTCTTTTTTTTTTGCAGCTGTGACTCTGGTTTGCTTCGGGGGCATTTTGTTTGTCTCTTGATTAGTTTTACTTACAGGGTTTCTGCTCTCGGGTTTCTGAATACTTGGTTGCTCTATATCTTCAAAACCCGGTAAATGATCCTTTTTTGGTGTGAAATTTATAGGTGGAGTGGTTAAAAATTCTATCAATGTATGTATTAATGGTAGAAGTGGCGGTCCAGGACAATCTATCAAGTTTGCGTTAAATGCATTTTTATTTTGGCGCTCCTTCTGACTGTAGTCATGAAGGCGTGATTTGACCTTTGGAGTCATCAATCGATGTCGATCATGCGGGTGGTTGATGGAAGTATGTCGATGGGTGGAATGTCGGTTGTCAAAGTGCAGCCTAGTAAATCTTCCGAATTTTTGTCATTTTGGTTTACGGGTGTTGGATCTATTTGTTGTTTTTGGGATTTTTAGATTTTTATAGGTTTTCTGAACAATTATGGTTGTTAAATATATGTATTTATTTTTTTTAATTTTTTTTAGATTTAGTTTTGGTACTGTTTTATTCGAGCACCATTAACAAGTTTCCGGAATACTATGCATTGTAACGTCCTTAGTCGGACTAATCTATTGGCATGAATCTCTTCAACAATGTAAGGTCCCATCCATTCTATATGTATTTTTTTTTGTTTTCCCTTCACTCAACTGTTATACAGCAAAGTAAGATCTCCTACCGACAAATTTTTGTTTTTAATGTTTCGATCATGCCAAGCCTTCTGCTGGTGTTTCTGAATCTCTTGATGTTATATAGCTAGCGGTCGGTGTTCTTCTAGTTTGATTAGTTGCATCAATTGGTCCTTATTTCCTTCTTCGACATTGACATGTAAGATATCTACTATGATAGGTGTTTGCTGTAAAAAATGTAGCAGAACTGTTGCTTCTTGGCCATATACTAGTCAAAACGGTGTTTGGTCAGTCGAACGTTTGTATGCTGTCCTGTAAGCCCATAATACTCTAGGGATTTTTTCATCCCAATCATCCTTGTTGGTGTTGCAGATTTTTGCTAAACCTCTTGTTAATGTTTTGTTGAATGCTTCTATTGCTCCATTCAACTGAGGGTGATAAGATGTATTGTGTCGGTGGTCAATTTTGAACTAGTCTGTTAGTGCTTTGATGGTTTTGTTAATGAAGTGTGATCCTTGGTCACTGATTAAGGTTAGTGGGCATCCAAACCTAGTAATTAGATTTTCATAGAAAAACTTAGCAGCTACCTCACTGGAACATGTGTCGACAGGTTTTGCCTCCACCCATTTGGTTACATATTCTACTGTAGTTATGATGTATCTGGCAAATGTTCTTTTTGCTAGTATTGGGAACCGTCCTATGAAATCTATGGCCCAAATTTCAAATATCAGGTTCGGGTTTACTGATATCGAGGGCATTTCTGTACTAGGCAGAGGTTTCCCAAATCGTTGGCATCGGTTGCATTGGCTAACAAAATTTTTACAATCCTTGTATAATGTTGGCCACCATAGCCTTGACTATTGGATTTTCTTGGCAGTTGTATCTGCTTGAAAATGCCCTCCTGCTAGTCCATAGTGTGCTTCGTGCATGATATGTTCTCTTTCGTGTTCTAACACACATCGCCTGAGGATGTTGTCCAAGCCCATTTTATATAAAAATCCATTTATGAGGTTGTATGGTGCAGCCTTCATTGCTAAGATTTGTTTCTTTTTCATGCTCATGCCCTCTGGTGCTTGACCATTCTCTAAGAATTGATCTATTTATTCCAATTCTATTGGGATAACTTATATTCGAAATAAGTGTGCGTCCAGTAAGTCATCTTCGCCTCCTGTCGACTCCTCTCCCGTGTCGATTCTCAACAAGTGGTCGAGCCTGACATTTAGTTTCCCTGGTCTAATGACGACTTCGAATTCAAATTCTTGGAATAGTAGCAGCCTTCGACAGATCCTCCCATGGTGCAAAGGTTTGTTTACGTGGTATTTCAATGCTTGATGATCAGTATAAAAGATGAAAGGGTTAGCTATTAGGTAATGTTGGTACTTCTATAGTGCAAAGACCATTCCTAACACTTCCCTCTCTGTTTTTGAATAGTTCCTCTCTGCCTTGTTTAGTTTTCTACTGCTATATACTATGGGATAGTCCATTCCATCGTCCCCTGGTTGTGTTAAAATAACGCCTATTGCTAGGCCTAATGCATCGATGTGTACGTGAAATTTGATAGGAGCCTCGACTAGTTTTATTTTTAGTGTATCGAATGATATATTATATTCATTTGTCTCTTCGAACTCCTGATCTTCCCTTAATATCTCTTCCAGTGGTAGGTAATATTTGAGTAGTATCTAATAAATTTCCTGTAATATCTCGTGTGTCTAAGTAGTACCCTGACCTGTTTTGGATTTACTGGTGGTTTCAAGTCGAGGATGATTTTTATACCAACATTGATACCTTCTTTACATATAATGTGCCCTAGTAGTATGCCTATGGGAGTTAGAAATATGCATTTCCTTATGTTAAGAGATAATTGTATTTGTTGGCATCGTTCTAACATGACCTTTAGCCATTTGCGGTTATCTTTCAACATGGAATAGATCATCCAATCATCGAAATATACTGCCATTGTTTTGTAGATATATTCTTGAAATGTTTTGACAACAATTCTTGAAAATACTACAGGTGCGTTTTTAAGACCAAAAGGCATAACTTTGTAGGCGAATGAGTCAAGTTCACATATGAATGTAGTATTTTTCTGATCTTCTTTGGCTATTAATACTTGGTTATACCCTGAGAATCTGTCTGTAAACGAGTAGCATTCATGTCATGTGACTTCATTTAATATTTCATTTGCATATGGTGTTGGGAATGGGTATGTTATAGTGACTTTGTTTAGTTCTTTGAAGTCAACACAAATCCTTAGTTTTTTCGGGTGGTGTTTCTTTGGCTGTATGACCATTGGTATTTCCCATTTGGATTGGTCGATAGGGTAGATAATACCTGCTGCAAGCATATTATCGATCTCTTTCTTGACTATCTCTTTTTATTTATGAGCTAATTTGTATGGCCTCTTCTTTACCAACCGAGACTTGGTCTTGATGTCGATCTTCATTTTTCCCATTTCATGGACTATCCCTTTCAGATCTTTATAGTCTCTAGAAAAGACATCCTAGAATACCTTTCAGTAGATTCACTATTTCCGTTGTTTTCTCTTCACTCCAATAATCACCAATTTTTGCCATTTTTGGTCGTTCATCATTTGATATGTCAAACTCTTTAGTTTTAACTTTGTCATCCAACCATTCTGGTGCTTTGGATTCATTGATCGGTAGACTCCCTTCTTTGAACTATGAGAATGTACCAGGGAATTCTGCTGCGGCCATTGGGTCAGTATTATCTTTGTCGGATGTGTTGACTTTAAGTATTGTTCGAATTGGTTTTGTTGTTTCTAAGTGATATGATTTCCATCAAAAGCTTTTCCCTTCTGTATTTCCATTTTCCATTTGTAGTCTTATCGACTGTGGTATTATTTTGGATTGTATGTTATTGCATGGTATTGTCGGTCGATCCTGGTTTGGTATCAGACTATTGTTCGTAGTCGATTCTATGAATGATTTTATTTGTTTTGCAGTTTCAACTAGTTTTTTAGTTTTGTGGTATAAAGCTAAAGTCCTTAATGAATTTCTGTCTGAGTTCATTCCATTGGAATGTTTCACCTCATGCCTCTTCCATTTTATACCATTTATTTGGTAAGTCATCTAGTGTTGAGGGAAATAGGTGTGGCCATGTATGTTCATCTTTATAACCAAGTCTTCTCCATTCTCTTTCACATATTCTTATGTGCTTGTCTGGGTCTCGCCCTTGGATGAAGACAGGTATTTGTGCTTGTTTGGTTAGCTTCCTTCCTTCAAATCTTTCTATGAAGTAAGTCGAAGCTATTGTCCAAGTCTGTAATCTCAACTGATGGGTACTCCACCATCGAGCAGCTTGACCTGTAAAGGTTTCTACCAAGCTTTGTAGTCGGCCATGTTCACGTAGGTTTTTAGAGACTTGTTCTATATGTAGAACTAAATATTCTCTTTCTTTATACCTTGGGTTTTGTCTGATATTTATATTTGTTGGGGTTAATGTAGGGTACTCCATAGTTTTCTTTTCGAATATTTTTGGGATGATGGAAACTGAGAAGCATTGATGGGTTGGTTTTTTCTGTATAGTCTAAATGGTCCAACAGCCTCTTGCTTGGGTCTCGTAATTTTCAACTTCCCAATCATATAACTCTGCATGTGAATTATATCCTACTGAATCTTGGTTTCCTAAGTGAAGTTCACCGTAGATATTAGGTTCAGTGTAGTCCTCATTATTTTGAATTTGGTATAGTTGTCAGATGTCGACTTCTTCATCAATGGGTTCTATCCAAGGTTCTCCTTGGGAAGGATGAATAGGGACTATGACTTTCTGTCCATTCCCTTTTAATTTTATCCTTTATTTGTCTAGAGATATTGATTCTTTCATTTTGCTTCCCCATGATTGTCCTACCAACGATGGAAAGGAGCTGGATCCTTCTTTAGGGTCGATAATTTCAAATTTGACTTTGGTCGATATTCTTTTTATTGTCGTGTCCACATTTCTCCAAACCCCAATGGGTTCGATTAGTTCTTGATCGACGAGCCTGAGGTATATGCCTGATTCATATAGTTGAGATCTACCTAACTATTCCCAAGTGTCACAAGTCATAATATTTACCTGTGGACCGAAGTCGAGTATGACTTGTCGAACATGGTATCCTTCGATTTCTAGATTGACAAGTTGGTCAGCATCGCTCTTGTCTTTTTGGTTTCGACTACATATGTTTTTGGTTTGTTTTTCTATATTATTATTATGCTTCATATTATACAATAAGTCAATGAATTGAGATAATGATTTATCATAATCTAATAAACGTATTAATTCTTTAACTTTGTTTTGTCGACTCTCATCGACTTCTTCCTATCTAGCAAATTCTTTAAACATATTCATCGCGTCATTATATAATTGTTTTTGTTTAGTCGATTTAGGGTAATCATTATTTTCTTTGATTTTGCTTATACGTGGATTGTCATTCCCAATTTTTGTCTCTTGTTGGGTTACTATTTGTAGGTTCTTTGTATTGATTACATCATGTTTTTGAACACACGACAAGACATTAACATTTTTATTTTTTTTAATCTTGTCAAGCATGGTGGGACAATCCTCTAATGAGTGATCTCCCACACCACAGCTAGTACAAAACTTTAGATCATTTCTATCCTTGTATGGATAGTCTGCATAGCGATCTCCTTCTTTGTAGAATGCAAAGCACTGGATGGGTCATCATGGTTGATTGTTGCGACTTCTAGGAAATCAACCTCGACCTCCATATCCTCCATGACGGTTGTCGAATTGATGCTCATATCGACGGCCTTCATATCTTTGATTATTTGATTCGTTTTGATCATTGCTTCTTTGGGTGTTATCATTATTCTGCGCGACTGCATTCGTTTGGTAGAAGGCTTGGTAATTCTGTCTATTCTTTAAATTTAGGTGGTAGTCGACCGTTGCATGAATTTTTACCTCACAGATTGCACACCAATATGCTTTGTCGTTCTTCATGTTATACAAGAAATCTTTCATTGAATGGTCTCCATGTTCTTGGAAAATGTCGCAGAAGCATTTCATTTGGACAAAATGAACATCCTATTGGCTTGTTTCTTGTCGACAGTTATCTTTAGCGTGTCCATCCATTGAGCATTTTGTGCACCAGATATCCTGATATTTGAGGTTTAGCTGCTTCACATATTTCTGCATGATTTCTAGCTGTTCTTCTAGTCTAGTATCAACGAGGTATGATAGAAAATCTTCATCCATTTCTACTTGCAGAGATTTGGTGAGTGCGTCTTCATATGTTTTGAATGTCTCCAAGCTTATGTGCTGCCGAATTTTTTTTGATAGACCTGCAAGAAACCACTGAATTAATAATTGTTCGTCAATTACATAATCTAATTGGCTGAGGAGGTCTTTCCATCGCTTATCATATTCCTGGACAGATTCTACTGGTTTCTGGGATGTTGTCTTCAATTTTTTGGCTGCCAAATGTTTTGCGTCTGGAGTTATAAAGAAAGACAAGAATGTGCTTTAATTCCTGCTTTGGATGCTTGGTGGGTTCTCTCGATATAGGTCATATACCAAGTTAGTGCCCTTTTCCATAAAGCGCCAGTGAATTTTGACATATTTTGTTCTTCAACTGTAACTTGGTTTGCCTTCCATAATGAATCACAACTGAACCAGTGTCATCTAGGGTCTTCATCCCCCTCATAGAGAGGGATGTGTGCCGATCCGTGACCCATGTCGGTGTTGCTGTCACTCTCTCCTTTGGGAGGTGGCGTTGGTGGGGGTAGTGGGATGTTTTTTTTGTCTCACTAGTCACAACTGTCATTGATAGAACTTTTGTTCATGTCGTTTGTTTTGTTTGTCGTTTCTTCTCTGACAAGCAGTCGGTTCGGGTCGACTTCTTCTGTCAATGTCCAACTGCACTGGTTTGTTTGCAAGTCCGACTGTTTTGAATTTTGCAAAGCTATGCTTGGCAGGGGGGGTGCTCCTTCATGTGTCGGGTAGAGCAAGTGGATACTTCGGTTGGAAGGGTGTGCCTGAAGTATTACCCAATTTTCTTCATCTGGTCGACAGATTACTAGATGATTATCATCATTTATCTTGTCTTCTAGTCGACTCCATATACCAAACTCACCAGCTCTTAGTCGCAGGTCTTCTTCAACGATAGCTTGTATTTGGGTACTCGGATCCGTTGGAGACAGAGGTCTTACCTCCTAGGAAATTTCTAGCTGGAGAGCTTCTCGCTGCTCTATCCATAAGTCTTCTTCCATGGGTGATGCTTCTCCATCGGCGCCTTCTGTCTGTCGGTCATGACCCGACTCTAGAGGATTTATTTCTTGGTCTGCCACCCTAGTAGTCATTCTTCTTTGCAACGTTATCGCATACTCTCTTCTTTCTTCCCTTCTTTTTAGCCTCTTCTCTCTTCTATTCTTTGTAGATCCATCGTACCTTTATGTGTCACCGTTCGTTCAATTTCCTTCTTGGGCCAACTTTTCGTTGCTAGTGATGGTATTTTCGGTTGACTAGAATCCTTTTTAATTTACCCCGACACATGACCAACTACCCCCCCATAGCCTACCCAACACTTTAAAAAGCTCAGATAGTTCTGTTTACTTGCTTAGGAAGTATTCCCACTCCCTTTCGGCAATGAATTTTTCCCACTTATTTTGTTTCTCCGCCTAGTTATATTTTGATGGCGGTTTGCATAGTAATGGACGAGGTTCTATGATATGTCCCACTCCCTTCTCTATCAGGAATTTGAACAAAAGGGTTGGCAAGGAGCAAAGAAACTGCTTGGTGAGGTCCGTATAAAAACCTTTTTCAAGGCTTTCGACCGAAACTCTTTGCTCCACAGCTTGTTCTTCATAGTATTCATCTATGATCTTTTCAAACCACTCCTACTAGTTTTTTAGTCTGCCTCGAATCAGTTTATCCAGTAGCTCTTAGTCCTTAGTTGCTTCCGGATTTTTCATCGAGAAGTTTTTTCAAAAGCTGGGGTACCAATTCTACAAACTTCTCATGTGTTTCAGTGAAGAATTTCTCTTTCGCTTGAGCAATGGTCAATCTGTGCGTAGTTCTGCAAACAATTTGCTATCTTACGCTCCCACCAGTTCTTAATCTCCTATTTTGATATCATCTACTTATGATCATTACATCTGTATATGTACTACCGGCAACGGAACCAATGTTGTAATCTCACGGATCACATAGGGTTACCAATAATACACATAGAATCATATAAACATAACAGACATAAGAGACAAGAATATAGATAAGAGGATAATAGATTATATTATAACATGAGGTTCCATACATACACAAAACTGAACCGAGTTCTCATCTGGCTTAACAACCTAATATATATGATTAGAAACAGTTACCTATAACTAGTCGGTTCGATCAACCGACACGACCTCATGCGACCGACCTAATCTCCAATTAGTCGACTAGCTCCTCCAACACATATCTCTTCTACATTCTTCATACAGTGTAAGATATTCATCATGCTTATCCTCCATTGTAACAATTCTTTCATTTCAAATCTCTAACTCTTCTATTTGCCCATCAAATAATTTGAGAATAGTAGGCCATGATTGACTTGGATGCTCCTTTGTGAATTCATTAAGCTGATTGTGAGGCCTAGTACTTGAAAATACAAACCCTTTAGGGCTCTTCCTTTCTTCATGTTGTGAACCATGCCTACTATGTTCACCATTCTTATTCTCTGTATGCTTAACAAGGAATTATCTAGTTTCTTGTCCATATAGGATGATGTTATTAATCATGTCTTGAAACCCTTAGATCATACATGAAATCAAGCTTTGGATCTCTCCATTTCCACCCATGTTGTGTCTTTCACTTTCTCCTTGGAATTTTCCTTTAGTGGAATCCTTTTCTTCAGTATCATCAAATAGAGAATCTTTCTTATTAGATTCAGGATTTCTTATATGACTCATGATTGAACACTCAAGTAGTTTTACAGGACCATTCTCTAATTATAATACCATTGTAATGATACAAATCAGGTTCAATTGATCATTAACTCCTTTGCACAATAAATTTCAAAACAAACTAATAGGCAAGGAATTTCTAGCCAAATGAGTGAGCAAAATGGAAATTCAGGAGGATCAACAAGGTAGGGAAAGGATCATGAATGTTGAGGTTTCTATGCATAATGTGTTGGGACCTTTTATATTTTGAACATAAGCTAGGATAAAGTCTAATTCCAGGATCCTGGGAGTCCCAACATATGCAAGCTAAAACCTTCATAATTCATTGTCCAATAACCAGTGGTGAAAGGATTTGACTTAAAGAGACTTGCAAAACTCTAATATGATGTTATTAATTAGTAATTAAAGGTTTTTGTAGGTCTGTAATAGAATTTGGAAATGCTGGGGTTCACACTAGTGAAACTAGCTTTGTGGATAACTCATAGGAATTGACTTCTGGACTTTCCAAATAACAAGAGATGACCACGAATTCTTGGTTTTAAGCTTGTAACCCTTATATGAGTGTGTTAAGATCCTATCAAAACAAGAATGAATTAGTTTCATGACAGTGAGGTTGATTTATGCTTGAAACAATAAAACTACTCAAAATTGCATGTAAATCTAGACAAGATTGAATCAAATCATAAGAAGGATGGTCAAAACAATCCGAATTGCAATTAAAACTTCATAAAAGATTGATTATATCATAAAAAATAGTAATAAGTCTAAATAAATATCATAGATAGATTAGTAAATAGTATTTCACATCAATACATCAATATAGTGAAATTGGAGACACTATTCACTAGAGAACTAGAGTATTTGAATCTCCAGCTTCTTCAATCAACTAGAACAATCTTGGGTTTGATAAATAACTTGCAAATCAGCTCAGTGATGAAGAGTGGATACCTTCATCTTCACAATTGAAGCATGGGCATATCTCACAGCTTGACTAGGGAGACATCTCCCAAGTCTAGAGTAGCACAATGCTCTCAAATCAATTAACAAACTCTCAAAAGATGGGCTAGTGGTGCACACTCCTTCTTTTATTGTTTGGAGGTTATTGGTTGAGAAAAATGGAGTTGGCTAATCTCTAGACCATTTGCACCTTTTCAGGCAAGTTTGTTCGAAATCTGGCAATACTATTTGTTGTTGAAAATGAGGCACCTATATTATGCAATTCCAATCACTAAAAACTACCATTTCAACAATTTCTGTCGGATTTTGACCAGAAAACTCGCCGAATTTTAGGTGCAAATGGTCTAAAGTTTAGCTTACTCCGAGAAAAATAGATAGTCTAATGCGCCCTCATGGATGAATAAAGTTGCTTTACTTTCATGATTTACTTTTTTCTTTCCTTCTTTTGCTTTTCTTTTCAGTGCTTTTCTCTGCTTTTCTTCCTTATCCTACTTTTCCTTGCTTTTCTGCCTTATCTTGATTTATTCTGCTTTATTCTACCTTAGCCTTCTTTCTGCTTTATCCTCGCTTTTCTAGTTTTCTTGCGTTTTCTACTTTGTGCCATATTTTCTTTTTTTTTCTTTTTCTCCTATCTTTAATGCTTTTGGTTTTCCTTCTTGTGCAAGCCATCTCTTGGTCAAACCTTATTGTCTAATAAAACAAGGATAATTCTCCATTATTATTTCATAAATCAAATATTAATTCATTAATTTACTTCTAATAAATGCCTCCTAAACTTTATGAAAAAAAACAATCATCCCATCATTAATTAATGCTTAATTTTCAAAATTAATCTCAAATGAGTTAGGAACTCGATCCATAGATCATTAATGCATAAAGGAACATGACAACATAGTCAATCATAGTATTCACTACAATACTCTTGTAAACATATCTAAGAAATTAATAGATAAATCTTACAACATATCATAAATGTTAAAAGAAATATGGATATAAACCTAGAGCATGGAAGAATGGTTGATATATGTAGAATGGTAGATGGATAATAATCCACACATTTTTTATTCATTTATAATAAAACTATAATGTTTGTAAATTGTTTTTTAATTGATATAAATAATAAATACTTAATTATCAATAAAATCATAAA
>LPNX011074240.1:47531-175305 GCA_001517045.1 Pseudotsuga menziesii | reverse complement strand
TATATATATATATATATATATATATATATATATTTATTTAATATCTATTAAATATTAAATTTATATGAATAATTAAAGTCAACACCTTTATTCCAAGATACCATTCACAACTTGCATGTTAACCTTCTATATATATACTCTTCATCATCGTCATTAGAACCACTCAATTAATTAATTATCATTTAAATTGCTAAGACTAATTCTACAATATAATCTAAGAAATGAATTTTCCTAATTGTTTTTTCCTAAGTTGGCAATGAACCTGAAAACAGGGCCCTTCTCGTTATGGTTCACTGCACGAAAAGACAAAAATGGCAGCACGCGTGTTTCATGTTTCACATTATAAATTGTAAAACTAATAACAAATACAATTACACGTAGAGCTACACCCACGTCACCACATGCATCATCAATACTGAGCTACTCATTTGGATTATTACGTGCCGTCCCTGCCATCATATCGAGTCTTTATCGACTCATCCTTTAAATACACGCCTTTTCTCGCCCAGCTCCACCAATCTGATCCACGATCATCATCTTTTCGTTCCAATTTCAATGGCTTCGGCTTCGGCTTCGGCTTCTGCCTCTGCCTCTGCCTCTGCCTCTGCCTCAACTTCTTATCCCCAACACGATTTTGATGTGTTTATTAACCATAGAGGTCCCGATGTAAAAAATACCTTCGCCAAACACCTCTATCGTCGCCTTCTAGAGAAAGGAATACGAGTCTTCCTCGACAAGCCGGAATTGGAGGTTGGACACGATATTGAATATCAAATACGACAGGCTATTGAAACGGCCCCCATTCATATTGCTATTTTCTCACCTACTTATGCAGAATCAAGATGGTGCCTGAATGAGCTTCTGGACATGGTGAGAGGGTGCAATTCGAAGCGGTCTACAATTATTCCTGTATTTTATCACGTTAAGCCTAGTGACGTCAGGTGGACCGCCAAAGGTGCATATGCTGAAGCATTCCGCAATCATGAATTGAAAAAGCGATACAACACCCAAACCATTGAGAGCTGGAAAGATGCTCTTTCTCAAGTTTCAACTATAAGTGGTTTGGAGTTGGACGCGTTCAACGGGTAAGCATCTCTCAACTCATCTCCCTCTCAGATTTACGTTTTTCATTTGTCGGATTAATAGATATAAGACACTAGTTTTTACGTTTCTCATGACTTATTTAAAATTTTCTCTATCTTTTCATATTCAGTGACGAGGATGAACTCTTAAGTAAACTCTTGGAGATTGTTCTGCCACTTGTGTCGAAGATGACTCACAATAAGCAACGGAAATATGTTGCGGAGCATCCAACTGGCTTAAAGGAGAAATTGCAAGAATTTGAAAACACAGTGCTATCCAAGCAGCAGAGCACGAGGGCCTGCAAGGTTGTAGGGATTGTGGGTTTAGGCGGAGTTGGAAAGACAACTCTGGCCAAAGAATTCTTCAACACCAAGATATCATATTACGATGGAGCTTCTTTTTTATTTGACGTCAGAGAAAACGCAGCGAAGGGTTCTCTAACTTCCCTGCAGAGCCGGCTTCTTAAGGACTTGACTCAAAAAGATGTGCGAATAGACAGCATTCATGAAGGTATAGAGCAGCTTAGAATGCATCTTTCAACCTGTTGTGTGCTTATTATTTTAGATGATGTAGATCATACCCGTCAATTGGAAGCATTTTTGCCAATTCAAGACGTCCTTAACTCCAATAGTTTGATTTTGGTTACGTCTCGTGATAAGCAAGTCCTTCAATCAGTCAGAATTTCAGAGGCGTCAATTTATAAACTTACGGTTCTCAATCGTCTACACTCAAAAGAGCTTTTCTGCTCGTATGCCTTCCTTCACCAGCAACCATTACATGGATTTGAAGATCTAGTAGATAGGTTCTTAGCAGCCTGTGATGGTTTGCCCTTATCGTTAAAGATATTTGGGGCGCTTCTATATGAAAAAACTGACAGGTCTTACTGGCAAGAGCAATTAAATCGACTGGACAAGGCAGTTGATGTAGATGATAGCCTTAAAATAAGTTACGACTCGCTTAATGAAGAGGAACAACAAATATTCTTAGATATTGCTTGCTTCTTCATAGGTGAAGCAAGAGATACAACAATAAGAATATGTGGTTTAGTGAGCTTTACAAGTCTAGAGATGAAGTGCCTTGTAGAGGTGGACGGTGAAAATAAGATAAAGATGCATGATCACGTCAGAGACTTGGGAAGAATTGTGGCACAGGAAAAGTCACAACTGTTTTTGTGTGAATCGCTGCACAAATTGGATGATTTGCTAAAGAAATCGCCATATGTAAGTGCTTAAATCATCCAAACCTTTGGCTTCTCTGCAATCTTTAAAGTTTTGTATGTTCTTGAGAGAAAAGCATCCTTTGTTTTCTGAAGTTTTGTTTGCTCTTAAGAGATGATGAGTGCTTCATTCATTGAAACCTTTGACTTCAGTGCAATCTTAAAAGTTTTGTTTATTTTCTGAAGTTTTGTTTGCTCTTAAGAGATAATGAGGGCTTCATTCATTGAAACCTTTGACTTCACTGCAATCTTAAAAGTTTTGTTTATTCTTAAAATAAGTGCATATTTTGTTTAGTCTTAAGAGATGATCCGTGTATTTTATACTTTTCGTGGTGGGACAGATGCTTTCCGGATTTCGCGGAATTAAGATCTCGCGTGGTGAAGATGGTATATCCTCAGAAATGCCACGTCACAAAGGACGGAAATGCTCTAACCGTTCCGCCCCTTGGAGGAATCTGAAATTTCTTGTAATTCGATGTCAAATTGAACTACATCGTTATGTAAGAGAAATGGTGTATGCAGCGGTGACCTCAGCAGATCTCATATGGCTAATAAGCTGGCCTGGCTGCCTTGGTATAGGTGCCAATAACCTGCAGAATTTACGTGCTTTAGAATTGTACCGCAAAGACTTATGGACATTGTGGCCTGAATCTCAGGTCTGTATATGCGTGTTGAGTATACTTTCGCTTCATTTCAATTTGTAGATGAAAATCATCTGACAGTTAAAACCTAAACATTGTAGGCTCCTCTCCAGCTGCGCGAGCTAAATATCTCGGCTCCCTATTCTATTGATTTTCCGGAGTCCATAGGTCAGCTTAAGCACCTCGAAAAGATTGTCCTGGATTGTGTTTCCGGCCGGTCCGAAGAAGAAGAACTTTTTAATCTGCACTCCAGATATCTTCGAGAAGAATTTTGTAATCTGCACTCCTTGGAACACTTGGAGTTGATACATTACTCAGCATTAAGGAGGCTTCCCGATACCTTCGGAAAGCTAACAAACCTTCAACATATCAGTTTGAGAGACGCTTATTCGTTGGAGATGCTTCCCAATTCATTTGGGAATTTAACTCTACTCAAACATCTATGTTTGTATGGTTGCACTCATTTGACCATTTCCAGCGAAACACTTGGAAATATTACCACTCTGGAATACTTGGATCTTACACATTGTCAACAGGTTATGGAATTGCCTCCCCAAATTGCACATCAACGATCCCTGAAAACATTATATTTGGCTGGTACGAACCTCAAAGAATTGGCAAGTGGTATTGAAGACCTGTGCAATTTGGAATGTCTAGATTTAGAAAGCGACTTGCTGGAAGTTCTGTCGCCTTCAATCGTTTACCTCAAGAGCCTGAAGGATTTGAGGATAACTGGTTATTCAGCATATGTTATGAGGAGGGACAATCTAGAGTCTCTCCAACTGCCATTTAAACTGCCAAACCTTCAACGTCTCGACATTGATTGGTGTCAAGATCTGTCGGAGCTATCCTTTCTTGAGGGTGTTTGCCCAAACCTTCAACATCTCACGATTTCGGGGTGTGAACATCTGTTGCAGGTTGGACCATTTCCCACAACATTAATATCACTAGAATTGTCACACTGTCAAAAATTGAGGCATCTTGAAACGTTGACGCACACAAGGCTTCGCAAAGTAGATGTTTTTAATTGTTCTGGGTTACCAGAGCTGCCAGGTGTCGAATATTTGATGTCGTTGGAGTTGCTGAGTGTTATTTGTTGTCCCAAAGTGAAGTGGGGTGCTGGAGTGCTGGAGAAGCTGAGCCAACGATTGGAGCAACGCTTCAAAATCACCGACACTCAATTTTAGCCTCACTGTAAAGGACTCGAGAAATCTTCAATTTTCAATTAATTAAAGTGGTGTTAATGTGGTGTTAATGTGAGGATACTTAAATGGTGTTTGTAAAAAAATTGATTTTAATATGAAATGAATATGTCATTCCATGTGTATGGTGTAAATCACCAAAACCAAATCTAGGTGGATTGAGATTTTCTGTGCAAAGCATCATAAAATAGCAAGTGACATTTCATGATGTTTGGTGCAAACCACCAAAACCAATCCTATGTAGATTGAGACTTTCTTATACAAATCACCATAAATTAACAAATGCTTAAAAAAAATATAAATCACATTATATATATAATAAAATAACAAATGATTAAAAAATTATAAATCACATTATATATATAAATATGATTTATATTTAAATGATTAAATTATAGGTATCTTATTATAATAAGAAATAAAGTAATCTAATTTATGGTTATTAGCTTAGTGATTAGATGATCATATTTGGACCCTAAAAGGTTGTGTAGTCTACTTCGTACTCATGTTATTGTTCAAGTGATGGACATATAAACTATGCATTCATATTACATATAAATCAAATGATTAAAAATGGATATTGAGTTTTTATGGTAAGTCTTTATACTTCTTACATAGAGAATATATACAAATATGTATGAAAAGATATGCTTACATCATTATTAAACTGATTCACAATGTCAAAAGCAAAGTTGATTCCATTATAAGCAATAGGTGTGTACATCTAGTATTTGTCCAAGTTCAGGAACTGCAAACAAAGGTCTTTTTTTCAATTCTACTCTAATAACAAAACGTTGTGGAGCTTGGTCTAACATAAGCAAAGGGTTTTTTTATCTCCAAGGGATTTGGAGAGATCTTTGGTAAGCACCCTTTTGAGGTAGTGTAGTTTAGCTCCCAATTAGTATCATTTAGCACAATTTTTTTTAGATTATGAGATATCCTAGCTACTAGTGGTTAAAGTCCATAATAAAAAAGAATGGTGTGGAGTTGTTGATCCATAGTCATCCGACTGGCAGGTAAATAAACTAATCAAAGTGACTCCCACCCCTCCACTCTAATGGCAAGGAATCCTTCTTTGGTAATGAGAATTGTGAACATAAGGTTTGCTGAAACATTGATACTCTTCCTAGCTAATATGATATCAATGATAACCAACCATCCAAGAGGATCCCATGACCATGCAAAAGTTGAAACATATGCATAGATGAGGACTACAACTAGAAAAATAAAATTACATTATTTATTGCCTCCCTTAGAGAGATCCACATCTTGGGCGATGTCGTCGTGCTCTACATAATTTTTCCATAGCCCTAAGAGTAGTACAAGAATTCCAAGGTTGCATCAAAGCAAAATAAAAAAAGGTTTCTGGTGTGTTCCTCACTATTATTACCTCCGTGATAGAGGGTATCGAGTGGGTGATACAAATTTAAGAATGGAATGGCATTTAGGTTAGACGTGGTCGATGAATCTATTGCAACTCGTATAGATGTGATTGCACTGGAGTGCTGGATAGATGCAGAGGTGTTTCCTCCACACCATGCCCATTTTTTTAACAAGTATATTCTTCGTCTCCGGAAGAAACATGTAAATGAAAATCCTTATAATCAAAACAAACCCTGCAAAGAATATAAACAATCTGAATTTTCATGTGGCAAAGCATGGCGAGAAATCCTTGCGCGACGATGAATGTGAATAGAACTCTGCCCAGCTGATCGTATCTCCAGAGGGAAAATCTCAATAGAATCCAACCATCCAAGAGGACCCCGTGAATACAATAAAAGATGTGTATCCTTTTGTCAGACTTCCTTCTCCAAATGATCCAAATTTAAGCCATAAGTTATTATAATCTGAAAAAAATACGAAAATAAGTTGTCAACATTAGAGATTCATAAATAGAATATATAAATATATGAAATATACTGTTAAAAAAACAAAAATTACTTGTCAAGCTGGATCCATAAATCCATTACTAAATCGGATTTGCCCATTATTATGTACAAATATACACTATACTTGGGAGTATCAAATGAATCAACGAACTTGAGAAAAAAATGATAGATGCATCTATTAACTACCAAGAAACACTATTCATAGAGGCGCAGAATCGAGCAGTTAAACTAAACAAAAAACACTTGCAGAGAGATCAGCATTTCGATCCTTCCCTTCGTGAACAAAATCTTTCTTCCAACCCTGTAAACACTGAAAATCGAGACCAGTGTGGTGATCACATACTTGAGCCCAATAATCATAGAAGAAAACAAAAGAGCATTGGAACAAAACCAATCATCTTAAAGAGGACAGGAACATAAAACCCATTGACATTGATCCCCGTCATTTTCTGGAAAAAAAGTATGTCAATGGCCATAACCAGATGAGGCCGATTTTCCTGAAGAGTTGAGTTCCTCTTGAACCCACCTACTACTTCATGTAAACTCCGCCGAGGAGAGCCAAAGGGAAATTTCCCAATGCTACAGAGATTTTGGACAGGTTTTGAAACCCATACTAGCATGAAAAAACCTAAAATTAATGTACCACCAGTGTTCGCGTGATTAAAGAATGGGATCGACGACGACGTTGGAACTCCCTGCCAACCACGATTGTAAAGTACATAAAAGAAGCATTTATAATTTTCTAGTACTACCTCTCAAATCGATGGTGCTCCTAAGAATCAAGAGTGGTAGAAGGAAAAATATCAATCAATCCATAAGGCTTAACTTTTTTTCACACAGCAATCCATAAAGATTAACTTATGTACATAATTCATGTGAAATCATATGAGTTTGACTTGAAGTACATGATAATAAAATTTAAATATATGAACCATAACCTATATTCTCCATGTTAATACAATTTAATATTGTTAATATTAGGATTAACTTATGTACATAATTCATGTGGATACAATTTAATATTATTAATATTAGGATTAACTTATGGACATAATTCATGTGGAATCGTATGAATTTAGCTAAAAGTACGTGAAAATAAAATTTAAATAAGTGAACCATAACCTATAGTTGCAATGTTAATACAATTTAGTATTGTGAATCCTAGCATATAATTTATAGGTTGAACCCTTATGGATTAATGACAAGGAACTATATGGATATACTTTTGGTTGCTAGTTACACAATAACAAAGACTTGTTTTACTATTTTAAGCAAATGATATTGTGGGAGAAAGGTTAAGAATGTAGAGGGAGTACTAACATATTAATAGCTACATTAAGGGTTTTAAAGGTAAAGAGGTTTCTTAATTAAGTTGAGAGCAATAGTGAACTAAATTAAGATATCATAAGATAGACCAGTGACAATGACAAAAAGAGAAAAACAAATAGTAAAATTTTAGGTGTGCTACAAATACATGAAATAGACATAATAAAAACCTTAATGTTGTTTTAACAAAATTTATAATTAATAATTATAAAAAAATGAATCCCCTAATATTAATATAATGGAAGCCTATATATGTTTTGAAATTTGTTTTTTATAAAATATGAGAAAGAAAAAACTAATAATCCATTTGAAGTTGCTTGTATTTTTCATCCCTTTGTCAAACTCCTACACTATATAGAGTTTCTTTGTTTGTTTGTAGTGGACAAGGTCCACTTATTATTTTGCCTCCCTCGCATTTCATATGAATAAAGGGAGGAGATATTCCTTTGTATCATTCATTCTTGTTCACTCATGTATTCACATACATGTGTTAAAGATGTGATAGCTAAATCGTACTAGACTCTGTACTTTTTCTTGAATGTGTTTTCTCTCGGTCTTAAGAACCATTGTTCTATCGTATCAAACAAAACACTCTTACGAAGATATCAACAATCTAAGGGGAAATAAATTGTTTGAAATTCTACCCGAAAATCATCAAAAACAAAGTTATCGTTTGAGACAAAATTTCAAGTACCTAGAGTCACAACAGTCAAAGAAACGAGTCTGATGGTTAGGGATATTAAAGATATGGGACTTCAAAGCTATAATGTCACTCTCATGGATGAATAATATAGAGACTGGATTGGTGATCTGTTAAAAGAGGATTAATCCCCTTCTTGGTCGGATCATGAGCTCCCATCCAAAGAGCACATATAGCTGGAAGCTTTGAATTTAGGATAAAGAATTGAGAAGTTCTATTCTTGGATGGTTTCATAGGAACCTACCATAGGCTACAAGGTAATTGATCCTTGCCACATGTGGGATTTCCAATAAAAAAGGTTATCCTTGTCGCATATGTGCTTGCAATCTAGAGGTAATTATTTCCGTAGCCCGAGTGCCTTAACTATAGAGATATAATAGGATATGGTGTTGAATGATGACGTGCAACCTTCCTAATGCCACAATATATCGCGCCACTTAACTCTAATTTTTTGATGAGATGCATTGTCAAACCCATGCAACACACCTAACCCACATACATTAATGACATACCTAACCCATACACATAAATGATCCACCTCATCCACACATGTAAACGATGCATCAATGGGTTTCAAGGACATAACCATGGTTAGGGAGGAAACCCATGATTTAGGACTTAAAGGACTCTTCGAGGGCTTGAGGATAATGAAAAACACCATAAACGACCACACTCAACCTCCCTTATCGAGATTTGGCGTCAAAGTGGGGAGACAAATGACAACATTAAGAGCTTTTCAACATGAAGGTTGGGTCTAACTACCTTGACCATGATGAAGGGAGGAAACCTAAACCTTTTTTTTTTTAGCTCGAGGGGAATCGATAACTTGTCAAACTTGCCTGGGCCACGCCCAGGTTCAAATCCGCTGCTGCCACTATAACCCCTAAGGTATAAACCGGCAGCCCGCAAGCCAGGATATACCAGCAACTTGTGACTCAGCAAGGACCGAGACATCCCAACTCCAATCCCGACAAGGGGCGGTAGCCTATCCACGGGGCGCCTATCCTTTGAGCCTTATCACAGCGGGCCATGTCTCGGTGGGAATTGACCCCTGGTGGGCTGGGTGAAAACCACCTTCCCCCACCGATTGGACCCCCACTTCATTGACGAGGAAACCTAAACCTATTACTATCATTTGGAAAAATAACCACAAGTCATCATGAGATAGCCCTTAACTAGCATAAGCACCTATCATGGCATTTCATACAATGACATCTTGTTGAGGCTTATAAAAAGTGATTGTCTAGTTATTAGTTATTATGGATGTAATTTATATATAAAGGTTTTACACATGAAAGGAAGGATATTTTATAGTGGTACCAACAATTATTATAAGATTCCATAAAATGGTAAGTGTTTTAACACACTCACCCACATGTTACATAGAATAGAGAGCAGAAATCCAAGCAAGTAAGCATAATCACCTCGAAGTGGATCAACTATTATGTTAGTTGGTGGGCCATTTCATATATGGACATATAGTTTGACGTAAGGATCGGGGTATATTAACACTGATATATTACCACAAACTAGTGCTCGTGACCAAGAAGGAATGGCACTGACATATGAGGTAATATAGGGCCTTCTACATGGCTCATTATCCATGGAGAGTCATATTTGAGGGCCTACAACCTTAATTTATGTTCAAAAGGGAGATGGGTCGGTTCCCTCTCCCGTAGGCCTCCCATTCATAACACACATCAAACCTCATATATGTGTTAAAAGAACCATTCATAACCAAATACGATTTCATGATAAGTAAAAACAAAAGAAGATATTTAATAAATTGGAACCTAGTTATTTATTCCCAAGAAGGCCACCCTCTAAGGCTGTATCTTGACTCTCTTTTTCTCTTTGTCAACGTTAAGCTTCCAAGAGAGTTATGCAGCATGGATCTTTTCCTCCTCGACGTGAGCTAAGAAATATTTTCCCGGAGTGGGAAAGCAGTTCCTCTCCCATCTCTTTTGGAAATCTTTCTCTTCATGTATATAATCTCTCCCCAAACACAGTCATAACAAAATAGGCCAGTTTTGCTCCACTTTGTACACCGCCGTGGGCCGGTATAGCTCCACTTTGTACTGTGTCTAGTGTCATGTCTCTCATAACTAAGAATCCGGGTCCCCATATATCACTGACCACTTAAGGGACAAGATAATGACGGTGGTTGTCCCCACCTGTCACCCCGGACGATTCGTTTTGACTTGTTAATGTCAGTCACCACTCACTGGCTTACCGATTGACCCATTGTTGTCAGTCGATGCCCACCGGATCACTGGATGGAAGTTGTATAAATAAGAGGTCTCAGGCTCATTTGAGCATATAGAGTTTTAGAGTTTGAGTGTGTCGCTCTGCAAGTAAGAGTCTTAGTCCAAGTCTGTAAGTGAGAAGTATGCTCTGCAACTTGTCATTTACGGTATAAGATTGCATCAGAAACTCTGAAGTAAGAATCGAGTCTGTAAGAGAAGAGTATGCTCTGCAACTTGCCATTACTAGTATAAGATTGCATCAGAAATTCAGATTGTGTTATTGAGTCTGTAAATGAAGAGTATGCTCTGCAACTTGCCTTCCATGGTATAAGATTACATCATAAATTCTGTTCTGATTATCTGTGTATATGTTTGGTTTGGTAATGACGAGCTTCACCCTCCGAAGCCGATTTACCCTGTGTATGTCTGCAACTACATTGTAATCTGTTGTTATCTTGGAATATAAAGAATTGTTGAAGTCTATTGTTCGATATTGGAGCGATTGGTATCAGAGCCAGGTTGCGTCTGTGACTCAGTACTGTTTACATTTATTATGTAAGTTGATACATAAGATCTTTAAGTTCTGTATTTTCTATTCTGCACGTTTTTCTCTATGTAAGCTAGATAAATTGTGTCCTGTAGGCTACGGAAATGGTAATCGAGAAAATAGATTGGACCTAGAGATTTATAAGAGGTTTTTAGTTTCGGCTGCAGCTGAGGGATAGCGAAGTAAGTCCGGGTGATAGAAAAACCCATGTGAGGATAAATCTCATTGAAATGGATCTAACTATGGATGCAGTTTCTCACTTAACTCTATAATGCTAGCAGGAGGATACTGCTGAAGTATCTTTAGCAGAACGTCGGTCTTCTTATCAACATGCTTCATCTGAGTCAAATTCATCTGTTATACATATCCACGATGTTAACTCGTCACAAGATTGGTAGTTGCCTACAATATTTCCTTCTGATGTCTACAAGCTTAAATGGTGGAAATATGCCTCTGCCACCCAAATTAAGATTTCCTCTGTAGATATATCCTTTACTGACTCTGAGGAACCTGTGCATATAAACCTTCTTGACCGTCAGCAAATAGACTAGGCTATTAAAGCCGGTTATAAATACGCACACCTTGGTGCTATCAAGTTAGGTCTAGGTCCTTTAGTCAGACCTTATATTTCTGTGTCTTCACTTTGTGTAACAGTCAACACACATCATCAAACTTTTGCAAATGCCATCATTGGTGGTTTTACTGCACCCCTTCATGATGGTCCTGCTTTTGGGACTGTTTTCCCAAAATACTCTGTCAGCCTTGATGAGACGCATATCTATGAATTGCTAAAAGCCTATATTCTTCCTCAGGGTTTTCGCATGATGCAAGGCTCCAAAATTATACAGCTCAAAGTCGCTGTCTGTATCCACTTCGGTAACGATACACTTCCCCCATTAAGTTCTAAAGTTCATCAGAGTTCGCACCTGCAAAGCGTGGTGGAGTCTGATAAGTCCAAGCAAGCCACACCTATCACTTTTGATTGGACAGGCATAAATTATCCTAAACAATGGGAAGTCAGGTATAAAGAACTCAGAAATGTCGACAGTATACAACATACTCTTAGAAACAAGCCCTTAATATTTGACAGACAGACTAGCTCATTCAGGCTACCTGAGCAAACCCCAGCACCAAAATTATCTCCTCCTCTAATCAGATCTTCCTCTGTCTCCTCTTTTGTTTCAAGTCATAACCAAATACAGAGAGATTCAAATTCTTCTTCCTTATCTGAATCTCCTTCTAAATCTTACACTGGCCTTCATGATACAAAACACTGATGCCAGCATATAGAATGTCAAGCCTGCAGAAAAATCCAACAAAGGATCCAACACCATAAGCAGAGTCAACACCCCAGCTTAGGAATGTTTAGTTTTCCAAGACAAAACAAATCTTATGAGGCTGTAGTCCAAGGTCGGAAATCTTATTTCCTTGGCAGGAACTTACCCGAAGTTCCCTTTCGATAGCATTCCCCAGATGGACTAGTTAAGAAAGAATTCATTCCCTACAAATCTACTGGTCTAGATGACTCAGCATCTGATGAAATTAAATTGGAAAATTGGGGTAACATGCAACAAAAGTTGACTGCCCAGAATATCGATGATATGGCTTTTGATCTCCAGAATATTAAACAAGCCATAATCGAAGAACAACAGAAAATTGCTATGCTAGAAACCAAGCTAGGACTCATAGATCATCTTCTATCTAATTCTGCAGCAATCAAGGAAGCAGTAGCTAAGGCTGCTGACAAAACTGAAAGAAGGTTATATAGACTAGAGGAACTTATAAGTCAAACTCATGAATTGAATAAAAGAGTTCCAGGTCTTAGTCCTTCATCCGTAGCACTTGCAGCACAGGGTCATAAAAAGAAAGACCCAGAAAGTAGACACCATCGCAGTGTATCATTTGGAATGATGAGTGTCCAGACTAATGATAGACCCGAAATCAACCTTGGACAAGATGAAGTTGAATTTGATTAAGTAAAAGAATGGATAGGACATTTCAAGTCCTTCCCTCCAGCCTTAGGGCCAAAATACTTAAATATGATGTCTGCATATCACCATCATGCTAAATCCTCAGCAACACACAATCCACCTCCTGAATATGATGTGAGAATGCCAGATTCCTCTCAAGATCCAAACCTGAAATTTCAGCTTGGTATAAACTCGATGAACAACTTAGTCTCACAAATGCCAGAACAACCAGTATTGAATATTCAATGTCAATCAAGAGAAGACATTAAGACTGCTATACAGATGCTCACTCAATGGGTACTGTATAAAAGAACTCAAGATGATTCTCTTACTGGATAGCAGTTAGCAGGCCAGCTTATCGCAGGCTTATTCGGATTGGCAAATGAATGGTGGAGATGGCTTCCACAGGAAGCAAGAAATGAAATCCTGTTAGCCCTAGATGCAGACCAACAACTATTAGCTGCTCTAGGAAAAGAATTCTATGGCTCCAATGAACGAGAAGACTCGGAGCATTTAGCCTCCTTATTCATGTCAACCCGCCTCTGTGACCTCTCACAGAGTGAGCAGTGTTTCTGCTATATGCAGCGATTATTGATTTCTTCCGGGAAATCTGGAGACCCAGCCCACCTGAAACATTATCTCAGGAGTTTTCCAGGTCATGTTCCCGATACAGTAGAACAGTACATCAAAGATAAGAACATAAATTATAGAGGACTCTCTTTGGCACAGCTGCATAGCTATATTTTGGAAACTTGGCAAGAACATTGCCTTGAGAAATGGGTGAGTAAAGATTTTAAAAGACACCAGAATATGTACTCGCCATCTTTCGGCAAGAATGTTGCAAAGATGCCCGACTAGGGATGTGGAGCACACAATCGTGGCCATTTAAAAGACAATTGTAAATTCCACAAGAAGAAAAAGGGATTTTATACCATTCAACCCAAATAACATTATCCTGATAAACCATATAAACAGGATAGGAGAAAGAAATCCCATAATTTCAAACAATTTCGTAAACCACAACAAAGAAGGTTTGTGAAATGAAGAACAAATAAAAATGCAACCGAAAATTGTTTTATATGCGGCCAAAAGGGCCATTGGGCTAATAAGTGTCCGAAGAAAAAATCAAAGCCCAAATTAACAGCTTTTTGTGAACAGCTAGACCCCTGTTGGTGGGATCTTCCATTTGAAGACGAATCGCCTTCTGGCAAAGTTCTATTTTTACCTTCCGATGCATCCAGTGATTCCTCTGATTCTGAGTCTAACATTGACCAGTTTGCTCTTAAGAAATTTGACCCTAAATCTTCATCTTCCTCTGATTCTGTTTCAGTCCCAAATTTGTGGAGGGTTCGAGCCCCCAGACTTTGATTTCTCTCTTTATATGTTTTCATTAACCAAGCCTCAAAGTCTTGAGAAGCAGATCCTGTGTATGTCTGCAACTGCATTGTAATCTATTGTTATCTTGGAATACAAACAATTGTTGAAGTCTGTTGTTCGATCTTGGAGCGATTGGTATCAGAGCCAAGCAGCGTCTGTGACTTAGTACTGTTTACAGTTATTCTGTAAGTTGATACATAAGATCTTCAAGTTCTGTATTTTCTGTTCTGCATGTCTTTCTCTGTGTAAGCTAGATAAATTGTGTCCTGTAGGCTATGGAAATGGTAGTCGAGTAAATAGATTGGACCTAGAGATTTATAAGAGGTTTTTAGTTTCAGCCGCAGCTGAGGGATAGCGAAGTAAGTCCGAGTGATATAAAAACCCGTGTGAGGATAAATCTCATTGAATTGGATCCAACTATGGATGCAGTTTCTCACTTAAATCTAGAATGCCAGCAAGAGGATACTGCTGAAGTATCTTTAGCAGAATTCCGGTCTTCTTATCAACATGCTTCATCTGAGTCAAATTCATCTGTTATACATATCCATGATGTTAACCCGTCACAAGATTGGTAGTTGCCTACAATATTGCCCTTTGATGTCTACAAGCTTAAATGGTGGAAATATGCCTCTGCCACCCAAATTAAGATTTCCTTTGTAGATATATCCTTTACTGACTCTGAGGAACCTATGCATATAAACCTTCTTGACCATCAGCAAATAGACTAGGCTATTAAAGCCGGTTATAAATACGCACACCTTGGTGCTATCAAGTTAGGTCTAGGTCCTTTAGTTAGACCTTATATTTCGGTGTCTTCACTTTGTGTAGCATTCGACACATGTCATCAAACTTTTGTAGATGCCATCATTGGTGGTTTTACTGCACCCCTTCATGATGGTCTTGCTTTTGGGAATGTTTTCCCAAAATACTCTGTCAGCGTTGACGACCCACATATCTATGAATTGCTGAAAGCCTATATTCTTCCTCAGGGTTTTCGCATGATGAAAGGATCCAAAATTATACAGCTCAAAGCCACTGTCTGTATCTGCTTCGGTAATGATACACTTCCCCCGTTAAGGTATAAAGTTCATCAGAGTTCGCACCTACAGCGTGGTGGAGTCTATTAAGTCCAAGCAAGCCACACCTATCACTTTTGATTGGACAGGCATAAATTATCCTAAACAATGGGAAGTCAGGTATAAAGAACTCAGAAATGCCGACAGTATACAACATACTCTCAGAAACAAGCCCTTAATATTTGACAGACAGACTAGCTCATTCAGGCTACCTGAGCAAACCCCAGCACCAAAATTCTCTCCTCCTCTAATCAGATCTTCCTCTGTCTCCTCTTTTGTTTCAAGTCATAACCAAAGACTGAAAGATTCAAATTCTTCTTCCTTATCAGAATCTCCTTCTACATCTTACACTGGCCTTCATGATACAAAACACCGAGGCCAGCATACAGAATGTCAAGCCTGCAGAAAAATCCAACAAAGGATCCAACACCATAAGCAGAGTCAACACCCCAGCTTAGGAATGTTTAGTTTTCCAAGACAAAACGAATCTTATGAGGCTGTAGTCCAAGGTCGGAAATCTTATTTCCCTAGCAGGAACTTACCCGAAGTTCCCTTCCGACAGTATTCCCCAGATGGACTAGTTAAGAAAGAATTCCTTCCCTACAAATCTACTGGTCCATATGACTTAGCATCTGATGAAATTAAATTGGAAAATTGGGGTAACATGCAACAAAAGTTGACTGCCCAGAATATCGATGATATGGCTTCTGATCTCCAGAATATTAAACAAGCCATAATCAAAGAACAACATAAAATTGCTATGGTAGAAACCACGCTAGGACTCATAAATCATCTTCTATTTGATTCTGCAGCAATCAAGGAAGCAGTAGCTAAGGCTGCTGACAAAACTGAAAGAAGGTTATATAGACTAGAGGAACTTATAAGTCAAACTCATGAATTGAATAAAAGAGTTCCAGGTCTTAGTCCTTCATCCGTAGCACTTGCAGCACAGGGTCATAAAAAGAAAGACCCAGAAAGTAGACACCATCGCAGTGTATCATTTGGAATGATGAGTGTCCAGACTGATGATAGACCCGAATTCAACTTTGGACAAGATGAAGATGAATTTGATGAAGTAAAAGAATGGATAGGACATTTCAAGTCCTTCCCTCCAGCCTTAGAGCCAAAATACTTAAATATGATGTCTGTATATCACCAGCATGTTGAATCCTCAGCAACACACAATCCACCTCCTGAATATGATGTGAGAATGCCAGATGCCTCTCGAGCTCCAAACCTGAAATTTCAGCTTGCTATAAACTCGATGAACAACTTAGTCTTACAAATTCCAAAACAACTAGTATTGAATATTCAATGTCAACCAAGAGAAGACATTAAGGTTGTTATATAGATGCTCACTCAATGGGTACTGTATAAAAGAACTCAAGATGATTCTCTTACTGGACAACAGTTAGCAGGCCAGCTTATCACAGGCTTATCCAGATTGGCAAATGAATGGTGGAGATGGCTTCCACAGGAAGCAAGAAATGAAATCCTGTTAGCCCCAGATGCAGACCAACAACTATTAGCTACGCTAGGAAAAGAATTCTATGGCTCCAATGAATGAGAAGACTCGGAGCATTTAGCCTCCTTATTCATGTCAGCCCGCCTCTGTGACCTCTCACAAAGTGAGCAGTATTTCTGCTATATGCAGCGATTATTGATTTCTTCCGGGAAATATAGAGTCCCAGCCTACCTGAAACATTATCTCAGGATTTTTCCAGGTCATGTGCCCGATGCAGTAGAATAGTACATCAAAGATAATAACATAAATTATAGACTCTCTTTGGCACAACTGCATAGCTATATTTTGGAAACTTGGCAAGAACATTTCCTTGAGAAACGGGTGAGTAAAGATTTTAAAAGACACCAGAATATGTACTCGCCATCTTTCTACAAGAATGTTGCAAAGATGCCCGACTCGGGATGCGAAGCCCATAATCGTGGCCATTTAAAAGAAAATTGTAAATGCCACAAGAAGAAAAAGGGATTTTATACCAGTCAGCCCAGATATCATTATCCTGATAAACCATATAAACAGGATAGGAGAAAGAAATCCCATAATTTCAAACAATTTCGCAAACCACAACAAAGAAGGTTTGTGAAATGAAGAACAAATAAAAATGCAACCAAAAATTGTTTCATATGCGGCCAAAAGGGCCATTGGGCTAATAAGTGTCCGAAGAAAAAATCAAAGCCCAAATTAGCAGCTTTTTGTGAACACCTAGACCCCTGTTGGTGGGATATTCCATCTGAATATGAATCGCCTTCTGGCCATGTTCTATTTTTACCTTTTGATGCATCCAGTGATTCCTCTGATTCTGAGTCTGACACTAACCAGTTTTCTCTTAAGAAATTTGACCCTGAATGTTCATCTTCCTCCGATTCTGATTCAGTCCCAAATTTGGGAGGGTTCAAGCCCCTAGACTGTGATTTGTCTCTTTATATGTTTTCATTAGCCAAGCCTCAAATTCTTGAGAAGCATATAGCAGCAATTGATCTGCAGCTTTCAGAAACACCTCCATTTAAGTATATGCTGAGAGCTTCATTAAAAGAAGAGAAGAAGCAATTGCTTAGGCAACTAGAACAAGATAAGGGGAAAAGAAAGGTAAGCTTTGTAACTCCTGTTACTTATAATCCTGTTGATTTGTACAAAGGATATCTAGATGGACATGAGAATAGGCAAGCTTACAGAATTTACAAAGAGCATATGCTACGACTCCAGGTAAGAGAAAAACAGCAACAGTTAAAGCACCTGGTAGCGGAAATTGAGGAATTAAAGAGCGTGATTAAGGTGATCCAGCTTGAAAGGGATCAATCATCAGATGAAGAGCTGAGTAAGCACTACGATTTAGCTATGGAGACTAAAAGGCCCAAGATCAAAGAACCTTCTCCAGATCCAAACCTTGGTATGCTTACTGGTCCCAAAATCTTTGTTAAAGTACAGTTTACTCCTAAAGAGTTTAAGCCTTACTCTTTAGACTGCTTAATCGACTCTGGTTGCCAAGTCAATTTGGCAAAAGGATCAGCTTTGCCCCAATTTTACTGGGAGAATACTTCTAACAAAGGATCTGCCATCGAAGGAACCCCTATCCCTCTAAAAGCCAGATCTGATAATTTCCCTGTACAGTTTAATGATGTTCATGACCAGTTGACATTGTATAGACTAGATGATATCAATGAGGATTGCATTCTAGGATCTGAGTTCCTTGCTAGAGTAAGTCCCTTCTTAGTGGATACTAAGAAACTGGTATTCACCTGTATCATAAACAACCATCCTGTATAATTACCCATATTTTTCCATTCTTCTCCCAAATGTCTTTCTATTGTACATAAATCTGAGAAGAAACTGAACCCCGCTCATCTGTTAAAAATGGAGCACTACATTGCATTCTCTGAAATGCATGGAGATAAAGCACTGGCTAACATCAAGGATAAGCTAGTGAAAGAGTGTTGTTATAAAAGTCCAAATGCATTTGGGAAATGAGAGAAATACTTTGTTTCTCTACCTTACGACTCACAGCAGAAAATCAAGCCTATGAAGGCCTCAGCAAGACTGATGTCACCCTCTGAAAGGGAATTCTGCGCAAAGGAAATTAAAGAGCTACTAGAGAAAGGTTTTATTGAGCCCTATAAGAGCCCTTGGGCATGTAGAGTCTTTGTGGTGAATAAGCACTCCGAGGTAAAAAGAGGTAAGCCAAGATTGGTGGTGAATTACAAGCCACTAAATGCAGTTCTGCAGAAGGTAAGATATCCCCTTCCTGATAAGTCTAGCCTTCTACAGTGAATAACAGGATGCACTATCTTCAGTAAGTTCGACCTCAAATCAGGATTTTACCAGATTGGAATCAAAGCTGAAGACAGGTATAAAACTGCATTTGTTGTACGTCATGGGCAATACCAATGGAAGGTACTGCCTTTTGGAATAAACAATGCCCCGTTTGAGTTTCAAAAGCAGATGGAAGACATTTTTCGAGACAAGCTTTGGGAATTAGTGTTTATTGATGATGTGTTAATTTGTTCTAAGAACTTGTAAGAACATCTGAAACATCTGCAACAGTTCTATGAACTTGTTTATAAGCATGGGTTGGTGCTTTCAAAAAGTAAGATGGAAATTGGTAAGACAGAAATGGAATTTTTGGGATTCAAGATTCAGAAAGGCCAAGTAGTTTTACAAAAGCATGTTCTGAATGTATTTAATCAATTTCCAGATCAAATATTGGATAAAACCCAGCTTCAAAGATTCCTATGGAGTCTTAATTACATTAGACCATTTTATAAAGGGAAAGTTGCTGATATTCATTTGTTGCAGCAAAGATTGAAGAAAAATCCTCCTCAATGGTCTACTACAATGACCTCTGCAGTTCAAAAGATTAAGTCTAAAGTACTTGATCTTCCTCCATTGTCTTTGCCACAAGGATCAGGCCAGCTGATCATCGAGACTGACACCTCTTCTCATACATGGGGAGGAGTACTCATTGAAGTTATCAATGGCAAAGAACAAGTTTGCGAATATGGCTTCGGATCGTTCAAAGCAGCTGAATTAAATTATCCTTCCAGCCATAAGGAAATCCTTGCTGTCAAAAAGACAGTGCATCATTTTATTCTGTTTCTGAAACCTATTAGGTTTATTATTCGAACAAATTTAAAGATCATGCCTGGTATCTTTAAGAATGAAAATCTAATGGCTGAAAATAGTAACAGGATTTTAAAATGGTTTATTTGGTTAAGCAATTTTGATTTTGACATTGTTTATAAACCAGGTCACTTAAATTGTCTTGCTGATATGCTCACCAGGGAGCAATCTGAGTAGGTTAAGCCAGCTTTGAAGATGTTTTCAGCAGGAGCTTCCAGCTCCAATCCAGGTTCAGTAGGAGCATCAAGCTCCAATCCAGACCAACCAAGCTTAGGTCATGACCTAACACCACCCTGCAGACCCAAAAATGGTATGTTCCTCTTACCTTGGGATGCATCAATTTCTGAGGATGAACGAAGACAGCTACTGGAATTTGCATCCAGAGATGAAGCTAAAATATTTATCGAACTAACACTCATAAAGCAAATACAGTCTTCTCCAATGAATATTGAAATCATGGAACGTTGGGAACGAGATGCATTCAGAAGCTTTGAGGGTGCCCAAGAAAAGCTCAGGAAATGCAGAGAAGTCTGGTTAGACTGCAATGATGAAGATGACGGTCCACTTTGGTATGTGGATATCGGTGATGGTCATCTTATCTGGACTTCATATAATCTAATTCTCATATGTTGCAGGGAGCAAAGAAAAATTGTCATTTGTGCAGATCCCAACAATCTGCGTCATGGAGCTTGGTCCGGATGGACTGAGATTTTGTTAGATAAGTTCTTTCCCCGAACTGACTAGGAGAACCAAAGAGCCAACTTCATCCTGCACATGAAGGAAGATATTGAAGTTGCAGTGTGAGAACATCAGTGGTTTAAGTTTCTGCTGCACCATGAGGGAGGAAAGTATAACAGGTTGGAACACACAGTGTTCACCTCCCAAAAATATATAAAAAGAGATGGCCAAGGACGAAGAACCAACACCAGGATCTATACCAGACAGATCCCTTTAAACTTCAAAGTAGAGTCTCATTTCCAAGGTGAATTCCTATGTGACTCTAATGAATTATTTCATGGGTCGGATATTGAGTGCTGTTTCAGCCCACTGCTATATCCTCTGCCAAAATTAGAAGATAATCCACCTATCTTCGAAGATTCTCGATTTTACGATTTCGATGATGTGGACTGGGATTGTCCATGTGGAGGTGAATATCCAATGGGACGCGGAATATGCCTTTGCTTACAAGGCATGGACCCATACAATTAATGGAAGCAGTGGTGGACCTCAGAAGACAGTCGTGGGCCAGTTTTGCTCCACTTTGTACACCGTCGTGGGCCAGTACAGCTCCACTTTGTACTGTGTCTAGCGTCATGTCTGTCATAACTAAGAATCCAGGCCCCCATATGTCACTGACCACTTAAGGGAAAAGATAATGAGGGTGGTTGTCCCCACCTGTCACCCTGGATGATTCGTTTTGACTTGTTAATGTCAGTCGCCACTCACCGGCTTACCGATTGACCCATTGCTGTCAGTCGATGCCCACCGGATCACCGGATGGAAGTTGTATAAATAAGAGGTCTCGGGCTCATTTGAGCATATAGAGTTTTAAAGTTTGAGTGTGTCGCTCTGCAAGTAAGAGTCTTAGTCCGAGTCTGTAAGTGAGAAGTATGATCTGCAACTTGTCGTTTATGGTATAAGATTGCATCAGAAACTCTGAAGTAAGAATCGAGTCTGTAAAGAGTATGTAAGAGAAGAGTATGCTCTACAACTTGCCATTACTGGTATAAGATTGCATCAGAAATTTGGATTGTGTTATTGAGTCTGTAAATGAAGAGTATGCTCTACAACTTGCCTTTAACAAAACAATCTTCTTCCATGCTTAGGTGTGTGTCCCCCCTTTACCCAACATTACATTTGGATTTCTCTCAAGAGAGGCATTTATCAATTACATGGTAATTGCTCGTCCAAGGTAAATCCTTAAACAAAGACTGATATTGAAACTACAAAAGAGGCCACCTATCATCCACGTAGAGTTAAGCACCTTTCCTTCTGATGTCTACACAGAATTTTGGGTTCGTCTCTTACTCCAATGTAATCGAGTTTCCAACACAAAAAATATAGTTTCTCTATCGAATCCCTAACTTCCTTCCTTGCATAAAAAAATGCCTCTCAAAAATAAACCAAAAGTAATTTCCCTATCGAATCCCTAGCTTCCTTCTTTGCATAACTCTACACTTTACCTTGTCCTTTTTCCCCATTTTCCTCCTTCCTCCTAGCTTCCGCCTTTCACAGGCAGATCCTAGAGTAGGAAAAACACATTTTTACTTAAGATAACCACATTTCTGACTCTTTGTCCAGGTATCCAACCTCCATGATCAAAAGAAAAATGGAGTGAAAAAACACAACGCATATACAGATGCAAAATGAAAGAACATTTATCAACTGTAAAATCTACTTGATTCTTTAACAATCATTCAACATATTCAGTGCATTCATAAGCAAATCCATTGCAGAAATAATATAACAGAGAATACTTATCTTGAAGATGAAGTTGTCCTACAAATAGCTATGTTGCTGCAACGTTCCACCCAACTATAGACGGTTGTGTTCATCAATCTCTCAGCACAACTTCCACCCCTGAGCTGGGCATGATTTCCACAAGGAACTAGGGAACAACACACTCACACATAGCCAAAACATATCAAACATAGTCAATCCAACCTACAGTTGGGTATATCAGACTGCCCACCCAAACCAATACACGAGTTGGTTTATCATACTAGAGGAAATCAATCCAATATATTGTTGGGTTTATTAGGCTACTCAACCAAGACAACTAATAGTTGGGTTTATCAGACTGTAGGCAGTCAAGCCAACATTCACATTGAGGACTAGCCAAGCCAACTAACAGATGGGTTTATCGAGATACTCAGCCAAGCCATCATACTGCTGGGTGTTGATGCTCAACCTTCACCTGCTGACATTTCATGCACTTAGAAATATACTCAGCAATGTCCTTTTTCATTCCTGGCCAAAAATACGGCTTTCTAGTTGTAGCAATTGCTTTCTAATATCCTGGGTGACCAGAATATGGAGCTTGATGGATTTCATCCATAACAATTCTGCTCAATCCTTCCACATTTGGAATATAAATTTTGTTCTTATAGGTAATAAGTTCATGTTCTTCCAATTTATATCCTTCATACTTCTTCTCAAGATTTTGCTACTGCAACGTGTCCTTTATTTGAACATACATTTCATCCTCAGCAATATGATTAATAATCTATTGCCTCAGATCTTATTGGCAAGTACTAAGAGATGCCACATGCATTTCATGCACCTTCCTGCTGAGTGCATCAACCACCTTTTTTTCTTTTCATTTTATGTGTTTGATTTCAAAATCAAACTCACACAAAACTCCATCCATCTAGCTTTCCTAGCATTTAAAGTTGGTTGATCAAACAAGCATTTCAAGCCACAGTGGTCTATCCTTAGCTCAAATTTTATTCCCACTAAGTAATGTCTCCACATCTTGAGAGCATGCACTATGGATGCAAGTTCTAGATCATGAGTATCATAGTTATTCTCATGCTCCTTCAATTTTATGGACTCATAGCATACCACGTGGTTGTCTTGCATAAGAAATCCTCCAAGTCCTTTATTGTATGCATCAATACACACCACAAGGTCTTTTTCTGGGTCTGCAATTTTCAGAATTGGTGCACTTGTAAGAAGATTATTCAACTACTAGAAATCAGAAACCGATTATGGGGACCATTCCTCATTCACCTAGGAAAACCATTGTGGTATGCATTGCAACGAAAGAGATAGGGGCCTAATTTCACAAGGAATAGGGGGGGAATTGTCCAAACACTTGAGCCAATAAGGTGAGACCAGAAGTCAATGAGAGAAACCATAAGCTCTCATCTACCCTTTTCGTCCTCTGTACTCAATCATTCAATTCTTCCAGAAGTTGGTTGAGGCAGTTAATGCCTTGGGCAAGGCGACGTATGGCAGTAAGATTTTGTCTCTTTGCAATCCTGTAGTCTGGGGAAGCCGCATTCTTGATTGTGAAGCAAGTAATCACGTGAATACGTTCCCATCCCGTCATTTCTAGAGTCTCCCAGAACATTAATGGTATTCTTCCATTCGTTTCATTATTCGACTATCCTGAGTCGTGGAATGAGTTGTTCAGCAGTGTTATCCTCACACGAAGTATTATCCCACAGACACAACGAGAGCAAGAAGAGGTGTTCGTTTCACGTTTTGCAGTGTATATCTTCACCTAGCCTTTGCTGGGAGCCATGATTTTTGTGTTAGAGTGTTTTTATGTATTACAGAGTGGTATGGAACCCTAGTTGTCTGTGTTACAGAGTGGAGCCCTGTGTTGTTGTGTCTCCTTGCGGTTTTCTATTATATGTGCCCTAGTTTGGATCTGAACTGTATGCAATACTTAGGAGTGGAAGAGACACCAAATTGTCTTTATAAACATAGTGAAGAGAGGAACCTCACAAAAAGATAAGAGTGGTTGGTGAATCTTCTATGTACACCCTGAAGAGAACTGGAAGGGAAGGTATGGCCCAAGGGGCTGTCTAGTAGAGAAGGGGATACTTCCTTGTGTTGGGTGTGTAGTTATTGTGGATGTCAGACCAGATATATATTGTGGAGTTGTCCTTAGCTCTGTGAATGAGCTCGCTAGATTAGCAATGCTTCCTTTCCATTGCCTTAGCAGCCTGATAAACCCAAAGGTAGATTGGCTTGGATGATAGTCTGATAAACCCAATTGTATATTGGCTTGGCAGGGAAGCCTAATAAACCCAATTGTATATTGGCTTGGATGAACATCCCGATAAACCCAATTGTAGGTTGGCTTGGATGTGTCTTGATGTCCATTTGGCAATGTGTGATCCTTGGTTAGACATCTTGATAAACCCAACTGTTAGCTGGCTTGGCTTAGTAGCCTGATAAACCCAACAGCATGATGGCTTAGTTGAGTATCCTGATAAACCCATATGTTAGTTGGCTTGGCTAGTCCTCAATGTGAATGTTGGCTTGATTTCCTATGCCCTAATAAACCCAATCGGGTATTGGCTTTGTTGGACAGTCTGATAAACCCAACTATAGGTTGGCTTGACTGTGCTTGATATGTTCTGGCTATGTGTGAGCTTGTTGTTCCCTAGTTCCTTGTGGAAATCATGCCCAGCTTAAGGGTGGCAGTTGTGTTGAGATATTGATGAACACAACTAGCCTATCCTTGGGTGGAACGTTGAAGCGACATAGCTAGTTGCGGGAAAAATTAATCTTCAAGATAAGTATTCTCTGTTGTATTATTTTTGCAATGTATTTGCTTATGAATGTACTGAATATGTTGAATGCTTATTATAGATTTTAAGTAGAGTTTACAATTGTTAAATCTCCTTGCATTTTTCATTTGTATATGCCTTGTGTTTTTCCACTGCATTTTTCTTATGATCGTGAAGGATGGATACCTGGAAAAATTGTCAGAAATGTGGTTATCTTAAGGGAAAATGTGTTTTCGACCTCCAAAATCCGCCAGCGGAAGGAGAAATTCGAAAGTCGAAAGGAGGGAAAAATGGGAAAAAGATAAGGAAAAATTTCGATTTCTGCACGCTGCCTCTACTGCAAAAGTAGGAAGTCAAAAGGCGAAAATAGACAAAACAAAAAAAGCTTGGTTTTCCGCATCCCTGTATCCACTTGTGGAATGCATAAAGTGGGAAACCAAAAGATAAAGAAAGGCATTTTCATGGATTTCCGCATCTCGAAGTTGGCCTGTGGAAAGCGGAAGTCGGAAGTCGAAAAGTGGAGAGTGAACGAGTAAAGGTATTTTAGCTCAAGATTTCCAAAGTGCGAAGTCAAAATTCAAGAGTCAGAAATTGGAAAGCGGATAGTGAACGAGTAAAGGTATTGTAGCTCATGATTTCCGAAGTTGGAAGTCGCAAATTGGAAAGCAGGAAGTGAATGAGTAGAGGTATTGTAGATCAATATTTGTGGATTTTGACAGAGCTAGGGACACCTCCACGAGATCTCTCTGGCATGGCATCCACCACACCTACACATCCATCACAAGGAAGTATACCCTTCTCTACTACACAGTCCCTCGAGTCGTACCTTCCCTTCTAGTGCTCTTCAGCATGTGCATAGTAGATCTACCAGCCACTCTTATATTTTTGTGAGGTTCCTCTCTTCACTAGGTTTATTAATCCGATTCGACGTCTCTTCCAATCCTAAGTCTTGCATACAGTTTAGACCCAAACAAGGGCACACATAATAGCAAACCACAAGGAGACACAACAATACAAGACTCCACTCTGTAACACAGATAACTAGGGTTCCATACCACTCTGTAATATAGAAAAACAATGTAGCACAACAACCAGGGTTCCCAGAAAAGGATAGGTGAAGAGATACACTGCAGAATGTGAAACGAACACCTCTTATTTCTCTCACTGCGTCTGTGGGATGATAATCCTTATGAGGATAACACTAGTGAACAACTCATTCCATGACTCAAGATAGTTGAATAATGAATCAAATGGAAGAATAACATAAAGGTTTTGGGAGACTTTGGAAATGACGGGATGGGCACGTATTCACGTGATTACTTGATTCAGAAGAAAGAACGTGGCTTCTCTAGACTATAGGATTGCTCGGGCATGAAATATGACTTCCATACCTCACCCTTCCCAAGGCATTAACTGCCTCAACCAACTCCTGGAAGAATTGAATGATTGAGTACATAAGATGAAAAGAGTAGATGAGAGCTTATAGTTTCTCTCATTAACATCTAGTCTCACCCTATTGGCTCAAGGGTTTGGACAATTCCCCCCCCTATTCCTTGTGAAATAAAGCCCCCAACTCTTTCATTGTAGTGCATACCACAATCAAAAGATTCTTACCTTTCTTCCATTATGGGGACCATTCCTCATTCATGCAGGAAACCCAAGGGTTATAAGAGGAATTCCAAAAGTGATTCCTGTTAGGCAGATTTTAGCTGTGTAGTTGAAGAAATTATGTAGGAAATGTTACAGATTGTATGTAGCCCATGTTTTGGAGGCAACAGAGAATGAAACTCCTAGGTTGGAGGACTTTCATGTATTGCAATAATTCAGGGATGTTTTTCCTGATGAAATTTTAGGGCTTCCTCTAAGGAGAGACATTGATTTTACAATTGACCTTGTGCTTGGAGAAACACCAGTGTCCAAGACACCCTACAAGATGATCACACCATAATTTCTAGAGATGAAAATGCAGTTGCAATAGTAGTTGGAAAATAAGTATATCAGGCCGAGTGTGTCCCCGTGGGGAGGACCAATTATGTTTGTGAAAAAGAAAGATGGGACACTTAGGTTATGTATTGATTACAGACAGTTGAAAAATCTTTTTGTGAAGAATAAATACCCTTTACCTCGAATTGATGACCTTTTTGATCAAATGAGAGGAGAAAAGGTATTTTCCAAGATTGACTTGAGGTTTGGTTACCATCAGGGAAGAATCAAAGATGAAGATATTCATAAGAAAACCTTTAGAACAAGGTATGGACACTATGATTTTGGGGTGGTACCATTTGGTATCACAAATGCACCAGCTACGTTCATGTGTTTCATGAATAGTGTTTTTAGCAATTATCTAGACAAGTTTGTTCTTGTCTTCCTAGATGACATTCTTATTTATTCTAAGAATGAAGAAGAGCATGAAGAACAATTTGAGGCTGACATTGAGATTTCTAAGGGAGCATAAGTTGTATGCAAAGCTAAGAAAATGTGACTTTCATAAAGATAAAAATTCATTATTTGGGACACATTATCTTAGAGGAGGGAATATATGTGGACCTCAAGAAGATTTAGGCCATTATGAATTGGCCAACCCCAAGAAATGGGATAGATGTGATATCTTTTATGGGACTTGCAGGATACTATAGGAGGTTCATTGAAGGATTCTCCAAGGTTGCGCACTCAATCACTTCCTTGCAAAAGAAGGGGATAAAGTTTGCATGGACACCAAGATGTGAAGAAAGCTTCCAACAGTTGAATAATCTTCTTATAAGTGCACCAATTCTGAAAATTTTAGACCTTGTGGTGTGTACTGATGCATGCAATCAAGGACTTGGAGGAGTTCTTATGCAAGACAACCACGTGGTATGATATGAGTTCAGAAACTTGAAGGAGCATGAGAAGAACTATGCTACTCATGATATAGAACTTGCAGCCATAGTACATGCTCTCAAGATGTGGAGACATTACTTAATGGGAAGAAAATTTGAGCTAAGGACAAACCACTGTGGTCTGAAATACTTATTTGATCATCCAACTTCAAATGCTAAGAAAGCTATATGGTTGGATTTTTTGTGTGAGTTTGATTTCGAAATCAAACACATAAAAGAAAAAGAAAATAAAGTGGTTGATGCACTCAGCAGGAAAGTGCATGAAATACATGTGGAATCTCTTAGTACTTGCCAACCAGATTTGAGACAACGGATTATTAATCATATTGTTGAGGATTAAATGTATGTGTAGATAAAGGCCAAGTTGCAGAAGAAAAGCCTTGAAAAGAAGTATGAGGGATATAAATTGGAAGAAGATGGACTTATTACCTATAAGAACAAAATTTATATTCCAAATGTGGAATGCTTGAGGGGAATTGTTATGGATGAAATCCATCAAGCTCCATATTCTAGTCACCCAAGATAATAAAAAACAATCGCTATAGCTAGAAAGTAGTAATTTTTGCTAGGAATGAAAAAGGACATTGCTGAATATATTGCTAAATGCATGAAATGTCAACAGGTGAAGTTTGGGCATCAACACCCAGCAAGTTTATTGCAACATTTGCCAATCCCTGAATGGAAATGGGATGTTATTTCCATGGATTTCATTACAGGATTTCCAATAACTGTGAGACAACATGATTCCATCAGGGTTGTGGTGGAAAATTGACAAAGGCATCACATTTTATACCAGTTAATTCCACGTATAAGGTTGATTCCGTTGCAAAAATATTCATGAAGTATATTTTCAGATTGCATGGATTTCCTAAGGCAGTAGTTTCTAATAGAGATACCAAGTTTACCTCCAATTTTTGGAAGGGTCTTTTTGCATATTTTGGTACAAAGTTGAACTTCAGCACCACCTACCATCCTCAGACTGATGGATAGATAGAGAGGGTTAACCATGTTCTAGAATACATGCTTCACATGTATGTGATGGAAAATCCATCCAAGTGGGAGGATTATTTACACTTGGTAGAATTTGCATATAGTAATAGACAACAAGCATCATTGGGAATGACTCCATATGAAGCTCTATATGGAAGAAGGTGTAGGACACCAGTGACTTGGGATAATCTAGTGAATATGATTGTGCTTGGTCTAGACTTGCACAAGGAAATGGAGCAAGAGGTTGCAAAGATTAGGTAGAACTTGAAAGCAGCCCAAGATAGAGAGAAGATTTATGCAGATAAGCATATAGTGCATAGAGAGTTCAGTGTTGGGGATCATATTTACCTTAGAGTGAGTCCAAGGAAGAGTTCCTTGAACCTTGGAAGTTGTGCCAAGTTGTCACCTAGATATTGTGGGCCTTTTGAAGTGCTTGAAAGAATAGGTCTAGTTGCATATAGACTTGCATTCTTTTCTAGAACTAGAGCTCATCATGTTTTTCATGTTTCTTTGCTTAAGACATATGTACATGACCCTAACCATGTGATTAATTGGGATGTGATCCAGTTGGAACCTGAGGGGGAGTTCCAAACCGATCCATTGCGCATCCTCGACGAGAAGGTCACAGTGCTCCAAAACCAAGCCGTTGGACAAGTAAAGGTGTAGTGGAAGCACTACGGTCCCGATGAGGCTACACGGGAGCTGGAGGATGCCATGAGAGTGGCACCTCCATTTTTATTCAATTTTGAAGAGCACTGAGGACAGTGCTAATGTAAGGGGGAGGGGATTGTAATACCCTAGTTTTGAACCCATGGTATTAAAATTGTTCATGTTGTAATTACTATTATTAAATCATGGCGAGGAGCTCAAGGCCAAGGCCCTGCTATTGATTTGGTTTTTTATGTATCGACGATCAAGGTTGATGCCGATGGTTCTCATGCTGGTCAGGAATGGTATATTTTTGAGATATCATGTAAATATGCAATTTAATAAAATATCACAACTAGCTATGCACTGCAACAAAAGAGATGGGGGCATGATATCACAAGGAATAGGGAGGGGATTTATCCAAAGCCTTGATCCAGTGGGGTGAGATTAGATGTCGATGAGAGATCCTATAAGCTCTCATATACCCTTTTTGTCCTATGTACTCAATGTGATCTGGAACTGAGCCATTGTACAGGTAAAGGTGCAGTGGAGGCACTATGGTCCTGATGAGGCTATGTGGGAGTTGGAGGATGCCATGAGAGTGGAACATCCATTTTTTTTCAATTTTATAGAGCACTGAGGGTAGTGGTAATGTGGGGGAAGGAGAATGTAATACCCTTCCCACTTTTCTCTTTTCGACTTCTGGCTTCAGAAACCCTGAGCTACAATACCTTTACTTGTTCACTTTTTTCTTTCTGACTTCTGACTTCTACTTTCCGCGGGCCAACCCCAAGATGTAGAAATCCACAAAAATGTTTGTCTTTATCTTTCAGTTTCCCTCTTTCCACCTTCTACAATCTGCATTTCATGGGTGGATACCGGGATGCGGAAAACCAACCTTTTTCCCTAACCTTTTTCTATTTTGTCGATTTCTGCTTTCCTACTTTTGCCTTCTGCAACGAACTCGAGGTGTGGAAAAACACATTCTTCCTCAAGATAATCGCATTTCTGAACCATTAGCCAGGTATTTGACCTCAATGATCATAAGCAAAATGCAGTGGAAATACAAGGCATATATAGATGCAAAATGCAAGAATATTTATCAACATTAAACTCCACTTGATTCTTTAACAAGCATTTAACATATTTAGTGCATTCATAAGAAAATACATTGCAGAATTAACAATAACCAGAGAATACTTATCTTGAAGATGAATTTGTCCCACAACTAGCTATGTCACTGCAATGTTCCACCCAAGCACAGGCCAGTTGTGTTCATAAATCTCTTAACACAACTGGAACCCCTGAGCTGGGAATGATTTCCACAAGGAACTAGGGAACAACAAGCTCACACATAACCAGAACATATCAAACACAGTCAAGCCAACCTACAGTTGGGTTTATTAGACTGTCCATCCAATCCAATACACAATTGGATTTATCACGATACAGGAAATCAAACCAACATTCACATTGAGGACCATCCAAGCCAACTAATATATGGGTTTATCAAGCTACTCATCCAAGCCATCACATTGTTGGGTTTATCAGTATACTCATTCAAGCCAGCTGATAGTTGGGTTTATCAAGCTATCCAACCAAGGATCACACACAACCAAATGCACATCAAGACACTGCTAATCCAACCTACAGTTGGGTTTATCAGGTTTTTCATCAAATCCAATATATGATTGGGTTTATTAGGCTGCTGAGATAAGCCAATATACAATTGGGTTTATCAGGCCATCATCTGAGCTAATATACCTTTGTGTTTATTAGGATGCTAAGGAAATGGAAAGGAAGAATTTCTAAGATAGTGATCCCATTCACAGAGCTAGGGACAACTCCAAAATATCTATATGGCATGGCATCCACAATACCTACACACCCAACATAAGGAAGTGTCCCCTTCTTTGCTACACAGTCCCTTGGGCCATACCTTCCCTTCCAATTCTCTTCAAGGTGTGGATAGAAGATTCACCATCCACTCTTATCTTTTTGTGAGGTTCCTCTCTTCACTAGGTTTATCAATCCAATTCAGCGTCTCTTCCACTACTTTGTCTTGAATGTAGTTCAGACCCAAATCAGGGCACACATAACAATAAACCACAAGGAGACACCACAACACTAGGCTCCACTATGTACACAAACAATCAGGGCTCCATACCACTCTATAATATAGAAAAACATTGTAACACAATAACCGGGGTTCCCAACAAAGGATAGGTGAAGAGATACATTGTAGAATGTGAAATGAACGACTCTGCTAGCTCTCGCTATGTCTTTGCGATAATACTCCACATGATGATAACACTGTTGAACAACTCGTTCCACGACTTAGGATAGTGAATAATGGAATGGAATGGAAGAATGACCAAAAACCTTATGGGAGACTCAAGAATGATGGATTGGGCACACATTCACGTGATTAATTGCTTCAGAAGCAAGAATGTCACTTCCCTAGACTGCAGGCTTGCTCAGACACGAAATATAACTTCCATATCTCACTTTTCCCAGGCATTAACTGCCTCAACCAACATCTGGAAGAATTGAATGATTGAGTACAAAGGACAAAAAGGGTAGATGAGAGATTATGGTTTCTCTCATCGACATCTACTCTCACCCTATTGGCTCAAGGGTTTGTATAAATACCCTCCCTATTCCTTGTGAAATCATGCCCCCATCTCTTTCGTTGGAGTGCATATCTAGTTGTGGTATTTTATTAAATTGTATATTTACATGATATCTCAAAATATGTTGTGCTTGACTAGCACTATAACCATCGACATCAATCTTGATCCTTGATACACAAAACACCAAATCAATAGCAGGGCCTTGGCCTTGAGCTCCTCGCCATGATTTAATAACAATATTTACATCATGTACAATTTTAATACTAAGGAGTCAAAATAGGGGCATTACATTCCCCTCCCCATTAAATTAACACTATCCTCAGTTGTCTACAAAATTGAACAAAAATGGATGTTCCACTCTCATGGAATCCTCCATCTCCCACGTAGACTCACCACAATTTCATATCCCCTCTCCTCTTACATTAGCTTAAGGGAGGAACGCAACTTCACTGCTCACTCTGATACCACAATGTCACGTACCCATACACTGATTATCATGCATAATTAAAAATTTCTTAAGAACCTTTATTTCTTCTTTTAAAATAGAAGGAATAGGATGTGAAGACACTCTTCCACATTCATGCTTAAGCATAAAAATCACTGTAATAGTCATTTCGCAGCGGACAAATCCACTCTGCAACAAAAAAAGTCATTTCCGCACTGGAAATGACTTTTCTCTCTTTTGCCTTTCGTCTTTCGATTTACAACTTCAAGTAGTGAGAATCCTGAAATGCGGTATGCTCACTTGTCACTTTTATGCTTTCTAACATCCGACTTTCTGACTTTCGATTTCCGACTTCGGGTAGCAGAAATCCTAAAATGTGGTATGCTCAATTGTCACTTTTCCGCTTTTCAACTTCCGAGTTTTCGACTTCCAGCTTTGGGCTTCAGACTTCAGAAATCCCAAAATACAATAACTTTACTTGATCACGTTTCGAATTCTGACTTCAGACTTCGGACTTCAGAGATCCCAAGATACAATAACTTTACTCGTTCTCTTTCTGCTTTCCGACTTCCAACTTTCTGCTTTTTGTGGTCAGACTTAAAAATGCGGAAATCCATGAAATGACTACTTTATCTTTTGGTTTTATGCTTTATGACTTCCAACTTTCCTCTTTCCATGGGCCGATACCGAGGTGAAAAAAACCAACTTTTTTTCCTTAACCTTTTTCTGTTTTGTCGATTTCCTCCTTTCAACTTTTGCCTTCCACAATGGGCTCGAGGTGCAGAAATATACACTTTACCTTGTCTTTTTCCCCATTTTCCTCCTTCCTCCTTCCGATATCGGAGTGCAGAAAAAACACATCTTACCTTAACATAGCCGCATTTTGACTCTTTGGCCAGGTATCCAACCTCTATGATCATAAGAAAAATGTAGTGGAAAATACAAGGCATATGCAGATGCAAAATGCAAGGACATTTAACAACAGTAAAATCTACTTAAATATTTAATAAGAATTCAACATATTCAGTACATTCATAAGCAAATACATTGCAAAAATAATAAAATAGAGAAAACTTATCTTGAAGATGAAGTTTTCCCGCAAATAGCTATGTCGATGCAAAGTTCCACCCAACCATAGGCCAATTGTGTTCATCAATCTCTCAACACAACTTCCACCCCCGAGCTCGGCATGATTTCCACAAGGAACTATGGAACAATAGGCTCACCAGGGATGATTTTAAGGGCGAATTTTATCCCATTGGCGAATTTTAAGGGGTACCCAAAAAAAAGTGGGCGAATTTTTATATTAAAATGTTTTTATTTTCTTTAAGAAATTTGCCCATTGTTTATTTTATATATAGATGCCCCAAGATAAATCACATTCATCCCGAAAGAGGGAAAAACTGGAAAATGAATTTTAGCCCATGAAAATACTAATTTTTGCCCACATTCGCCCAAATTTTTCCGATTGGGAGGAGAAATGAAGATGGTTCGCTGGATTTATGGATAATAGGTTGAAAAATTGGTATTTCGCCCAGGATTTATGGATAATACAATTAAAAATTTGGTATTTCGTCGGGATTTATGAATACTTCGGTAAACTAGTCTTACGTCAACCTCGATTGGGGTAAATTGGACATAGATTGTCCTGGATTTGGATTTATGGACAATTATTCGAGTAAAATGTGGAGATTTAATCAATCGGGGAAGTTTTTTTACTAGATTTGGTCCATATTTGAGCAAAACATGGATAAAATTTGTCAAGTGAGGACGTTTTTTACCTATATAATGGTGCAAGAGTCAGGCTCAACATCAAGCTTGATTTCTATTTAAAATCGGTCTTTACAGTGGCTGAGTGGATTCGTGGAAAGCAATTTCACAAGATTTCTTCTATCTACAGAATTTTTACAGGTTAGTTTCTTGAATCTTCTTTAAATTATTTCTTTTATGGTTTATAGCAGAAGGTTGAAGCTGAATCAGCATGAAATTTTGCTAGTCTCAGACCATCACATGAAATTTTTCTAGTCTTCATTAATTTCTTTAACAGGTGCACCTTCTGTTAACTTAGAAAATGTTGGATTGACAGAATTTTGCTCCCTACTACTCATAGTTGTTGAATCTGCAATACCAGCTGTATGGAATGTTCCACTTGGAATTGATCTTGTATCCTATCCCTTTCTTGATTGAATATGCCTCTGGAGCTTCAATTCATTCTCTTTTGTTTCAATTTTCTTTCTTAAGTTCTCCAAGTTAGTGCCACTGGGTTTAGTTATAGATGAGCCAGACTTGAAAGCATGTTTCTGGCCAATTGAACCATTGTGGCCAACAATAGGATTTTTATCATAGGATGACTACCGAGGTGGACCCTCTCCAGACCCCATAGAAGTCACCCCATGGACTTGCACTGCACTTGACATGGTTGTGTGAAATGCAACTAACTACTTCTGCACTATAGCCATTTTCTTCCGCATCCTTGGGGTTTGTTGCGATGTTGTTGTAGCCATCTATGAAGAAGCTGCAAGTGATTGGCTTGCAGAAGTCCCACTTGTATTTTTCCTTGATGATCCATCTTTCTCAGTTTGATCCACTTTCCAACTTTGTTCTTCACCCTAACTATCACTATCTCCATCGGAGAATCTAATCACAAGGTTATCATTTTTCTCTTCTGCTGCAAGAGATCTAATAGCAGGATGTAGATCTTGTAAACTGGATAAGAAGACATCATTTTCCTTATGGCCACATAATGGAACTAATATGCACTAGCAAATTGTAGTTATGTCCCATTTCTATCGAACAAATTATTTGTGGAAATAAATTTCCAAGATGGGAGTGGGTGCAGTGGCGGCTGCTTTCTCTTCCTCTTCTTGTTGGGCATGGAGGCCATAGCCGTTGCTCTGAGTTCTTCAATGTCCATAGTGCCGAAATTGACTTCTACACTGAAATTCTTTGGCTTGGAAAGTAGAAAACGTAATTAGGGAGGTCAGAACCTCTCTTACTCTTACCGTCTGCTCTACCCTGCCCTATCCTCCCGCCTCTGTCTTCGTTGGTCATTTCTTTCATCCATTTACCAGTTGCCATGAGGTAGCAATAAGAAGCTTCGTGTCTTTAAGAGTTCCCCTGTCAACTACTTAATGTGTGGCAAGGGAAACACTAGTTCCTAGTGGTTAATCCATGGACCTTTCAATTTCTTCAAAATATGATATAAAGCCATAGGAATTATTGAAAATTTTCCAATTTTTGTTTGATTTCTTTGTGAAAATATGATATTAAGCCATGAGAATTTATAGTTTTTTTTTCAATTGGTTTTGTTGAAAATGCATCATATAGTTCACTATAAGTCAATATACATGTACACGATGCTTTTAAAATCCCCAACCGAAGAGTTAATACACAAGATATCCTTTCCTACATAAGCAAAGAGAGGTAGCATGTCTGCTTTGGCTTCAACACATCCTTCCTAAAAATGGCATTCCTAGCTGAATTCTGGATTGTTGGATCTAAGGTAAATGTCGAAAATTCTACTGGGTTGAATGAATTTTTGTCTTAATAAATTTTATTTCACAACATAGGCTCCATGAAAAAGAGATGCCTGTCAATTTGATAACATTCCACCTTCCCCAGCCCCCCAAACACAACTCCTTTCCAGTGAAGGAGAGAAACTGAAGGAACCCTATATTCAGGGTTCAGCAGCATCCAAGCAGATAGTGCCAAGCATTTCTGTTTAAAGAAGCAAAAGAAAGTGGATAAAGAGCTTTGAGACTTCCTGAAGAGACAAAAATCATCCTTTGATCTTGTAGGAGATGGTGTATTTGGAGATGAAGTACCCCTCTAGCTTGGTTTCGTAAAGATGCCAAAGTTGGAAAATTCTTTGTTTCATAGAGCAAGCATCCGGTGATGAAGTGTGTAGGCTATCGAACAATAAGACCATCTCTATCTTTTCCACATCAATCATCCAAGTAGTAGTAGGGTTTCCAATGCCACAAAATCATAGTCTTCTTATCTCACAAGAAACACAAGAACAAGTGCTCCCTTTTCTCCTCTATGCTTTCTCCAAAATCCTAGCTTCCATTATCTTCTTAGGGAAAACCCCAACCCTAATGCCTTGCTTGCATCAATGCAATATCCCTAGCGCTCTAGACAAGAGATCAATGTACAATGATGAAGTAAAATTGAAAGGGGCAAGATCTCTCGATTTCTCACATCTCTAACATGATTATGAGATGAATGTATCTCCATGAGATGAGAGTGCACAGATCAAACAGATCCCTATTTCTGCTGAAAATCGGGGAAAAAACATGGAATAAAATAAAATATAACTGAAATTACTTTTATGGAGCTCTTCAACTCCTCTTTTCTGTATCGATTGATTCTCTGAAACCCTTTGTTCTTCCATGCTCTTTTTTACTTATAGTACCGCATCCAAAATTTCTAAGTTAGCAATCCTCTCCCACTCTGGCCTTGGAACATATTCATGAGAGGAATTCTTGTTTTATATTCTTTGTTTGAAGATAATATCACGAGGATCATAAGGCCTAGATTCTTCTTTCCTTGAATTTAACCGATGTAAGAAAACTTCTAGGTATTGTATAGATTTCAACCTTTAATTTGGAAGGGTCATATATCTTTTGGAAGCATGAAAGTTATTTGATATCTGAAATGACAAAAATGCATGTTATCTACTACAAATCTTTGCCTTACATATTCCATTGCGAAAATTCAAGGTGTGACGAAAACTAGGAGATGGTAAGGATCTTCCTCAAAACCATAGACTCTGATCACTATGTATTCTTCATATATAAACTGGTTACATATCCTTGTATCAAGGGTAAATTATAACCACTTCTTATTCTCATGAAACATTCTAGGTGGAAAAGATTCATGGATAATGTTTTATGTAATCTTCATTACCATGTTGGTAAACTCGGTATAATTGGCATTGTTAGGTATTCTTAGAATTCGATTACTCCAATTATGTATTGGAACTGGGATTCGATTTTCATGTGTCATTTTTAACTTCAAACACTTGTAGTGCTTAATGTTCTGATATAAAAAATGTGAAAAATATAGGAGGGATATCTAAACATCCTGCTGAATGTAAACTCTTCTATTTGTTCATGGATTATTTGGATTAAGAAATTATAGAGATCATGAAGCTAGTGAAGGTGATCTTAAGAGGGTAATTTTATCACACTAATGTTGTTTGCAAATATACGTACATGATACTGTGACTATCAAGTAATTTTTTTTATTGTTTTGAAATTTGGTGTATAATTTCATGCCAATCCTTAAGAAATCAGAGACTTGGATCAGGTTATCTCATGGTTTAAGTTTCTAGAAAATGTATAATAGTCAACTTATCTAAGTATCCAACAATTAGAAATCCCAAGTTCATCATTCCAAATTATCCAAGATTCACAAGCAAGACACAAAATGGTCTACCTATTAGTCCATTTCTTCTTGCTCTACCTATGGATGTAAGTATCATGGTTATACTTTGCCTCACTTCATGGGACCTATCTAATTCAAAGAGGCCTGTAACAAGGGTTTTATCCATATCATTACAATAATGAAATGGGTTGAGTGTGTGGTTTCAACATGTATTATTATAGGATTTGTGTTTTTTCTATGATCCACTCACCCAATACTTTAACCAATATCATACAGCCACATAGACAAGAAGCATACATTCTATAGATTACAGCAACATACCCTGTAGATTCCCAAATCAGTTTCACAACAGGTGGTTAACTCGTAAGATTATTTCAGTGCGTTCACATTCATAGTTTTGTGAAAGTCAAATCAAAATAATAAGTGTTGTAGTTGATAGATTCAAATTCAAGGCAGAAGATTAAAGGAAAAATTACAGAGTATGTCCACAAACTTTGTTGAACTCTAGCTCACGATTTTGTAGGTTGTTCACATTTCTAATCATAAAATAATGTGAAGACGATTACCAAGGCCAAAAATAATAATGCATAATAAGTTTTCCAAATATAATCCATTACAAATACCATCTCGTCAAATTTCTATTATAGCTAGAAAGAAAAGTACATCAATGTATGTTCAATTTTCTATGCATAACCTTTCTACTCATTTTCCTTGAACATAATCCACACATTCCAGAGATCATAAATTGAAATTATTCCTCATACAGAACATTTTTTTAGAATAAGAAAAAGGGAAATAAACTTATTTTCTTTTTCTTTAATAAAAAAAATGTTCCAATGCAGTTGACTATGGGGAGTTTGATTTCTTCCCAACTTTAGGTTGTTCTGCTATAGAATGCCACCTCCGTACTAGGCTATGAGGCTGTCCATGAGGAAAAAGTATCAAATTTTCAAGCTACCAAAGCCCCCAAAACATCAACTAAGAGGTTATCATTGGATGTTATTCTATATTTCAACTATCACAATTCTTGACACTCTTTATCTTTCTCTGTGCAACACAAGAAGCCATCCTTTATTTGTTATTCAGTCTCAAGTTTTTCTATATTTAGTTGACTGGGAAAAATTATTTCCATTATCCTCCTTTTTTGTTGTCCTTGCTCTTCAATTTTGCTACAAGTGCCACCTCAGACTCCCCATTCCCATTGCTACTCCCAGACTGTTGTCATTGTGGCTTGCAGGTTGTTGCATATACTCTTGGGACGCTTCTAAGTTCCCATGGCTTAAAAAAAGCAGTGTCCTCACCGAATCGGCCTTGGAACTTTCATGTTGTTGTTGTTAAAAAATAATCATGTTGTATTTTTTTTTAATTCCATGGTATATGTGTCTCATGGACTAATACAAATCATAATAATCAAAACTTATTTACACCATATACAAAATCATAATCAAAGTTTCCAGAGGGTCGAAATTGGGGTATTACAATGTTTGAAAAGGAAAACAAGGGCCTTATTATAAAGGAAAATGAACCTTGTAGGCCTCAAATACTTTGAACAAGACCATTGTGCATGAAACATGCCCTCTCCATGGGGTCTTTGACCCTGAAGTTTCAGGCATCATTAGGCAATTTTGCACAAAAAGAATGGGCCTAATAGGACAATGTCTAGGAGAGCGAAATATCTTTAAATATTAAATCTTATCTTATGAAACATAGATATTGATGCTAAAAGTGATGGAATTTTTGCAAATTTACAAATATATGGAATAAAATCGCATGTGCATTGTTTGAATGTGTGCATTAGTAACATACACATGCTCCCATAAATTTTAAAAAGTGGTAGGATTGCTTCTTTTCCTAGATGTGTTGGTTGAGTTGATTTCTCTGATTTTATCGATTCTGATGGTTAAAACTGAGCTCTCCACTTTGATAAGTAGGGAAACTTGTGGAATTATATTGGTGGTTGTTGGTGTGCTATTTTTAAGAGGCAGTAAGAAAGTGATTATAATTTTATTTAAATCAATTCCTTGAATATGCAATCACTGTTAAGGTTTGGGAGAACATTAGGGAAAATTTTGATAGCCTCTTGTAGTGGGTATAATTTTATTTAAATCAGTCCTGAACTTAATCAATACCAAAAACTTTCTTCCTTTGAACTCTTTTATTTGTTGTCTGCAAGCATATTTTGAATGATAATGTGACTTGTAGATAAGTTTTGGAATAGTTGATTGATTTCTCTCTCTATTCTAATTTGTTTTATATGCTTTTGGTTGCAAAGGTTAGTCCAACATCAACCTGCTCAATATCCTACATTAGAGGAACTAAGTATTGGTAAGATCAAGTTTAAGGCCTTTGATCTTGGTGGTCATCAAATTACCAGAAGAGTCTGGAAAGACTATTATGCTAAGGTATGGGTTATGTTTCTATTGTATTTAGGATGATCTTTTGTGTTCTTGCTCTCTATTTTATTGTATTTAGGATGATCTTTTGTGTTCTTGAGCTCTATTTACGATAATTTTCCCTTAGGTTGGAGTGACTTGGAACCCTTATACATATTTAGGGGCATTTAGAAATTCCATTGCACCCTCTCTTTGCACACATGTTGAGGTTACTTTATACTGGAAGGAGGAAGACTAACATTGTTTAGGGAAGCCTTTTAATGGTTAGATGTGAACCCTTCATCACATTGAAGGGTCATAAGATGGCATTGTGGCACATATTCCGACTAACTGGTATAGAGAAAACCCTATGCAAATAGGGGGGTAACAGGAGGAAACCCTAGGCAAAATTTCCTAGCCTATCACCCTAGGGATGCCTATTGTTTGGTACTGGGTTTGCAACTAGGATCCAAGGTGCATAAGAATCAATTTCCCTTGGCTGACCTCCTAGTTAATTGCATCAACAGATCATAGGATCTTGTTTACATGTTCTTTGTATGAATTCCATGATTGTATTTCATCATCCACCGATTCAGGTACTCCTTGCATCATGAATTGATGTTGACAATCAATAAATCCCGTGGTTAGTTTTTTATGGCAAGTAATTGGAATCATTTTTTTGTTATAGCAAGCAACACTTACGGCATAAATTAAAGTGTTGAAGTGATTGCATAGAGTATAAAATGGCATTTGGTTAAGAATTTGAACATGACAAGAATTTTGCAACACACCTATATAATTATTAGGAGATTGAGGATGTGATTAGATGGAGAACTACAGAAGGAGCTTTGTGGCCATGTCTAGCATGTGTATCACTCATGTGAGGATGCTCTGTGATTCAACAATTTGCATAGTTTTTCATTTCATGATTTATAAGGCAAAGTAACTAGTAGTCAGGCAGCCTATCTTCAAGGACCATCACACATTAATTGGCAGGAAATTGATATATGAGGAAACAAATATGGTAAGGATTGGAAAGTGTGTTTTCTTATTTTCTAAATCATTATTCCTTTCATTAGAAGTGTGTATTCTTATTTTCTAAATCATTATTCTTGTGATATTTTAAAAAATCGTTAGTTATTCCCTTTTACACAAATTAATAGAAATTTGTGGATTACTTATTAAAACGTGTACTCATTTTTAATTTCATTTATCATTGTAGGGGGGCTCTTGTACCATAAAACTCAAAACTAGCCAGACTTAAAGTTTAGATGATTTTTACTACTATTTATGCTCAGAGACTAGAGTTGGGTTTTGATGGTACTTCTACTTTCAATATCAACCTAGAATTTGCTACAACCTTCCAGTCATTACTTTTCAGTTGCTGCAATATGACTTTTGGCCACTATTTGTGCTCAAAACTACCCAGATTTGAGTACTAGGGCATTTTTGATGGTGGAATTAAACTTAGAACCCAAGATGAAGAGTGTTTACCTCATGAATGATTCCCAAAATTGCTACAGGTCTCTTTTCAATGTTTTCATGACTAGAAAGCGCATAGAATTAGGGATTTAAGACTGCTTGTTGTTGTTATTCATGCCCAGATCTTAAAGTAAATATGACAGGCTCAATCCCTACATTGTATGACAGGCTTAGAAAATTAAATAATAAACAAAGTGATTTTCTATATGAAGTCTTTGAGTTGAATAACAGTGAAAACAAAATCTATTAGCTTGTTTTAATCTAATGGAAGAGTAAGCCATCTGTGTAAATCTTTATCTTACATGGAATTTAATTTGAGTTTAGCAATCGAAATCCAGATAATCAATGGGAATCTATAAACATGAGAATTGTGTGCGCAGATGCTGAAGGGATTATACAGATAGAATCTATGTTATGTATAGTGATTGATACTATGCTCGACATTGTTACTCTAATTTCTATACATTGTTAGCTTTGTATAACAAAGAAAATATGAAGGATAAGTGTTCTATCTAATGTGTTTTGATGAAGATAGAGCATCTTAGTTTCCTTTTCAAAAGGATAGGTTATGCTAAATACATAGATTCATTTAGTGGATCTTTGAAAAGCTAGGCATTTTGGCTAAATATACAAAGGATCATTTGCAAGTTGTACAACTTGGGCATAGAATTCATTGATATATTATTCATTTCTTCGTTGATGTGATGTCAATGCTTGTTATTTCAAGTTGGTTAATAATAAATTATAGAAATTGTGTTAAAAATGGGGCATTATATAGAACAAAGTGATCATTTATGTTACATAGAACAAAGTCTACATATGTGTATGTCATGAATGTTGGGATTTTATGGCATGATGTATGTCATGCTTGTTTGAAAAATGTGGATTGTTTGCCAAAAGATTAATGTGGAGCATAATATTTGATTCTATTAATTTATTGGTTTGTCAAGATTCAGGTCCCCACATGTCCGCTGGACCATTAAGGGACGGGATAACAAGTGGAGCCCCCACTTGCCCTGAATCTAGTCAGTGCAGTTGTGTTTCATTGGCACCTTCTAGTTGTATTAGTGTTATACCTCCTTCGGCGAAAGAGTCAATGAAAGAGTCAATTAAAAGTCATTGAAAGAGTCAATTAAAAAGTCAATTAAAATTCATTGAAAGAGTCAATGTAAACACTTATTGTAATTCGGGTCAATATAAATTGATAATGTGCAATTGTATTAATTTTATATCATTTTTCTCATGTAGGATTCACTTCTGGTTTTTATATCGATTTGGAATTTCAATTTTGGAATATTAAGTAAGATGTCAAACATGGATTGTGGAAAGAAAAATAAAACATCAAAACAAAAGGATGTAATATCATATTTTCAAAAGCCTCAATCCAATAATCCACATCCTATTCATGCTTCAAGCTCTCTTGATAAAGGTATCGGTGAAAGAGATGTCAACACTTTTGAGAATGCATCTGCAACCCAGACAATGGATGGTAGAATACATTCCTCTAATGATCAAAGTGAGACAAATGCATTTCCATCTAAAATTGGTAGTTCAAATGTTGAAGATTTTTCATTGCAAGGTGACACAGTGCATTCATGGAAAAGGAAAAAGGGCCAATGGGATACAGGGAGAAAATTCAAAGTTGATTGGGTCTCAAGATACCCATGTATTGAACCAATACCTCTAGCAAATGAGAATGAGACCTCACAAGAAGTTAAATGCATTTGATGTAGTTGGAAACTTGGCAAGGTAGTGAAATTACAGATGAAGTTAGACACAATCGAGAAGCATGTTGGGAAGGCGTATGCTAAGAAAACTACAAATGATGAGAATAAATCTACTGCCAGATGGAAATCTGTTAGCGAATGTCGAGATCTCCAATTTGAAGTGGAATATAATGAATTCTTACTAAATAAGAAAAACCTCGAGGAAAGTGGAGGAACCATCAAATCTCAATTTGGAAAGATGATGGAAACAAATTTGTTATCAAAGACAATACAATTAAACACTGTATTTCACAACCTATCCAATGGTCATCCTATGACAGATTATCCAAAAATGATGAAATATCTATCTTTTTTTCAAGTGCCAAATTTTCCATCTTCTCATTGGTCTTTATCGAGTGGTTGGGAATGGGGAAAATATCTAGCTCAAGTAGAAAAGGACGATATGAAAGGGAAGATTGCAAATGCTACATTTTTGTCACTATGTTTGGATGAAGTTACAGCTATTGATAATAATTCATGGATTTGCATGAGCATTTATATGGTCAATGACCATATTAGGCATTCATATCTACTTGGAATTCATAAAATCACCAAAAGTTCTACAACAGAAAATATTTATGAACTTGTTATTGATAGTTTGAAGGAAATTGGTGGTATGGATCATTCCATGATTGCAAAAAAGTTTGTATGTGTTGGAGAAGATGGAGCATTAGTAAAGCAAGGACAAAGGAATGACATTTGTGCTAGAATGCAACTCTCGGCTTCACTGTATATGCTTAGTATTCATTGTATGGCTCACAGGATGAATCTTGCATTTAAAATAGTGATCAAATTTTCATTGGTTTCAATGGTAGAATATCTTGTACATGAGGTTCATGCATACTTTTGTCGGAGTCCCAAATGATTTTTAGAGTTTAAATTTTTTTTTCTGATGGTGTTACAAATGGAAAAAAACTATTAAAATATGTTGATACAAGATGGATATCATTGAATGGACTAGCTGAAACACTATTCAATGAATATGCATCCTTGGTAGGGGTGATGTATGAACATCGCTCAAGTGTAGAAAAAGCTCAAACTCTTCTATTTCTACTAACTAATATAGAGACATTATTAACATTGGCCGGAATTCTTCCTATGCTTCATGAAATGAATAACCTTGTGAAGATGGCTCAGATTCGCACGATGTATATTGCTGAATACACAAGAGAAAGAAAATTAACATGTCTTGCATTAGATAATTTGTATATTATGGAAGATTCTTTTACAGATTTAGCATTTACAAATTGGAGGAAGATAATCAATATAGAAAATGATGATTTTTTTTTTAAGTTTGATGAAAAAGGGATGTTATGTATGGTAGTTCGTGGGCATATGGTTCTCTTTTATTATAATGAAAAGATAGGAAGATCCACCAAAGAGTGCTCCGTCTCAAGAGAACGATTTCACGATGTTGTAATTTCAGTGAGAGACAACTTGAAAGAAATTGTAAAATCACTATCATCATAGATAAGAGAATGGTTTCCTCAAGATGAATTTTTGGAGGCCATGTCTATCGTATACCCTCAATATTGGGACCATAGTCAAAATGCAAAAATTTTAGAAGCTAACTTTATAAAGAAAATCAAGATTTTGCAGAGCATTTTTGTCGAGAGGCCGAGATACAAGGAGAACATATTCAAGGTATTTTAGATAAAGAAAAAGTGACAGATCAATCTCAATGCTTTGGTAAAACAATGTGGGGCCAATTTTCTCCGTCAGATAGTAAATAATATGGTGCAATTACAAGATTATGGACTAAGCTCAGTGGTAGCAAATTGCTACAGGAAAGAATGTTAGAATATTTCAAATTAGTGGATTTATGTCAAACCATGATTTTTGGATCAGTGGAGGACGAGAGAATGTTTAGTGCACTAACATTCTTGAAGTCAAAGTTGAGGAACAAGCTTGATAAAAATGTGGATACATGCTTAAGATTATATGTAACAAAGTATGAGGTTGACAATTTTCCATATGAAAGAGCATTAGCTCTTTGGCGATCAGATCATGAAAGAAGGGGAGAAAACAATATAACAAATATCTCTAATGAACTTGATGTGGAAAATGAGGATCAGAGCCAGAATGTCGAAAATGTCAAAAATGAGGACCAGGGCCAGAATGTGAATTGGAAATTGGATTTCACCTAAGATTGTATACGATCTAATATACATTAAGGACTATTGAGTCTTATTTTTTCCTAGATGTTCCATGCACCCTTGCTGGTGATCACTATATGTGAATTTGAGGTCATGTTTTAGGTAAAAATAGATTCTACTTTGTACTTTTTTGTTGTAACATTGATGATTTGAGCTACATTACCTTCATGCAGCTTATTTTAATATTGATGTTTTGATATTTACCTCTTACATTGTCTCTTTCTTGTATGTGATAGGAAGTGATGGTGAATTTGAGAAAGCTAGGCCTAGGAGCTATCTCTTCACATAAATAGTGTCCTAACATTAAAGGATAAATAACTAATTTGACAACACTTTCGCTAAGAAAGAATGTGCTCATTCAAGTATATGAAACCATGTTGGTGTTTAATAGGAATATCTTGAAATTTTTTTATGGTTTGTTTATTGCTTTTGTTTGAAGCATTTTGTCGCTTTTTGAAGTTTGTGTGTATTTTAGTTAAATATTGTGTTAGTCCCTTGAATGCTTATAGTTCTCATTTGATGCTTGATTTAGACATTTGTTGTAGCTTGAATCAAGATTGGTTTTAATCGGTTTCCATTGATTCAGGGTTTGAGAAAAGATATTTTTATTACATTTTAGTTGCATGAATTAATTGTCTTCACTTTTTCGAATCTCGATTCTTTTATGTTGATTGCATATTTTCTTTGTAAATACTTATCATTATTCAAAAAAATAAATGAACTCTGCATAGCTAAGCAAAGAGAAAAATGGTATATGCACTAGGTTCCTATGAATTGATCATAGGATACCTATTGGAACGAGACCAACATTCATCTAATGCAATAATCATTTGGCATAATTACAATGCATAATTGTATTAGCCTCCAGTGACAACTATTCTTCCAGAAGACTGTCATTATCAACCAAAGATCTTGTGAGGTTGTTTGTACTTCATTGATGGTACTGCTTTTCTATTGTTTAATCCTTGTATATTGTTGAGGTTGTTGCATTGTTTTTTTTTGAGCTTGGTCATAGTCTTGATCAGGCTTCTAAACCTTACTGGACCTTACTAAACCTTCCTAGGATGATATGTGACTGTATTGATGATTCTATGTTGGGTCGTGACATTTGTGACCTTGCTTGACCTTATGGGCTATTGTAGATAGGGCCGTGACTTTTTGGGCTTCTATATATGGCTTGTGAACCTTGTGGGCTTCTAGATCTGAACCATGAACACTTGTTAAATTGTTAAACTCATCTGTGACTATTTAAAGGATGTTTGGATTAAGTTGTGATCATTGTGAGACCTCTAAGTTTGAACCGTAAATTTCCTAAGGTCTATTCATCCTATTAGAAAGGGATGCAATTGTTTTAGGCCTGTTTGGAGTAGGCTACAACTACTAGTTTTTTTGACATTTTGATATAGGTATGTACTAATGAATTAGTAGCTTCATAATAGTGATAGATCAGATCTGAAGTAGTCCCAAATTGGTGTGTTTTCATCCCTTACAAGAATGGAAATAACTGAGCGGTGTGTGTACTCATTCTCCAGCATGTGTGGTGTACAGCTTCACCTTCCCTTCCCCTATCTTCTTAAAACCTCTATAACCATGCCTAGAGCCAAGTTCCAGCAATTCCACCTTGATCCCAATTGTTGGGTAATGTGACTCGTGAGACAAGGAAGGTAAATGATTCAATTGCTTCCAATTGCTTCCATCATCATCATCCATGGATCTTGATTCTTCCTCTTCGTCATGGTGAAGGTTGTCATATATTTGTTAAATTCTTGATCTTGAGGAAGATCAAAGTAGACCACCTCTTATTTCTTCGGATACTTCTTCGTCTTATAATAGGATCCTCTTTTGTTGTTATTGAATCCATATGGGTTCACTGAGGCATATATTATATCTAAGGGAGCCTCAAATTACATGTATTTAATGGTGACTATGGCTCCCTTTGTCCTATAAAAGGAATAGTATGGTGGTTCATCTATAACTTCAGGAAGAGGAGCTAGGAACACTTGATTTTCCACTTGATTTTAATAATAGTAAAGCATATTGGCAAGGAATCCTTTGCCCAAATATAATTCTAGTATTTATGCTGTGGATATCGTATCTTCATGGTATAGAAATCTATGGATTCCCCTCAGATTATATTGTCTGGATGGTTCGTCATAGTTTGCACTTGCCCTTACATTGCTGACAGAAGGAGCTGGCATTCTTTGTATCACATTCGGAGGCAACTTTAGTGCCCTGCTTGATTTCCAACTCAACCAGCTGAGGTAGTCATTATCCCAAGACCCATATTAGAATATTTGACATGTTGGTTAGCTACTGGGCCTTAAACCATGCAAGATTACTATAAAAGTTTATACTTTCTTCCACATCTGGCCTCGAAGGAATTCTATCCTCCTCCCATAGTAGGATATTCTTTAGTCTTGCCACAGTTTGCTTCTTTACAGATTATGGAAGCTTATACTCTATTGCACTATTGGCTTGGAAAGAATTCTATCCTCCCACAGCAAGATACTTTCCTGTCTAGACACATAGTTTGTTTCATTATCAGTCACATAGTTGTGAACTTGTATGGAATTCATTCATGTATTCATGTATTTTCTATTGTTTATGGAGTAGCATAGGAAGCAAGGGTAGATTTAGTCAAAGGACCAACACCATTAGTTGCTGATACAAGTACATATTAAACATAACTTGTAGCACCTATAGCATACTAAGTGCCTATAAAATACCTATAAGAAAAGTCAGGGAAAATAGTATAGGTGGCATAAACTAGGGTTGTCTACATATTTTTAACTATTATTGGATCCAACAAATGTATAAGTTTTTGTTCAAGTGGTGGTAGGGGGGTTGATTTTTGATGGGATTGAGACTCCCTGACCATTTGCTGGATGGATAGGCTGAATTTGTCTATCAGTTGTTGTTCTCAGAGTCCCTGTCCTCTCTGTTCCTCATTTTTGGTCTATCAATTCAATTATTATGGAGTCCTAAAGAATGCTAAACAAAATCCAAACCCCAATTCATTGGTAGTCTAGTATCTTGTGATTTTTCTTAGACTATGTATTTCAATGATTGTCAAGGTCATCCCTGCTTCAATTTATAAGGTATTCATCTATTATGATGGATCTGGATAGAAATGGGAGATAACCTACTTGTGATGTTGAGTTGGGACTTTTATAATTATATCTACATTGTGTCTCTACCATTGCATTGGTAAAATTATTAACAAATTCATTAATTTTTACTAATTGAAGAGTAGGGGTATTAATGTTTGAGTTGGGACTTTTTTAATTGCACCTACATTGTGGCTCTACCATTGTGTTGGGAAATTTATTGACGAATTTATTATTTTTACTGATTGAAGAGGAGGGGTATTAATGTTGAACGGAATACCAATAGAGGGATATGCCACTGAAGTGAGATAGTTTGCAACATCACATAGATAACAACTGCAATTCAATATTAAGAATATATTTCATTACTGTAAAAAAAAGATAGATCCCTTGGAGAGAAATTTACTCATCACTTGGAACAATAAATATCTTACATTCTTCTCAATAGATCTTAGTCACTGCCTTCTGTAAGCCGATGAGAAAGTTGTGCATGACCCACAGGATATCAGTGTCTATGGTGATAAAGGTGCCCTCCTTGGCCTCAGGTCCTTCCTTCCTCCACTAAGGATAAGCTGCTTTGAAGGAAAATTCTAGCTATTAGATTCCCTCCTTTTCCAGAGGGGAGTCAGCTGCAAAGTCTCCATCCAATGTTCCATCTTTGAAGGGTATTAATCCAAGTTCTTCAATTAAAGGTGATTCTCTTCTTTAATTGATATAAGTTAAATATGTGGTTAGATCTATCAATGACTCAATGGTTCTCAACCCAAAAATTTGTCTCATGCTGGAAGATTCATAATGGAGATATAAGGCTCTATCTAGGTTCAGAAAGTATCATCAAAATATGTTTGTAATAACATTAAAGCATTCAAATATGAGGCCTTGATCTATTTTTTTGACAGATATTGGCCAAACTATGATCCTTTCATGAGATAGATAAGTGACAACTGGACAACAAATTTATTGGTAAGATTCCATGTTTCAAGTATTTTCATAGTTCGTTACAATGAAGTTGAAGATATGAAGAGAGTAATGGAAGAAGGGTCCTCGACTTGGGGTGGGGCTGGTTATTCTTGGTGACTTGGTTCCCATAATTAAACCCATCTTCCATGTTTTTCTGGGTAATAGTCCCCAGTTTATCCTTTCCCTTATGGGAAGACGAGGTCATGGAGAAAACTAGTAAGGCCTTAGGTAAGTTTATTGGGTTTACAAAAGTAAGAAAGATGGTAGCTTCTTCAATTAAACAAGAATACATGTACAACAACAACAACAAGAATTCCCTTATATCAATTCTTTTGAATCTATGACCAATGGATTGAAATCCATTTTTCACAAAGGGTACTTAGGCTGCACAGATTTGGGAGCCCACCTCCTTTAAAATCCCATCATAAGGACTATAACATTGCTTCCTTACAGACTTAGAAAGACACCCGCTTTTGATATCTACTATTTGCTCACCTCCTCAGTAATGGCTGTGTGTGTGAAAATATGGTTTGTAGTCTGGTACTCCAAGCAGAAATTTGCATGTCCTTTGGCCCTGGCCCCAGTTCTATGTGGATGGAAGGTAGTAGTCCATAGGGTTGAAAGCCGCTACCATCAAAAGCCTTAAGAGTGGTAGGTGAACGGTTGATTTCTGGAGATCCAATGGCTCTCCAGCAAGATAAAGACATAACTAATGTAGAGGCGCCCTCATCCAAAACGGTACAACGGATAGTCTTTCCAGCAATCTTTGTAGCGATCTGGAAAGCTAACTGATGTGAAAGTCTCGTCTTTAAATCATCCAGTTTTAAAGTGATGATATATACTATTCTTGGGATCCATAGCTCCAAGGGCAACAAGAAAATTTTTCCGTTGAGTTGGGTAGGTTTGAAGTATCTCTAAAGCCGACTTAGTGCAGGGTGCTTGGGTCAAGTCTTCAACAATATTATAGTATTGGGCAGCACGATCGTTAGGATGGATTATGGAATTACGTAGAGTGCCCTTTGGTGGAAGGAAAATCGCTTTAGGTATAGGTTTTTCAATATGAAGACCATTATTAGTAGGAGGTGTGGAAGTTGAGGTTTTCTCGGATGGAATATCATCAGGTTTATTTTCCGGAGGAGGGTCATAACTGTGTGCTCTTGTATTCAAATTCACCATTTCCCTAGACATCATACGAACTTCATTAGTGGAGTGTAGTGGAGGAAGAAGTTTCGTTTAAGGAATTATGATCAATTAACTGTTGTTGGGAAGGGAAAGGATCTTTTAAAACAGTTGGGGTGGGTGAATCTTTTAAAAATTTACCAACTTCCTCACGACGAGGAAATTCTTTTGTAAAATGATCACCTTCGTAGATTAAACAGGGGTACTTCACCTTTCTCTTTCCTTTTGAATCGTTATCTGTATTCTATGTTTTATTTCCTTCCTATTGGTTGTCAGGTTTTTTAGATTTATTTTTCCCTTTTTTCTTTTTACCTGAAGATTCAGTGGATTGAACCGTATTTACTTCAGTGGAAGCAACAGGAGAGGATGTAGTTTTGGCAAGTGGTGCTTGTTGATTGGATGGAGTGGTGGCTTGCTTCTTAGAGGATTTAACTTATTTCTGTGTCTGAACTGAACCGAGTATGCCATCAACAAGTGGTTCCGTAGCAAGTCTCGAAGGGTCTGTAGTAGGCCGAGGAGCATGGGGAAATAAATCATACAAAGTGTCTATCTGGGAATAAACCAAGTCAATGTACTGAGCGCGACTAATATCCTGCTCTTTAGTAACAACACCTCCCATGGCCACATCTCTAGCTATGGGTGGAAGCAAAGACTTTGTGAACCAGTCAACTAGTAACTGATCAGGAATAGGAGCCTTAATCAACCTACATCTTTTCCTCCATTCATGGATATGATCAGAGATATGGGTAGATGTAGTTTGTCGAAGTGAGGTCAATAGGTCTGTACCTATTTCATACCATATTGGTAACTGAAATGTGTCAAAAAATCCATAGCTAAAGCATTGAAATCCCAAAATGAATGTCACGGTAACTCGATGTACCATTTAGATGCAATGCCAGTGAGGGTTCTTTGGAAAAGGCATAGATGGATTGAACCGTCCATCAAAGAATTGGATGAACACCAAAGATGAAAATTCATAACATGGTTTTTTGGGTCCTCACCAAGTTTTCCATTGAATTTTGGGATACCGGAAGGTAGCTTGACTGGGATGGCGGGCCAGGAGGGGTCATGATGAATTGGGTCATTTATCAATCTTGACAAGTATGGAAAATCTAAAGTGGCTAGAAATGGTAATTGTTGATTTGGTTATGGGTACTCGTAATATTGATAGGGCATTTGCTGACTAGTAGGACCGTATGTGGATTGATAGATAGGTATAGATGATGCCCCCAAAGCTTGTTGAAAAGGTTGTTGGTTTCCAAAATTTCCGTGGGGTGGGGGTCCTCCGGAAGGTGGTGGTGGTGGTGGTAGTGGTCCTCCTCCTCCTCCAGGTGGTGATGGGGGTCTGCCTCCACCAGGTGTTCGTGGTGGTCCTCCTCCTCTAGATGGTGGTGGTGGTCCTCCTCCTCCAGATGGTGGTGGTGGTCCTCCTCCTCCAGATGGTGGTGGTGGTCCTCCTCCTCCAAATGGTGGTGGTGGTTCTCCTCCACTAGGTGGTGGTGGTGGTATTCCAAATGTTCCACCAGGTCCTCCAGGTTCTCACGGTGGTCCTCCGGGGGGAGGTCCACCATATCCCCCAGCAGTATTCACAAAATTCCCTCTGTATGACGGGATATTTGACCAATTTGGTTGTCCTCAAGGTACAAAAGTATTTTCGGGGCAAGGCATTCCAGGATAAATAGCCGTAGGTGGTGGTTGTTGGTAAACTTGATTAACCATAGGTTGTTGAGTTCTTGGATAAGTATATCCCCAAGAAGCCATATTGTTGACAGGTTGTGACCCTAAGGGTTGGCCTATACTATATGGGGGGGGGACAACATGTGTATTTGTGGGGGGTATAACTATTGCAGGTTGTGCTACAGCTGTGACTTGTCCTGAACTAGGCATAGTTCCACTGATAGATAGCGTAACTCAAGCCGGGGGGTTTCCCCCGGTGTGAGAGTTTACTGACACAACTTGATTTGAGTATTTCCCCCAACCATGAAAGGAATGGAAGGTCTAGCAATAGGTTCAGGATGTGACACTATAGGGTTTTGTTTTAGACCTGGATTACCTTGAAACATAATTTCTTCGATAGGTCCTAACATTTGAGCTAGTGAACGATATCCTTCAGGCCATGGGTTGTGAGAATTCTCACGATAAGTTGGGCGGCCTTCAAAGGAAGGTTTAATTTCTGCTTCAGGGAAGGGGTCTGTATTACGGGGTAATCATGCCTATAAAGTTTCATAATGGGACATAGGTGGAGGAATAATTCTTTCTATTCTCTCTAAAAATTTACAAGCTCGATCGAGAGATGCATTAATTCTTCTATGTTCCTCCTCTCCCACGAGAGGATTTCTTGGTGAAGGTCTAATAACCCCGAATTCAGTAATGGCTTGGCCCATGGAAGTCCTTGAAAAAGGAACATACAGACCATAATCTGGTGGGGCAGAAGTATCACCATGGCCTCCCAAAGGCAGATGTATAGAAACATCGGTTATAGGAGGCAGTTGGACTAAAGGACTAGCATGAGTAGAGAAATTTCCTCTAGGTGGAGTAAGTTCCATGTGATCCTCAGCCGAAGCTATTATCTCCATGGTTATCCCTTCTTCCCCTTCGACGGCTAGAGGAGATTCAGGAGGTAAACCCTGCAACCTACGAGATTGATGCCACACAAGATGCTCAACCATGGTGGTGGCTGGAAGTCTTCTAACCTAGGTCAACGAAAAAATCACACAAAAAACACCTACACAAAGCTAAAGGTCACAAGTAGTCTTAAATGATAGGAGGGGTTCAAAGTCCAGTTTCTCACCAGGATTATCAAGACTTTACAAGCTTCTCCCATAAAGTCAAGATGGCCAAGAGGTTAACTCAGTTTGGATAGGGTATCCTAGTTGGGTCTCCCAATATATGCAAGGTACGTGGGAGCTCAAATTGGTAGTAGTGTTGTCTAATGCACAACTGTTCACAAGGGGCCTTCCTATATACAATTGAGTATGTGAAATAACCTTTCTATATACCTCAAGGGTACATGAAAGACCATTTCTATATACCGACGGTATGTAGAAGAACCGCGCAAGTCCTGGGATGTTGTACAGACAAATAAGGACAGCTCCTATGCTTAACAACACCCGAACACGTCTCTATCCTATCACTCAACTTTCTATGCAAATTTTAACCTAAATCTACCATTGATTTTATCTTGACGATTAGGTGAATGTTTGTGGAAATGTTGTCTCCAATAATGTAGATTAACTCTATATGCAACATAAGACACTTCTTTTCGATGAAAACTATTTAGGGTAAGGAGAAAATTTTCTCTTTTTCTTTTTTCAAGAACCTTAAAATAATTCCATTTCAACAACACAAACTTGAATTGAGAAATGCAAGAAAATGAAGTTTTTTGAAACAATTTTTTTTTCCAACAAGCACTCAAAATATATCTGAAAATTTTGACAAAGAAACTAAGCCTCTAGTGTGCATGCAAACTATCTTAGCTACAATGTCAAAAAATATATTTCTTCTAATCTATTTATGCAAAAAAATGACAACTTATAAAGCATAAACAAGAAGAAACTAAAATGGTTATTTTTTGTATTTTTTCTGGAAAATATGAGGCACTCAAAAAAGTCTAAAATGAACTTGTTTAAAAGAGGCTATGATTTTCTTTTCAAAAGTAAAAGTTTCCAGATATTTCGTTGAAACCAAAACTGAAACTATCTACCATTTTCCCCTATAAAAAAGATCAAGCCTTTGGAACTGAGCTCAAAAGAGAATTAGGTTCACAAAGTACTCTCAAACACCAGGCATATGCAAAGAACGCATCAAAATCTCAAAGAAGCAAGCAAACCACACAAACTTTTCAAAAAGATAAAAAATTTCCAAACAAAGAAAAGACAAATTTTACAAGGATTTTTTTAAGCCTACCTCAAAAGTCTAATCGACGCGCTCAGAATTCAAGACACAAGCGCCTACGACGCTCTGAAAATTGAAGATAGAAGTGCCCTAGATGATGGACGACGCTCTGTCTACTGAAGGAAGAAGCACCCTGGAATGAGGGAGATGCTCTGTCAGTCAAAGGGAAAGGAGTCCTGAATAAAGATTGACGCTCTGTTAGGCACAGAGAGGCATGTCGGCCAAACAATGTACTGAAAAATTCAGAACTGCATGAGAAACAGAAAAGTCTCAGTTGAACTTAAAACAGTAAGGAAAAAGAAATTACCTAGAGAACAGTAAAAACTATAATCCAGAACCAAGGAAAATTATCATAAATAAAATGAAAGGAGTAGCTTACCTTGCAGACTGAAACGACAAAGGGCAGAGAGAAATAAAAACTTCACACGTGGAATGGTTACCAAAGAGTTGTATATCTAACTGGATATGCACTAGATCTGACTGGATATTCCCTAGATCTGATCGATTTTTCTTTCCCCAGCGGAGTCGCCAATTTTGTTACTAGGAATTCTAAACTAGTGCTAACGTTGCTTGTTCCTCTGTAATGCAAAACACAACTACATAACAAAAGAATCACAACCACATATCTTTCCCTTGAATAGTTAAATCAATTAACATAACACATCATATACCTCAACCATAAACTTTTTTATCTTCTCTCCGAAAAGTCCTTGCGATGATTCAATACCTACAAGACAGATCACAAGGAAAACGAAAATATGAGAGCATCATGATAATCAACTATCCATATTGGTGATAAAGGAGTCCAATAATATTTAATCACAAACACAATAACCAAATATAGGAAAGGGAAATGTTTTTGTATTAATAATGGGTGAGAAGAAGTACAAAAAAAGCCTTGATGTTGACAGCTTCTGTCTCAACAAATGTCTACAAACTCCAATGAAAACCTCTCTAGCTATAAGCTACCTCTACTTTGCCTCTATCCAGACTTCAAACTAGCAGCATAAGGATGCTTTTTCTGATCTCCTCCACTCTCTTCATAGAAGCTCCATTTATAGGCCAAGAACTCATAGGATGACTTGACAAAAGGATAGAATAGGATCCCTGTAGGTGAGGGAGACGAATGCCACATCTCCTAGAACCAATTCCATGAAGGATCCCATACGAAATCTTCTAGAAGCTTCTTTTTTCCCCTTTTAGTGACCATCAACACTTTTGGGTAAACTAGACAGAGTGTCAATTTAGGGTTTTTCCTACTAAAAAATGATGAACGACGCTTTCTACTCAACTAATGGAGGTGTCGACGACGCTCTGTGGAAAAGGTGAAAGGGCACCGTACCTTCTAGGTCAGGGAAAAAAATGGTCAAGGTGATCTAGATCAAGCTTTTTGAGAGGTTAGCAGGCAACAAGAAATTCATCTGAAGGCTAACTAGGCAATGCAAGATTTTCATGTGCAACAAACAACTCTCAAAGAACTATTGTAAGGTACCATACTGCCACGATGGTCCAAATTCTAACGAAGAATCAAAATCAAAAGGCATGCCAAAAATAGGTGTCTTACCAGGATTTCTTCCAAGCGCCTTACGAGCCTTGAAAAAGGTATCTCTCTCTGTCATGATATCAAACTTTGCTTTCTTCTTGCCATCCCGTCACACTTGTGGTCGTGTTCCATCTTCTCCAGTCGTTGTGCCTCCTCGAGTGACAATCACGACATCAACATCCTCTGTTCGCGGCTCTGCTAGAATGGTCGCAATTGTCGACCCTTGATTTTGGTTTTGCGATGGACGCTGATTCATAAGTGGATTCTGGTTGACCGATGGATTCATAGGCTGATTTATATTCTGATTTTGTACTAGAATTTGGGGCTGACCTTGATTCTGTAGTTGCCACTGGTTTTGTATTTTATTCTGGGCCTGGAATTGGTTCTGATTTCATAATAAAGGAACATTGTTGACTTTCCATCTCGTAATTAACTGAGGGAATCTTTCAATAGTATGATCATTCACTATGTAGTATACACATTGCAAATGGGGACAATCCCTCTTATAGTGGCCAAATGTACCACAGTTGTAACACTGGATTGATGCACAACCTCATCCTCCTCCACGACCAAAACCTCCCCTTCCCATGAATCCTCCTTGGAATCCTCCTTGCTGCTAATATTGTGGTTGAGCTACTTGCTGTTGATACTGTGGTTGCACCATTTGCTGTTGTGGGGGATTCGGCTGCTACTAAATGTAGTGTGTTGCTTGGACATGTTGCAGTTGTGGTGTAGACATTGGGAACTAGGTCTACTGCGGTTGCGGTGCAAACTACGGCTATGGTGCAACTTGCGTCTATGGTTGCGACGAAATAAATTGCATCTATGGTGGTGGCATATACTGGACTTGAGGTGGAGGCTGTATCACCTGTGGTTGCGGCACCATGCAAGGATATTCACCTTTCAAGAAATATGAATCATATGTCCGCTCTTGAAGCAGATCATAGGCTCGATAGTCCTTATCCTCGTGCCCAGCTGAGTGACAGAAGGTGCAATATAAGCTTGCTGGCTTCGTAACCATTTTCTGCATGTAGGTACAATCTTCATGTCGATGCCCATATACTTGACATATGCGACACCACAGCACACCACCGTAACTCAATGGGTTCGGTGCTCCTAAGAGTAGATAATTTCGAAAAGAAGGATAGGTATCTTTCGTGTGTCCATCCACATGACACCGAGTGCACCACAAGTCGTCATGTTCATCTTTCACCACGTCTTTCACATTCTTGATATCCTGCAATTGAAGTGTTAGGTTCACCAGCTGTGCCTAGATTTGGTTCATGCCGACAAAAGTTTCTTCGACAAGTGAAGCCTCCAGCTCCATTTCGATTTCCAGAGCCTCGCTATGTGTCGCGATCTTTTGTTGCATTAATGGGTGTTGGATATGAGGGACCAGTGCCACAATGAACCATTCTTTGTGTTGGATGTCACTCATATCGAAGTTGACTCATGCCATCAATGTCTTAAACCTATGATCAAAGTCCCAAACCATCTCATTAGGGAATTGCTTTATTTCCTTCAGCTCCGTAATGTACTGTGCTTCAGATTTTGGTTTCTTGAATTCTTCAAACAGTCCCTTCAAAATCTCATCCAAAGTCTTTGCAATGTTCCCTTGCGGAACCTAAATGAATCTCATATACCAATCAAGCGCACAACCCTAGAGGGTGGTCGCTAACTGTTCTTTCTTTACATCATCATTTGTAGTCTGTCTGGCAGTCCAGACTGCCTCACATAAGAACCAATACTGTTCTGGGTCATCAATGTCGTTTCCATGGAGCATAGGTAGCTTCATATCGTCTCCCGCCATCCTAGACCTTCTTCATGCAGATGTTGCTTTACTACTGGATGTCGCTTGGCACGTTGGACATGTCGATGTAGATTGCATATATTTTCCTGACGATAGAGTAGTGCGCAGAGGTGTGGACATGTTGCTACCAAGGTTTGACCTTGATTTTACCCTGGGCATAGCCTGGGTTTGCTCGTCCTCTTCGTCGTTGTAGGGCTACTTTGTCCCGTGTGGTTGTCCTTCGCGGTCTTGCATTCCGATCGCAGCAGGACCTTCCCCTATCCTCTACCTCTTCTCTACTTGGAACCTTGCTCCTCCCCTTGTACAACCACTCTCTTCCTCGGCTGCCTCACAGTCTCGTCGAAACTTACACCCATCTACCCCTTATCTTTCCATTCGTCGCCCCCTTCTATCGTAGTGTTCATAGCCTCCGCACACCAGATTTTTACTACTCGAGGTGCATCTTTAGTATGCCCTTTTCACAAACCAGCATCTTGATTGACAATTACAGAGATAGCAAGAACCTACCTCGTGGTCCGTTGAAGAATTCATGTTCTGCTTCGTTGTAGGACTTGTTGGTATCAACCGCAAACTCAGTGATGTATCCTTTCAAAATACTTTCCAACCAAACTTCGACAGCCCGCGATGCCTTGTTATCCGTCTTTTGTATTTCCTGAATTAGCTCGGGAGTCTAGGACATCGGCTCTCCTCCTTGGAAGTTGCACTTCTTGTAGGTGAATCACGCCAACCACTCATAGAATATGATGGGAAACTCACAGAAAAACCATTCATGAGGACCATCGTGAATGTATCTTTCCAACCATGTGTTTGTCGTCAACTTCAAGTTCTAGTTCTCTGATTCAGTGAACTCTCACAGTCTTAGGTCGAACCAATATTGGATATCCATTTTCTTCAGATGCCACACCATATCCTCCTCTCAGCCGCAACGAGGTCCCGACAGCGAAACCATTTGTTTCCCAAAACCCACCAACAAAGCCTCGTCGATAGGGGGTTCTTGTTCTGTCGACTCCCAACTAGCGCGATCTTCCTAAGCACCGGCCCAGACAGGTTTTACCCTGCCCGAAAACACCCAGATAGTAGATGAAGTCTCAACCGAAATGTTCGAGGGAGAGCTGTTGAAACCAATTTTTTCGCAGTAAGGAGGAGGATCGAGGCATCAATGATTTATCAGCATAACTATCAGATCTAGCAGACCCATTCATCAGATATCACAACATTCATCACATATCTACCATTACAACCACAGATCTAATAAATTGCATCATCCATCTATTAATCGCAACAGTATCACATTCTTCATTCATAAAATAGAATTATCGCACATTGACCTTTTTCCTTACGCGGTGTCACGTGAGCTTGAGCAGGCTCTGCGGTGCTGTGCAACTCACTTACCCCAAAACCCCTACCAACAAGTCTAACCATGATTCACCTTTAATTCAACCATGGTTAACTAATGTCAACCATGATTATCCAATGAATATAGTGTCAACCATGGTCAACGAAAGTCTCCAATGGTAAACAATGAGATGTGGTCAACTATGGTTAAACATAATCAACTACGTTTGACTAAAGTCAACCATGATGCAATAATAATAAACCAAATTCAACCACATTCTAGCACATGGGGTTGGGGTGAGGGTTTAAGAATAGTTGACCATATGATATCGAAGTAAACTCATGTGTAACCCATAGTTAATCAATATCCAACAAGGAATTCATGGTCAACCAATAGTCGACAAGTCAACCACAATCAACCGATAATCAAAAGACAGCCAAATTCAACCATGATCAACCATACTAATAGTTCAACCACGTTAAGCATTAACAAACATGATTTACCCTAGACATTTATAGTCAAACAAAGCAAACCAAAATTCAACCATGCTCAACTAAAAGTCAACCATGGTTGACATTGTAAAAACCATATTGAACCAATAGTAAAACCATAGCCAATCAATAGTGAACCATGTTCAATCATAGTTAGTCATACTCAACCATCGTTGACATAGTAAAAACTATAGTCATCCAATAGTCAAATAATGGTTAACCTTAGTCAACTAATAATCATCCATAGTAAACCATTTTTTTATGTATTATTAGTAAAAGGATTAATCAACCATATTCAGCCATGATTGACATAGTTATCCAATAATTAACCATTATGATTCACATAATAGTCAAACCAATAGTTAGTAATGGCCAATAATTCACACGGTTTTTATTGTAATATTTTATTTATTTGAAACAAAACCATGATGTTAGCAAATTGATCTTCACCACTTGTATGTCTTTCCTAATAAATAAAAATAATGGATACTTACTTATCAACAAAATAATAAATTTTTAATTATCAATTAAAAGTATCAACTACTAATTTTAATATATAATTATTGAGTTAACACCCCAAATATGATAAATCTTAAATAACATTTAATTATTAATTTAACATATGACATTTAATTATCAATTTAAGATACTATATTTATATAAGTAATTAAAGTCAACACTATAATTGCAAGATGTCATTCACAACTCGCATGTAATACTTTCCTTCAATTAAAATAAAAAAAATTCTTAACCATTAAACACCTTCAAACTATTCAATAATTATAAATTAAATATATTACATTGAATTATAATATTTAATTATTAATTATTAATATTCTGAATAAATTTAATAAATTTAAAATACAATTACACTTCTTATTTCTAAATATTTAATTATCAATTTAATATACTAAATTTAAATTAATATACCAAATTTATATAAATAATTAAAATAACTCCCCAGGAACCATGCTATTCACAACTTGCATAGTCCAAAATGTCTTTCACACATATTATTATTGTTTAATATTTATTTTTATTCAAATGTATCCAAAACCATGCTATTCACAACTTGCATAGTCCAAAATGTCTTTCACACATATTATTATTGTTTAATATTTATTTTTATTCAAATGTATCCAAAACGCAAATAATATGCTAAATTTATATATATAATTGAAATAACTCCCCAACGAGAACCATGCAGGCTGGAATGGTGACACGCTGCACCATCCACGTGAATTTTGATTCAAATAATAAATGTCAATTACGCAGTAGATCTGTACAATTTGCGCAAACAGGAGCTCTATTTTCTGAGATCTGACGGGAGCCCAAACCAAAATCGCAGGTTGATCTGTAAAATCTCGTCCTTCGATGGAGAAGGTGTAACTCCAACCCTAGTTCTGGCTCTGAGAATGTCGTCCTCTGCACAGCTTCGGCTGATGTCCGACTTGAAGGCCATCAGGAACAAGCCTCCAAAGGTACAATTTTTCTGTTAACCGCCGGCCTGTTTTTTCATTTCTTTCTGTTGCACTTTCTTCTATTTTTGGATGTCTGTGTGTGTTTTTAGGCTTATTTATTGTGTTTGAAACAGGGTGTTTTTTTATGGTATGTTGTGACCTGGGTCTTTCTTTTATGGTATTCTGTGAATTGGATCTTTGTCTTTGTGGTATTTTGAGAGATGTGTCGTTGCTGTTATTGTTTCCTGTGAATTGGGTGTTTGTTTTTATTTTATTGTGTTGGAACTTCGTTTTGAGGCTGTCACGTGTTAAACTTTGGGCGGTTTTTGGTCACTTAGGGTTGAAGCGCAAGTCCTCACTCCGAAGATAATCTCTTTGTGTGGGGCGCTACCATCTTTGGCCCGGATGAGACCCCCTGGAAAGATAATATTATCATTTCCATGCTAACTCATGACTCTTTTGTTCAATTTTAGATCTTTATTTTCATAGACCATGGGGGCCGTTGTGAGCAAAACCATAAACTGATATCCGCGGTGACAACGTGGGTGCCTGCAAATGTTGAGTTATGTTTAGCTTCACCATTTCAAAAAGTATTGATGTCTGGATTTTTACTTGATATCGGAGTTGTGTTTCCAATTTTGTGCGCATGTGGTATTTTCTGCTTGAGGTTAATTTTTGGGGAAAATTATCCTGAGAAGCCGCCTAGAGTGCGATTTACCTCAGATGTCTTCCATCCTAATGGTAAGTGTTAGAGCTTTAAAATTGTAGATCAAACTACCATGTTGGTGATTTAGATTTCTGTAATAAGTTTAAGCAGCGTGGATTTCGTTATTCAATATAGATTAATTGATCGCCAGAATTTATATAATTATAAAACGAATTTATCTGGGATTAGGAACATATTCTCTGCTGTTCATTTCAAAGCAAAATATTGTAAATAGCTTAATCTAGAACACGATTGTTTTTTTGTTATGATTGGGTTATTTGTATTTGCATATGTTTTGAGATTTAAATGCATAGATGTTGCGGTGAAAATCAATTTTGTGGCTTGGATATAAGTAAATGATTGAAATGGTTAAACAGTGACTTGGAATGTTAAGACATGGTCATTTACGAGGCCTAAAAAGCAGATGCAGTATTGGGATTGAATTTAACCAACCTTGCAGTTTAATATAGTACTTGCGCTTCAGTCTATATTAAAGTGAGATCTATCAATAACTCCCCCAACGAGAACATGTCTTATGTTTTATCTTTTGGAGGTTATAGTAGGAATTTGGTTGATGTGAAGTCTTAATCTAAGCAGATCTATAAATTTTTGGTATATGTGACTTGATGATTATGACATATATTTTCTTGATTGGCAAAGGTGACCGTCAAAGCTCATCGCATGCACTTCGACATTTCTGCATCACATTCACTGGAAAGGAGTAGACGCGTCACGCGTGGTGGTAAATTGGAAAATCGCATCACGACACTTAGCCTATGAACGTTTAGGCTAAGTGTATTCTTACACGACAAATGTGGCAGTGCCGGATCCGTGCTTTCGCATTTTCGTAGCACTGACCGAGACTTCAACCCCTTCATCCGCGATCTATATAGTACCATTTCTTCTGTATAAACACAGTATCTCAATTGCCATTAACCATTTTGTGGCATTGATCTCTATAGTGGTCCCATTTCTTCTATACAACACGGTATCCTTCCAGCCATATTTTCATTGTTTCTGTCTATCAATCCATTCATTCTGTCTATCCATCCACTTTCAATGGCAGAACCAACAGCCACCCCTCATCACCATGACTTTGCTTCCTCCTCCACGACCTCTTGTTCTGCGTCTACTTCTCATGTCCACCATGACATATTCATTAACCTTTGTGGTCAAGACCCAGGCGCCTGCTCCTTCGCCACCGCTCTCTACAACCAACTTATTTCCCTTCGATTGCAAGTTTTTCTCCACAAGCTGGAATACATGGTTGAAGAGGAGTTTACTTCTGAAATAGAAGCGGTTATTTCACAAGCCTCTGTTCAGATCGCCATATTTTCTCCAAACTATGCTGGATGGAAATGGTGTCTGGATGCGCTTGTCCATATGAGAAAGTCGGGGGTTACCATTCTCCCTATATTTTACAAAGTCAAGCCTGGTGAAGTCAGGTGGGCTGGTGAAGATAATCATGGACCGTACGCTCAATGGCTGCGCGGCCATGAGGAGAAAGCACGATACGACTCGGAGACTATTAAGGATTGGAGAGAGGTTCTGTTCCATGTTTCAGAAATAAGCGGTTTCGATCTGGAGGCGTGTAATGGGTGAGCATCTTCCACTAATTGAATCCCTAATAGTTTTCATTTAGATGGATTGAAAATGACCAACATAATTAGACGTTTCTCACTGTTTGTTTAATATTTAGGGACGAGGAGCAGCTCTTGAGCGAAGTCGTGAAAAGTGTGTTCAAAGACTTTCCTCGGCTCCGTTACCATGTTTTCTTAAATCATCGGGGGCCGGACTCGAAAATGACTTTGGCGAAGCAGCTCTACGATAGCCTTACTTCCAATGGATTGCGAGTGTTTCTCGACAACCTGGAATTGGACGGGGGGATGAAGATTGATTGTCAAATAGAGATAGCCATTCAATTCGCCTCAGTCCATATCGCCATATTTTCTCCCAACTATGCGCAATCCCGTTGGTGCCTTGATGAGCTCTACCTCATGGACAAGTCTGAGGCGATCATTCTTCCCGTTTTTTACAAAGTAAAACCTTCGGTTTTCTATGAAGACAACGCTAAAGCTCTCGTTCACCACGAAAATTCAAGGCGATACAAATCGGAGATAATTCAGAGATGGAGAAACGCTCTTTCTGAGGTTGCAAAAAAAAAAACTTTTTCGACATGGATCGGTGAGCCTCTCTCCATTCATCTTAGTTTTCATACATACATATATATAATTTTGTCGCACTTCATACATACATATATATAATTTTATCACTTGTGCGAGCAGGTATATATATAGCAATCCTTCTGTAGTCAATTTATTTTGATTCACATTAATTTTTATTTTTAAAAAATGACATTAATTTATTTGTATGTTGATGTTTTGCAATGTTTTCAAAATTATTAGTTTTTTTCACAGAAGGAAAAAAAATCGTATATATATATAGCAATCTTTCTGTAGTCAATTTATTTTGATTCACATTAATTTTTATTTTTAAAAAATGACATTAATTTATTTGTATGTTGATGTTTTGCAATGTTTTCAAAATTATTAGTTTTTTTCACAGAAGGAAAAAAAATCGCAAAATCAATTCTTCAGATGATACAAAATCATTGTAATGATATTTGGGCAAAATCATTGTAATGATATTTGTCCATGCTCCCAAAGTGTCTCAAAAAATTCAAAAAATTCATACTTAAAAGGATCGAGGATCATCTCAAAATGTAGATAATCATATAAAATATATCCCCACATTATCAAAAAGTAAAACAGAAATTCTGCTTCACCACATAGTAATCATAAAGTATAGTCATCAAAGACATTTAAGTCTATGTTGAGCTAAATGAAATCTGTTAATAAAAACTGCGCATATCAGATCATAAAAGATTAAAAAAAAATCTGTTCAAAATGATCATCTCAGTATATAGCCATCAAATAAAAGACTGAATAGTCTCATGCTGTTCATCAGCTCGAAACTTAGTGATACCAAAAACCTTCAGGTACAGTTGCGCCATCTTTTGCTAAAACATCTGCCTTAGAGTTTCTTTCCCGATAAATGTGCTTGTATTCAACCCTCTCAAAAAATCATCTGATCACCTTCCGAAGTACCTGTGAAAGCAAACTGTCATGCATTCTGAACTTACCGGTTACCCAATTAGTGACCAACTAGGACTCTCCAATCTTTTGCTAAAACATCTGCCTTAGAGTTTCTTTCCCGATAAATGTGCTTGTATTCAACCCTCTCAAAAAATCATCTGATCACCTTCCGAAGTACCTGTGAAAGCAAACTGTCATGCATTCTGAACTTACCGGTTACCCAATTAGTGACCAACTGGGACTCTCCAAATATCTGCAGATTAGATACATGATTTTCCATCGCCAAGGTAAGGAGAAGCTTTAAAGCAATAATCTCTGCAAAATTATTAGAGCCGGCAGCCAGACTCGCTTTGAAGGTGAAAAAGTGATCACCACTAATATAAACTCATCGAGCTCTACAAAGTTGTGGAATTCTAGTAGCTGATCCATCGAAATAACCCAAAGAGAATGTTGAATCAATATTCTCTTCAACAACATTTCTGATATTCAAAATACTATTATCCAAAGGATATGAGTGCAATAGCCCCAAACAGAAAGATGATACCAAAACATGCATTTGAGTCAGATCACTAAAACAACTCTCATTCTTGGCCTTCCATATGAACCAGGAGACTATTATAGGTAAAGCCATGATATGCTTCACAGTTTCATTAAGAAACCAATTCTTCAAACATGTTAATACGGAATCTCCATTTCATAAATTCCTAATCTTGAGCTTGGATTCAATCTCATCCCAAACAATTTTGGTAAAACTACATACAGTCCACCGCAATATGACAATTTGATTCTTCAGCATGTTTACAAAGATAGCGTCTTACCAGGTCCCTCTCTACCCTTTTTGCATAAGACATCCCAATTAAGTGCTTTACCTAAAAATAAACACCAACAGAAAATTTTGGATTTAAGGGGACATTTGAGCTTCCAGAGCAAATGCCACCACCAAGAGATTTCCACATCATTATTGTCCAGTATAAGTTGTAAATAACCAATTTTGGGAGAGTACATACCATATTTGGATTGATTCCATATCAACACATCAGCCTCATTGGAAAGCCTTATGTGACTAATTTTAAGATTAGATAAATACCCATTCCAAAAATTTATATCCTGTTGATCCACAATACCAAGATAATCTGCTCACAGCCATGATCCCTTAGTATGGATGCACCTAGGCATCCAATATCTTTAAGGAAATAAAACCCTATAGAGTGAAGTTATCAGTCATATTTGATGGTAAAAGATGTCCCCACCTGCAACCCACATACAAGATAATGTCCAATAAGGTCAAATGACCATAAGACCGCTTTCCAGCAAATGGAAATTCCCTCCTTTCTTTCTTTTTTTAACAGACACTCTGATCCAGTCCAAAAGAGATAATGGCTTAACATATTTCTGAAGGGCAATTTGAACCCATAGTCTCGATCCTTGTAAAAGATTCCATACACTCTTTGTTGCAAGTGCTTTAGCAAATTTAATGCAGGTGTTTTCAACCCCCAACCTCCCAGAAATTTAGGATTAGCCAATATTTTCCATGGATATTTCCATGATATCCATGGTAAACCATATGAGGAATCCGAATTACCCACTCACAAAAACTTAAAGTAAAACACCCCAACCTCCCATAAATTCAGGATTAGCCAATATCTTCCATGATATCCATGGTAAACCATATGAGGAATCCGAATTACCCACTCACAAAAACTTAAAGGAGAGTTTCCGAATTTTTTCAATAACTCCTATAGGAATCCAAAAGTGCAAAGTAAAACACCCCAACCTCCCACAAATTCAGGATTAGCCAATATATCTTCCATGATATCCATGGTAAACCATATGAGGAATCCGAATTACCCACTCACAAAAACTTAAAGGAGAGTTTCCGAATTTTTTCAATAACTCCTATAGGAATCCAAAAGTGCAAAGTAAAACACCCCAACCTCCCACAAATTCAGGATTAGCCAATATATCTTCCATGATATCCATGGTAAACCATATGAGGAATCCGAATTACCCACTCACAAAAACTTAAAGGAGAGTTTCCGAATTTTTTCAATAACTCCTATAGGAATCCAAAAGTGCAAAGTAAAACACCCCAACCTCCCACAAATTCAGGATTAGCCAATATATCTTCCATGATATCCATGGTAAACCATATGAGGAATCCGAATTACCCACTCACAAAAACTTAAAGGAGAGTTTCCGAATTTTTTCAATAACTCCTATAGGAATCCAAAAGTGCAAAGTAAAACACCCCAACCTCCCACAAATTCAGGATTAGCCAATATATCTTCCATGATATCCATGGTAAACCATATGAGGAATCCGAATTACCCACTCACAAAAACTTAAAGGAGAGTTTCCGAATTTTTTCAATAACTCCTATAGGAATCCAAAAGTGCATCTAGTATACTGGTATAGCTTCAAGAACAGATTTAACCAATATGAGCTTACCTCCTTTAGATAACCACCTGAAACTCCAGTGTTTGATTCTTTTTTCCACCTGGCAATCAGGCAATCCCAATGTTTCATCAAATATCTGCAAGGTTTCAGGTAAAAACCAAGATACTTCATACCTATCTCAAGCTTAGACACAGAAAAAGAAAAAATATTATGTAATGTAATCAGCTCAGAATCATCCAAAACAAAGTAATAAAAAGAGGATTTATCCTCATTAATCACCATCCTAAAAACATTACAAAAAACTTGTAAGATCTCCTATAATGTAGATAAGGACTGAACTATAATGTAGATAAGGACACCATCCCAATATCATCCACAAAAAGTACATGCTTAAAAGTAATATTATTGCCGAATGAAATACTCAAATTTATTATATTCAACTGGTTTTGATTCACATTAATTTTTTTTATTTTTAAAATGACATTAATTTATTCGTATGTTGATGTTTTGCAATGTCTTCAAAATTATTATATTAAATGAAATTTATAAAAATTAAACTATTTTTGTAATTTTATTTTATTTTTTAAAACTCAGTTTATTATCTAGATTGAATTATATTGCAAGCGCCTAAAACGACTGATAGTGTTTTCAATCGGTGTTCCCATGAAATTTTATAGAAAATTATTTAGATAAAAACAATTAAACTTGATAAATAGTAAACACTTTCTAGGTAGGTCGATATCCCATGAGAAGTTTGACGTGTGAAGGCATTGCACATAGTTACATGCAACATTTGTCCATGGAACATATCCATGTGTTCCCGGGATGAAAAATGGCATGACATGTGTTCCAAGTGCCAAATAAAACCACAACATGTTGTCCATAGTTGGACACGTGTTTTACACTTTCAACAACAGTTCAAAGCCCCTCATCAGGCCACCATTGAAGAAGTCATCAGAATGGCTCAGATGTTCCCCCGTTTCGTGGACGAGGGGGGAAACAGGGCTCTTATGAGGGAAGTGATGGAAGATGAACTTAAAAAGGTTTTGGGCAGTTTTCAGAAAGATAAAAGCCTTGGTCCAGATGGTTGGACGATTGATTTCTTCCTCGACCTCTTTGATATTCTGGGGAAGGACCTGCTGCAGGTAATTGAAGATTCAAGGACGTCTGGGTAGATCTCGGCCAGTTTCAACTCTACCTTTATAGCTCTCATCCCAAACTCACATAATCCCATTACCCTAAGTGATTTTCGACCTATTTCACTGTGCAACTGCGTCTATAAGATCATCTCAAAAGTAATAGCACTTAGATTGAAAGGCATCCTCTCAGAACATATCTCAGATGAACAGTTTGGTTTCTTGGAAGGGCATCAGATTCATGAAGCAATTGGGGTTGCTCAGGAAGGACTCCATAGTATAAAAACCAAGAGGCTGAAGGGGGCCATTCTCAAACTTGATCTCTCTAGGGATTATGATAAAGTCAGCTGGCTTTATCTGAGGTTGCTTCTTACCCATCTAGGTTTTTGCATCAATTTCATAAGATGGATAATGTCTTGTCTAACCACCGTTTCCTTTGTTGTTCTGATTAATGGTGCGGCCTCACCCTTTTTTCATGCTGAGCGAGGGCTTAGACAAGGTTGTCCTTTATCACCACTCCTTTTTCTTTTGGTAGCTGAAGGTCTTAGCAGGGCAATACGATTGGCCAAAGTGGAAGGTTGTTTTGCTGGGATTCAGATTGCTTCTCAACTAAACGTTACCCACTTACTTTTTGTGGATGATGTTTTGATTTTTTGCTCTGGAACAAGAGGAGATACTAGAGCCCTCCAGGAGATTCTGGAACTTTTCACAAAGGCCACTGGAATGGAGATAAACTTCGGTAAATCTTCCTTGACCATCCATCTGTTAAGACCTGAAGAGGAGGCCGAATTAAGGAGGTTATTTCCCATTACTACAGCTGGATTGGAAGATGGGCTAAAGTATCTTGGCTTTTCACTGAAAGCTAATTTATATCAGAAACATGATTGGTTATGGCTGGTCGGGAAGGTAGAGAAGAGACTTAAGGTTTGGAGTCATAAGTGGCTTTCAAGAGCAGGCAGACTAGTCTTAGTCAAAGCAGTCTTAGAGGCAATCCCGGTTTATTGGATGTCTCTTTCATGGATCCCGAAAGGGATTCTTGAAAGGATTAGGAGGGTTTGCTTCAGATTTCTTTGGAGCGGTAAAAAGGAAGATCAGGTAACTCCATGGGTTAATTGGAAAAGGATCGCGGTCCCAAAAAGCCTTGGAGGGTGGGGCCTTAAGGACATTTTCCTTTTCTCAAAAGCTCTGGCCGCTAAGGGAGGATGGAGGTTGTTGAAAACCTGTAGCCTGTGGACTCGGGTGATTAAACAGAAGTATCTCATTGGAGTGAACCTTACAGATTGGATAAGAAATCCCAGAAAAGATCATTCAGGGGGTTCGGTGATTTGGAAGGCAATTGTAAAATCTTTTCACCTGATCGAAAGCAATCTTGCCTGGGACATTGGAAATGGGGAAAAGTTTTTGTTAGGTAGGGATCCCTGGGTGGGTAGTAATCAACAGCATATTCTCCCTGATGATGTGGTTGATGTTTTAAGTCAAAATGGGCTCACTACATTAAATCACCTAGCTGATCCAAGGCCAGCTGAACCATGGAATCAATTTTGGAGACGGGCTTCTACTTTGGGGTTGGGAGAACAGGAGACTGGTATTATGGAACGTTATATTAGGGATTTGGTGCAGGCAAACATCCTTCTTACTGATCAAGAAGATACCTTGGTTTGGGAGGCCGATCCGGCAGGGGTTTATACACCAAAGGCTGGTTATTTGTGTCTTAGTGAAGATGGGGACCGCAGGGAAGAAGTCTGGTGGTGGAGACCATTGTGGAGATTGAAGTGTCCAGCAAAAACCAAACTGTTCATGTGGTGCGTCCTAAACAATAAGGTCCCTACATGGGATGTGCTACAGAAGCGGTCCTTTCAGGGACCAAGCTGGTGTGTGCTCTGTAAAAGGGAGATGGAATCTACTTGTCACCTATTCCTCTTTTGCTCTTTCACGATGGTTGTTTGGAGGGAAGTATCTTCATTGGTTGGATTCATTTGCTATTGGGAAGGGGCATCACTGGAACTTGCATGGGAATCATGGTGGCGAAGGATAACTCAAAAGAAACACAAGATTTTACCATTGTTGGTCATTTGGGGGATATGGTTGGCCCGCAATAAGGCCATCTTTGAGGACATTGCTAGCATCCCGGCCATTATAGGTGCTCTGTCTGTGGGGTACTATAAATCTTTTCTGGAATATATTAGGGTGGCAAGAGAACAAAGAAGTTTAGAAGTGGAAATCGATCGCTCGTCCCCGTGGGCTTTCTTCGATGGGGCTGCTCAGAATGAACTCTGTGGTGGAGGCGCTGTACTATTTTTATCAGATTCTCATTATTTTGTTCTTTCTATGGGACTGGGGGGGGGCACCAATAATTTCTCGGAGCTCATGAGCCTCAAAGTATTGCTGATCTTTGCATTAGAACAAGGATGCATCAAATTGAATTTCATGGGCGATTCATTGAATGTAATTAATTGGATAAACCAGACTCAAGAATGCAGGCAGTTGAGACTAGCACACACTCTACACTCTATCAGACTTCTACTACAGCGTCTTGACTCTTTTTCTTGCCGGCATGTATACAAGGAAAACAACCAGGAAGCGGACAAAGCTTCCAAGGATGGGCTCAGGCTGGCAACGGGCACTTGGACAGTGAAAGAAATTAAAGATGGTCGAACGCAGGGGTTCTATCACAGGCCTTTTATAGAAGATTATTGAAAAACATTTTCCTACATTACTATATTTTGGTACAGCTGGGATATTTCTGCAGAAACATAAACTGTTTTTATTTATATTTAGTAGCACAAATATGTATTTCTGAACTCTGTGAATGGATGTTAGACATCGTAATGGGCATCTGTGTATGACCAAGTTAGAATAATTTTGACTGAAGGAATTTACAGTATCTTTATGGAATTTTGGTTTTGTTTACGGAATTCACGAGAAGTGAATCTATAGAATGTAATTTTGATCTCGAAAGATGAATAAAATTACGCTTTTTTTCTTGGGGAAAAAAATTTTAAAAAAAAGTTGGACACGTGTTTTCACAAATTTCATATTATAATTCTAAGTAGACTGATTATGAATTACCAAGGTCTTCTTAGTCTTCGACTCTTTAATCTGCTTGAATATATATATATATATGTGGGGGGGGGGGGCACAATCTATTTAGCTCACAAAGGTAAACTGAAATTGGGTCATCTAAACAACAGGGATGTTGGTTTATCCACTGTTACTTCAATTGGTGTTTTGGCAGGGTCAATTACTAAGTCAACAACTTGAATTAGCAGCTCTAACCCCACTTGGTTACTTGGATCTGATTCAAATGCTATTGAAACTCCTCCTTTTGCTACTGCTTTTTATGGGTCTACTTAAATTGGCGAAGCTTCGGTTTTTAGAAAACTCATTTTCAAAGTTTCCACGTTCTAAGGAATTTGGGAACTTTCCGAATCTAGCGGGAACGTTTCGGATGGTTATGTTGACTCATAAATTTTTCTCTAAAAAACTAAGTTGAATTTGGGAACTTTCTGAATCTAGCGGGAACATTTTGGATGGTTATGTTGACTCATAAATTTTTCCCTAAAAAACTAAGTTGTAATGTAAGTCTATATTTTATTTTAAGTTTGTATATATATTAAATAAAAGAAAATAAATTTATTTATTTTACTATCTACTTCATGTATAAAAAGTAAACTTTTAACAAGTTTTTATATATTATTAAATAAAAGAAAATAAATTTATTTACTTTAAAAGCAAACTTTTGCTTTTAACTAATTGGAAATGGTTTTAGATCTTACTTTAAAACTAAATTCATATATTACATTTAAATAAAAAATAATCTTGATTTTTATTTTTTAATAGTTTAAATTTGAATATTTATACACCTTTTCAAAATGCCTTGGCATATAATGTTTTGTAAGCATATACTATTCTTATACATTTTAATCATAGTTGACACAAAACTGAAAACTTACTCTATACATATAGCCAAAAATATAGGGACTATAACTTATAAAAGTCCCCACTTTAGAAAGAGTCTACCTTTTTTTTTCAAAAGAAAAAAGCTATTCCTTGCTATTCATATGAATCAAAGGAAATAATTGCATCACGTGATTATAACAATAATCATACCATATCTAGATCTGATCTATAGAACATCCCAAATAGACCCAAGCCAAAAAACAGAGAGTATACTGGGTTGGATGAACAAAAACTACCAGCATCTTAGGAGCTACAAAATAAGACAAAGTCTTCCATAATATGGTCACCTGCACTGCAATAGTGAGCATGAGTAGAGCCCATGATGCTTATCCAAGGAGGCACAAGACATATAGACTAATCGAAAATAGTTCAATCGGCAAGAAACCGAGATAGAGCCGCGGGGCATCTAATCAAGGAGGCCAAGCTCCATAAAAAACTCTAAAAGAGATGCAAATGTCTTTCTTCAATGACCTTATCATCATAAAATTCTATGAAAGTCAAGAGGCCAGGGGCCAATGAGAGTGCCTCCTTTGATAAGTAGTCTGCCCTCACGTTATGCTCCCTATAAACGTGTTGTACAACTAGGATGGAAGTTGCCTTTCAACTTGGTAATATTGGTACACCAAGATTCCAGATTCACGACAGAATGAGTTGACTTGTTGTTTACCCAATTTATTACCACGAGAGAGTCTCCAAAGATGTGGAGACAAGGAAGTCCAATGGCTTCTGCAAAATACTGCAAATCCCATAAAGCAAGTAGCTCCGCCCTCATGTTGGTGCTGAGACCACAACATAGCTTTAAACAGTAAAAATGGTGCGGATTGATAGCTAGATGAATGCCTGCACCCACAATAGTGTTTGCAATAGCCCCATCGAAGAAGCCAAAGGGATACCTTAGGACAGGTGTTGGTCCCACCACTCTGATCTTCATGGATTTGAGTGATGTTGGATATTTATTCATTATAGATAGCACATGGTGATAGGTCGAAGAAGTAGTATCATCCCTATTATCAAATATAGCCCAGTTTTTGGTTATCCAAATACACCAAATTATAAATAAGGGGTGATTAGAGTTTACCGAATTTCGAGAGAGCCAATTTTCCAGATTAGCCAAGAGAGAATTGTTGGACCAAGAAATCATCAAGTCGAATCTTTTGCTCATACAGTTAAAGATGTGAACAGTATAAGGACATACCGTGAAAATGTGCTTAACTAATTCCTCTTGCCCTTTGCATAAGCTGCAACAGTTGGGACTCAACCAACCTTTTTTAACCATGTTGTCCCAGGTTGAGATCCGATTCTCTACAACTAGCCACAAAAAGCATTTGACTTTGAGCGGTATATTACAGGCCCATATCTTTGACATAGAAGAATTCCTTTTAGGGATAACAGAAGAAGAGACTATCAAATCGTATGCAAGACTGGCAGAAACAACACCATTTTTAGGATTATGGGTCCACATGAGCTTATCCATATGATTCAATAATTTTATGCCTCCCTGAGTGAGACCTTTAATGTAGCAATCCCATTCCATCTTCCATCTACCTCCAAGATCTAAATCATGAACAGAAAACCAGTAAGATTGGCTTCTAGTCCCAACACCCAAGTTTTGGATATGTTGAGGAGTCATTCATCCATAATCAGATAAGTAATCCCTGAGATCATGTGAAAGGATAAAATGACACTCCATCCCAATGATTGGGTCGATGCTCAATTTTATCGACAGTCCATCCAATTGAGCATCCTCGTGATCCATGAAAGAACTCTTAAGAAACCATTCCAGAAAAAGGATGTGCATCTCACAGTAAAATCTTTGTTTCGCAGCCATTCATCAACATATAGGTTCTTGAGATATTTTGTCCTTATGAGATGATTCCAGAGACCCGAGCTAGTGAAGGCCATCAAGAGGCTTTTCATCCTAAGAGAGGTACAAAACCAGTCCAGCTGCTTTATATTCCAACCCCCATACTCCAAATGTCTAGAGAAGGACTACCAGCTCAACAGATGTGGACGATGAGAACCCTGAGTACTCCCCCACTGAAAGGAAAAAATGAAATGTCTGAGTCTGCTTAGTATAGATTTTGGCACAGGGGCCAATGCAAACGAGTACACTGGGAAATTGGTTAAGACAACTCTGATTAGGATGAGCCTTCCTCCCAGGGAGAGGAGTCTGTAGATCCAATGGCTTATTCTCTTTTCAAATATTTTTAAGATCCAATGCCAATCCTTAATTCCATATCCTAGAGGTTTTAAGAAGTACCCCAGATATCTGAAACCCATAATGATCTAGGATCCATTTTAAAGGGCATAAAACTAGAGATGCCATTCAAAATCTCTTCCTCTACTCCACTGAACAAAAAAAAGGATTTTTCCACACTTATACACATGCCAGAGGCTGAACTAAATACAGCTAGTATCTCATCAAAATCCTTCCATTCCTCCAGCATCCTCACTCCAAAGAGCACAACATCATCCACGAATAAGAGGTGTGTCAGAACAAGACTCGAGGATATCTTGATGCACTTAATCAATCCTTTTCTATGTGCATCTTTACTAAGTAAGCTGAGCCCTTCAATAATCAAGAGAAAAAGGAGGGGGGAAAGGGGGAAACCATGTTTGATACCCCTAGAAGCAATGAAAAAACTAATAGGAGTACCATTGGCTAGTACATCAAAGTTTGAGGATGTAATGCATCCCATGATCCAGTTAACTCCCAAAAGAGGAATGCCAATTTGTAAGAGGATGAGCCTTAGGAATGTCCAGTTGAACCTAACGAAGGCTTTGACTAGATCAAGATTTAGGACTAGTGCTTTCCTTTTTATAGATTTAATAGTATGTAAAGCTTCCTGGGTGGTGGCCACGGGTTCCAGTATTTTCCTGTCCTTAAGAAACCCAAACTGCTCAGGAGAAATGGAACGATCAAGGAAAGGCTTTAACCTATTGATTGCAATCTTGGAGATCAATTTATAGAGTAAGTTACAGAGAGAGATAGGGTGATAATCTGCAAAGGTTTGAGGCCTTTCACACTTAGGGATAAGGGTTAGGAAAGTGGAGTTGCGAGTAGGGGTAACTCTTCCCTCCCTCCTCGAAAATTCCACCGCTTTTAGTAAGTCTTCCCCCACAAGATAAAAAAACTAGAGGTAGAATTCGTTTGGTCATCCATTTGGACCTAGGATTTTGTCCCTTCTGAAGGCTTTTAATGCACCCTCGACTTCAACAAGAGTCACTTGGGATGTGAACATAGAAACCTCTTCATCTGAAAGCATAGAAAGGAAGTGTTGTATAATCTTTAGTTGATCACTGATGCAAGTCCTACCATAATCCTTGAAATTTTTTGAAAAATGATTAACACCCAAGTCTGTAAGCTGATCAATCTCCTCCACCATCACCTCGTCCTCATTCTTGAGGGACCAAATAGAGTTAAAATTTCTGGGTGCTAATGCATAGTTGTGGAAATATTTCATGTTAGCATCTCCCATTTCAGTCCACTTAATCCTGCTCTTCATTAGCCAAGTTAATCTTTCATGTATTAGAAGTTTTTCTTTGTGACTTTTTTGCACTAGCATATTGCTTAAATATTGCTCATTGAAGATACCCGAGGGGGAAGAATCTAACAGGGCTTGAATTCCTGAATCAATCTCATACAATTCTTTCTTTATCACCATCCTTTTCTTTTTTTCCCAAAGCTTAACCTCCACCTTCAGCCCCTTGAGCTTTGAGACCAAACTAGATATATCATTATCCCCTAAAGGGGATCTATCCGCTGTCCAATAGTCCTTGACTAAATTTGAAAAACCCTCTTCCAGCAACCAAGCTCTGTTAAATTTGAAAGGAAAAATATTTACACAAAACTTTGTATTCCATTCCAAACATATATAGGATAATGGACTGAAACCTCAGATGGATGGGCCCAAACTCTATGCTTTTGAATATGAGGTAAGAGAGAGGACGAGGCAAGAAATCTGTCCAACTTTTTACTTATTCCAGCCTCCCCAACCCTGTCGTTTTTTCAGGTAGGGTCTGCACAAGATGGAACCATATCTATCAAGCCGGCATATTTAATAAGCTGAGAGAGAAAAGGAGCCAGGGGGTCCATTATGTCCGATTTACCCCAGAATTCAGTATCATTAAGAGTGAAATTTAAATCACCAGCAAAAATTAGGTTAGGAAGTCCAAAAACACCTCCAACAATCACATTGTTCGAAAATGGACTCTATTCATATAGGGACCGTAGCAGTTGAGGATGGAGAGTTCAGAGTCAGATCCTCGAAATTTAGCCTTGACTAAAATACCAGCAGTGGTTTGAAAAGCTTTGCAACGGGCTGACAAAGGTTTCTAGGCTATCAAGAGCCCTCCTGAAAGGCCAAGGGGTCAAGTGCACATAATTCCCATCCTGTTAAGAGTTTGGAGAAGGCTAGGAGGGCATGGTAGTGATCACACATAGTCGCTTGGAGAAGTATCATGTCTGGAGCTAAAGAAGAGAAGAGAGCTTTGAGGGATTTTTTTTGGCAAATCCCCCGAAACCACGAACATTCAGGGTTACAATCTTCATAAAGGACCATCTATGGTGGGTGATGTAGCTCTAAGCACCCTGAGAGAAGAAATAGAAAGAGAAGGAGAGGCCTTGGCTGCAGCTTTAATCCTAACAGAGAGAGGAGTGTAGTGAGGGGAGTCACTGCTTTCCATAGGTTTCAATACTAGTTTCTTCCTAGACTTTTTGATCGTGACATTCCCAAATCTAATAGAGTCTAAAGGCATAGTAGATAGAGAGAGAGGAGAATTGGTCGAGAAGATAGCGACATAATTCATCAAAGTCGGGTCAGAGAAAGCAGGAGAGTTGCAGGAACTAGCACCAGAGGCAGGCCCACCTAAGTGAGTGAGTTGAGGAAACTCGACAGTATCGGAAAGAGGAATAACACCTCCCAGCTTATCCTGTAAGGATGTGGAGGGAACTGGTAATCCAGGGGGGGTCTCATCAACAGGGGTGTAAGACCGGGTTGGATAAACCAGAGACTCATTACGAGTGGAACCATCAAGAGTAGGAGCATCAGACTAGACAATCAGGGGACAACAGCTCGTTGGAGCCAAAGACCTACAATTTTCCATATCATGTATGTAAAGGAGTTCACCTTTTATTAAATCATCATAAATTGTAGGAGAGCATGACTTATACATACCTTCAATAGGGCCGCTAGTAATAGTCTCCCCAAGTGGGGGGCTCGACGAAGATGATCTATCAGGTGGTGAGTCAGAGCCAGTCCTGGCAGAAGGTGGCGAACCTTGAAGTATCACGCGATAGGAACAAAAAAGGTGCCCCACCTCATGACATGCATTGCACCTGAAAGGAAAGTTTAGATAATACAGTTTTTGACAAATGGGAACATTGTTACACAGGATCTCAATCTTTGCAGGAAAACCATGGGAAATTTCCATCTCAACCAAAACTTTGGCCATTCTCTTGTCCAAGATAAGATGAAATTCATCCTCCACCACAACTAATCTCCCCAAAGAGTTTGCAATCGCAATGAGGAACTCTTTGCTCCAAAGAGGGAAGGGAAGTGTGGGAAGTAGAACCCATAGATGGCGCGTGACCACCCTCTCCCTAAGGGGATTGAAGTTTGTGTCCCATCTACTGAGCACCAAAGAGCCTTTATTGATGGTCTAGAGGGAGTTGATAATCCTGGTCAAATCATTATCTTCTAGAAAGACGATAACGAGCTATTGGTTAGCCAGCAGGCTTATTGTAGGTACATAATTCAGTATAGGATTCCAGTGGTAGGTTGCCCAATCAACCCATTCCTTCTTACCCATGCTAACATATTCAAGTCGCCCCACCATGGCTATGCTGCAAAGGGCCGCCACCCTGTCCACATACATGCCGTGCCCCATCACGTAACTCCTCTTAGCTTTAAGGGCTTTAACAGCCTTTGCGTTCCTCTTATAGAACGAGAAGGTGTTCCCCCCTCTTGAGATAGGACGGGGTATATCACCCTCAAAACCCAAGGGTTTTGATTGACTGGGGTCCATGAAATCCAAGCCCATCGTAACCTTAACAGTTCGAAAAAAAATAAACAATACACCCGTCCCCGAGAGAAACCACCAGACCCACCAACTGCCCAAACGAGGATAAGAAGACAGATAAGCCCCGTCTAAAACCCCCATGCAATCTGGTGACAGAGAACTGCCTTCAATGCACAGTGACAGAAAGACTGGCGTTAAAGGACAGAGACCCAGAAACGAGGAAACCCGCGAGACACTACCAACTTCGCGGGAAGAGAAACTGGGGGTAATGTATCACCCGAGAGGAAACAAATAGACATGGCAGAGAAAACCACCGAGAAAGACACCATCAGTTCGGTGAGTACCAGAATAAATCAGAGTGAACCCCACCAAGCAATAGAATATGACAAAGCAACAGCCGCAACAAACGAAGGTATAACTAGAAAAAATACTTCGTCACGGAAAAAATGTGAACCTCCTTTTGCCGTAATCAGAAAACAATCAGGAGAGGGTCAATAGCCCCCAAGTAAACAATAACCAGAAGAAATAATAAAAATGGGCAACCCAATCTTTGAAAGAGTCTACTTTATATAATTAATGAAGTAGATGGTAATCTTGATTTTATTTCCATTTCCATTTGCTAAAAGTTCTAGTTACAACCCTAATACTAATACAAGGGATAAGTTAAATCATCTAATTTGTGTAAATGTTTCTTTTCTTCTCTATGTTTCTTCTCTTTTCATATTTTTTTAATTATATTATTTTTATATTTTTTATATTAGTTTAACATTTATTATTGACGTTCCTAACCTTTAATTTCCTACGTACAAATTTGGGGTAACTTCTAAAGATATCAGATACTCGCACCCACTTTCCAAAAACTTGTGCAACATAGCTCTTTATATACTTCAATAAATTCACATACTCAATTTTTAATAAGTCATTTAAATAGATTCAATGTCATTATTATACAATTAAATAGAATTCTTTAATCCATTTTTAATTTCTAACATAGATGGGATTGGTTATATTATTAAAGTTTCATTTCTTAAATTTATGTTTGAGTTAATAAATATTTTTTATATTTTAAAATCACGATTTGAAATAGGAAAAACTTTATTTTAAAATTCTAAAATACTTTATCATATATTTAACTAAATTATAATTTAACTTAGTTTAATAAAATAAAATTATATCACATTAATTAGAAAGATTTAAATCAAAATAAACTAATAAAAAAAAGTTTGAAATGAAAAAGGCTAGAGAGACTATTGTATTTGAAGTTTTTTTTTTCTTCTTCAGTACCAAGAACCGCATCCTGTCGAATACTCGTACCCACTTTCCAAAAACTTGTACAACATAGCACTTTATATACTTCAATAAATTCACATACTCAATTTTTAATATGTCATTTAAATAAATTCAATGTCATTATTATACAATTAAATATAATTCTTTAATCCTTTTTTTAATTTCTAACATAGATGGGATTGGTTATATTATTAAAGTTTCACTTTTTAAATTTATGTTTGAGTTAATAAATGTTTTTTATATTTTAAAATCACGATTTGAAATAGGAAAAACTTTATTTTAAAATTCTAAAATACTTTATCATATATTTAACTAAATTATAATTTAAATTAGTTTAATAAAATAAAATTAGATCACATTAATCAGAAAGATTTAAATCAAAATAAACTAATAAAAAAAAATGAGAAAGGCCAAAGAGACTCTTGTATTGGAGTTTTTTTTTTCCTTCAGGACTAGGAACTAGGAACTGCACCCTGTAAACGACATCAAATAAGTTATGACCCATTCGCTTTCCACGAAGAGCAAATATATGATTCACTCAATCAAGAAGAACAACAAATATTCTTAGATATTGCTTGCTTCTTCATAGGAAAAGACAGAGATATGACAGCAAGAATATGCGGTTTAATGATCTTTACAAGTCTTGAGTTGAAGTGCCTTGTAGAGGTAGACACTGGAAATAAGATAAAGATGCATCCTAACCTTATGGATTTCGGAAGAAGAATCGCCAACAGATTGATGCCACGTCGGCTTTGGGATCAGAACACCAATAACATTAATGATTTGTTGGAGCAATCGTCATCTGTGAGTCTTTCTGCAATACTTCAAACTTCCATAAATCTTGCATATTCTATATAAATCTTGCACTTTACTTTGTTAACAGTTCCATTTCAGAAAAAGGGCATCTCCATATTTTATATGTTTCATGAATGAATTACAGGGATTATCCCAATTTCGCGGAATTACGATGATTCCTCCAGTTCCTTGTTTATCTTTAGAAATGGAACTTCCTTGTTTATCTTTAGAAATGGAACTTTTCAGCCTGATGACATATCGCAGACGGAGTCATGAGGTGTTCCATGGTCCAAAGAATTTGAAATTTGTTGCAGCTCAAGATGGTTATGTTGAAGACATACTGACGAGGGCGGGATCACCGGATCTGATATGGCTACACTGGTATGAGTGCCCCTGCTCTTATCTGCCTTCCTGGATTCCCATGGAGAATTTACGCGTTTTAGAAGTGGCCGGGAGTAAATTAACAGAATTGTGGCGTCCAGAATCTCAGGCATGTAAATGCGTGTCTTCGTTATTCGTTCCTTTCATTTCAATTTATAGATGAATATCATTTGAATATGTTGAGACATGAATCTTGCAGGCTCCACTCCAGCTGCGGGAGCTAAATATCTTTGCTCCCCTTTCAATGTTTCCAAAATCCATAGGTCAAATGAAACACCTTGAAAAGATTGTCTTGAAATGTTCAAGAATGACGTCGCTTCCCGATTCCTTCGGAGAATTAACAAATCTTCAATATATCGATTTGGAAGGTGCTTCTAGTCTGCAAATGCTTCCAAGTTCATTTGCGAAGTTATCTCTACTGAAACATCTATGTTTGAAAGATTGCTGTATTATAGAAGAGCTGCCAGTTGTGGAACATTTGACTTCTTTGGAGATGTTGGATGTTAGCGGATGCCACATGCTGCAGAGCTTACCAGGGTTGCGCCAGCTCCGAACACTAATTGTGGAAGAATGCTGCGAGATACAAGAGCTGCATGGTGTGGAACTTACTTCCTTGACCATACAAGGGTTGGGCAACTTGGGCTATTTCACAAAGCAACAAATACTATTTGTCAAAGAATGCTGCGAGATACGAGAGCTGTCAGGTGCGGAACATTTGACTTCTTTGGAGAAGTTGGTTGTTAGGGAATGTGACAAGCTGCAGAGCATACCAGGTTTGGGCCACCTCACAAATCTTCAAACACTACATCTCGAAGAATGCGGCGAGATGCAAGAGCTGCCTGGTGTAGAACTTTTGGTTTCTTTGCAGGCGCTGAATGTTAGCGGATGCCAGAAGCTGCACAGCATACCAGGTTTGGGCCAGCTTACAAAGCTTCGAACACTATATCTCGTACAATGTCCCGAGATACAAGAGCTGCCTAGTGTAGAACATTTGGCTTCTTTGGAGAAGCTGGATGTTAGGCGATGCCAAAAGCTGCAGAGCATACCGGGTTTGGGTCAGCTCACAAAGCTTCGAACATTACATCTCGAAAAATGCCGCGAGATACAAGAGCTGCCTAGTGTAAAATATTTGGCTTCTTTGGAGAAGTTGGTTGTTAGGGAATGCGACAAGCTGCAGAGCATACCATGGTTGGGCAAATATTTGGCTTTTAACGAGATATTACACATGCCAGAACCTGAGTCAGCTCACAAAGCTTCGAACACTACATTTAGAAAAATGCCGCGAGATACAAGAGCTGCCTAGTGTAGAACTTTTGGCTTCTTTGGAGAGGCTGGATGTTAGCGGATGCCAGAAGCTCCACAGCATACGAGGTTTGGGCCATCTCACAAAGCTTCGAACACTAAGTCTCACAGGTTGCCCCGAGATACAAGAGCTGCCTAGTGTAGAACTTTTGGCTTCTTTGGAGAGGTTGGATGGTACGGAATGCCAATAGCTGCGAAGCATACCTGGGTTGGGCCAGCTCACAAATCTTCAACACTATATTATAAATATGACAGAGTACCTCACTAGTGACCTATTATTTTTAAGCCTTGATGTATATATTTGACATATTGATAATGTATTTTTTTTCTTAAAAAATTGTCAATTATTAGTAACTCATAGTTAATTTAATATAACAACCACTACATGTGGTTGTTAATGTGGTTGTTAATATTAATAGTATCATTATTGGAATTAAGCAAACATTTGTATCTATAGTTAATTTAAAAAGTTAATATAATGCTATGCTAGATGGAGTTTGAGTGTGACATTCAAGCTGCACAATGCCATGTCACTAAGTATAGTTGTCAAATGAGTTCAAAGTAATTTATTAGGAGTTCAAAGGAGTTTATTAAGAGTTCTATTGTCACATGAAATGCATATTACTTCAACTCCTAGATGTTAAATACAGTTTGACTAAACCTTGTCCAGATTAGTTAAACTAATAGTTATCCAATATAACAGTAATTAGAGCTGAAGTTAAGTTAATAACCGTAGAATAATTGAACTTAAGCTAATAGTTGTATCTAATAGTTAATTAGATAAGGTCATGATTAAAGTTGAAGTTAAGCTAGTAGTTGTAGGCTTAATGGAGTTAAGCTCATCGTTGTATCTAACAATAGAATAGTTGAAGTTGAAGTTTATTTTTTCAACTATCATGAATTGTACTGGTTAGATGTTAACCAAACTATTTTTTATTACTGGTTAGATGTTAACCAAACTATTTTTTATTTTTTTGAAATTATTAATTATGAGTTTTGGACGACCCCATATAATAAAATATGGACAATACACTTGCCTCATTCTTGTCCCTAGATGAAAAAAATTCTAGATGATAGTCCACCCCAAAATCCTAAGATATATATACCTCGGCCTAAGTATACATGGAGATTTACAAATAGAATTGGATTATAAGATTGAAGTTTCATTTATTTCAAAGCTTGAAAATTGAGATTTTAGGTACATTTATTAGCTTATAAGTTGAAAATGATGTATTGCACTCATTGTTTGTTAATATTTTGAAAAGTAGTTTAATATTGAACATGCAATATAGTCGTTCAAGATAATTTTTAACTTAAAAATTCATTATAAAAGATTAGTTTTTTAATTAAAGCTTCATTATTAATGAGTTTTTTTTATTATTATCAAAACTTCATTATTGAAGTTCATAATTTTAGATAAAACTTTTTTTCATGGGGATTCAAAAACGAAAAAACATAAAAAAAATTTGCATGATGAACAAAGATAAATCCAAATTCCTCGGAGTCATTAGTCAATATTCAAATATTGGATTTGAAAAGGCAATGAATGAGATCTGACATTAAATCATTAAGAAATTCAACAACAAACAAGGATAAGAGGGTGTGTGCAAGAAGTTGAGGGTCTCTTTTGGCGCGTTAGATGCAATACAAAACTGAAAAAACAGACATCGATCAACTTGCATGGATATTTTGAGACACTTACACAATGAATCTTGCAATCAGTAAAAAACAAGAAATGTAGGAAATTGAATGACCTTTCCAAATATATATATTCTTTCTATTGAAAATGTTGTTAACTATCGAAAGTTAGATAAATTTTAACGGGCACTTTTTATTTTTGTGCCAAATTATAAGGTATATGTTTTTGTGGGTGCAGCGTTTGAGTGTCTAAATGATGGAATAAATTTATGAAAACCGGTATATATATAGAGAACATATAGGACTAGTGCACGACTATTTTTCCAATAATAAAAATAATATTTTTAAATATTTTTTTTAATGATCTAAGAGATCAAACCTCGAAAACGGTACGTCATTTGTGGGTGCAGCGTTTGAATGTCTTAATGCAATTATTTGGAAATGGGTTTTTTATAGCGTGTAGAGATTGGTGTTCTTTAGTGCACCATACAATTTTATTTTAAAATGGTTGAGAAACGAAAGAGATATGGACGAAACACTACCAGTGTGTTTTTTGAGTTGAGGAGTGATGACAAAAGATAAATAAGAAAAAAATAGAAAAAACTTATGTATTCTTGTTAAAATTTATATATTTAGAATCTGCAAAAAAAACCATATCTGTTTCTAAAATCTCATAAAAAATGGAGGTGTGCAGCATAATCATACGAACCGCTAAACACGAGCATATTGAAAATTTGGATATAATGTTGAATTAGCCATGGTTGTTCATACTCCAAGGCACATGCATGTTGAATCCGAAGCAAAGTACAAAGCAGACACATAGGCATAGGAATTCCACGAAAGCATGGGTGGAGGCTCGACCTTATCATTTGGAGGGAATAAATTTTTGAATTTAAAGAATACGCGAGCACAATTTAGCTAAACAAAACGTGTGCGCGTTGTATAGAAACAAAACGCGTGCGCGCTATGTGCAGACAAATCGCGTGTGCATTTTGTAAAACCAAAAATAGTGTTCATCATCATCTTCATCTTCATCATCTTCATCTTCATCATCTTCATCATCATCAACATAATCATCATCATCATCACAATCAACATCATGAACATCATCATCACCATCGTCGTCATCAACATCATCATCATCACCTTCCTCCTCATCATCAACATGATCATCATCAACATCAACATCGTCATCTTCATCATCATCATCCTCAACATCAACATCATAAACATCATCATCACCATTGTCATGATCATGATCATCAACATGAACATCATCTTCATCATCTTCATATTCATCTTCATCATCATCATCATCATCATCACCATGATCATTGATCATTGATCATCATCATCAACATCTCCATGTTCATCATCATCATCTTCATCATCTTCATCTTAATCATCATCATCATCATCATCATCATCTTCATCTTCATCTTCATCATCATCACCATTGTCATCATCATCAACTTCATCATCATCATCATCAACATGATCATCATCATCACCATCAACATCATGAACATCATCATCACAATCGTCGTCATCATCATCAACATCATCATCACCATCAACATCATGAACATCATCATCACAATCGTCGTCATCATCATCAACATCATCATCACCATCGTCGTCATCATCATCATCTTCATCATCCTCCTCATCATCATCACCTTCCTCATCATCATCATCATCACCATCGCCATCATCATCATCATCCTCATCCTCATCATCATTATCATCATCCTCATCCTCATCGTCATCATCACCTTCATCATCACCATCATCATCATCATCAACAACAACATGATCATCATCATCACCATCAACATCATGAACATCATCATCACCATCGTCGTCGTCGTCATCATCATCATCATCATCATCATCATCCTCATCATCACCTTCCTCATCATCATCGTCATCATCATCATCAACATCATCATCACCGTCATCATCATCAACAGCATCACCATGATCATCATTATCATCTTCATCATCATCATGATCATGTTCATCTCCATCATCATCGTCATCATCATCTTCATCTTCATCATCAACATCAACATCATGAACATCGTCATCATCAACATTATCACCATCGTCTTCATCGTCATCATCATCATCACCTTCATCATCCTTATCATCATCATCACCATCAACATCGTGAACATCATCATCATCATCATCATCATCACCATCAACATCATGAACATCATCATCAACACCTTCATCATCATCATCATCACCATCATCAACATGATTATCATCATCACCATCAACATCATGAACATCATCATCATCATCATCATCACCATCAACATCATGAACATCATCATCATCATCATCATCACCATCAACATCATGAACATCATCATTCATCATCATCATCATCCTCATCATCATCATCACCATCAACATCATGAACATCATCATCATCATCCTCATCCTCATCATCATCATCACCTTCCTCATTATCATCCTCATCCTCATCGTCAACATGATCATCATCATCACCATCAACATCGTGAACATCATCATCATCATCCTCACCATCAGCATCATGAACATCCTCACCATCAACATCATGAACATCATCATCATTCATCATCATCATCCTCATCATCATCATCACCATCAACATCATGAACATCATCATCATCATCCTCATCCTCATCATCATCATCACCTTCCTCATTATCATCCTCATCCTCATCGTCAACATGATCATCATCATCACCATCAACATCGTGAACATCATCATCATCATCCTCACCATCAGCATCATGAACATCCTCACCATCAACATCATGAACATCATCATCATTCATCATCATCATCCTCATCATCATCATCACCATCAACATCATGAACATCATCATCATCATCCTCATCCTCATCATCATCATCACCTTCCTCATTATCATCCTCATCCTCATCGTCAACATGATCATCATCATCACCATCAACATCGTGAACATCATCATCATCATCCTCACCATCAGCATCATGAACATCCTCACCATCAACATCATGAACATCATCATCATTCATCATCATCATCCTCATCATCATCATCACCATCAACATCATGAACATCATCATCATCATCCTCATCATCAACATCATGAACATCATCATCATTCATCATCATAATCATCACCATCAACATCATCATCATCATGCTCATCATCATCTTCATCCTCATCCTCATCATCACCTTCATCATCATCATCATCATCATCATCAACATGATCATCATCATCACCATCAACATTGTGAACATCATCATCATAATCCTCACCATCAACATCATGAACATCAGCATCATCACCATCAACATCATCACCATCAACATCATGAACATCCTCATCATCATCCTCACCATCAACATCATGAACATCATCATGATTCATCATCATCATCCTCATCATCATCCTCGGCATCAACATCATGAACATCATCATCATTCATCATCATTCATCATCATCATCCTCATCATCATCATCACCATCAACATCATGAACATCATCATCATCATCACCTTCATCATCATCATCATCATCATCATCAACATGATCATCATCATCACCATCAACATCGTGAACATCATCATCATCATCCTCATCATCATCACCATCAACATCATCAACATCATCATCATCATCATCATCCTCATCCTCATCATCAACATCATGAACATCATTATCATCCTCATCATCATCATCACCATCAACATCATGAACATCATCATCATCATCCTCACCATCATCACCTTCCTCATCGTCATCCTCATCCTCATCATCATCACCACCTTCATCATCATCATCATCAACATGATCATCATCATCACCATCAACATCGTGAACATCATCATCATCATACTCATCATCATCACCATCAACATCATGAACATCATCATCATCCTCCTCCTCATCATCATCATTAACATCATGAACATCATCATCATCATCCTCATCATCACCATCACCATCAACATCATGAACATCATCATCATTCATCATCATCATCCTCATCATCATCATCACCATCATCATCATTCATCATCCTCATCCTCATCATTAACATCATGAACATCATCATCGTTCATCATCATCCTCATCATCATCATCACCTTCATCATCGTGAACATCATCATCATCATCCTCATCATCATCACCATCACCATCATGAACATCATCATCATCATCATCATCATCACCTTCATCATCGTGAACATCATCATCATCATCCTCCTCCTCCTCATCATCCTCATCATCCTCATCATCATCACCACCACCACCACCACCACCACCATCATCATCATCATCATCCTCGTCATCATGAACATCCTCACCATCAACATCATGAACATCATCATCATTCATCATCATCATCCTCATCTTCATCATCATCATCATTCATCATCATCATCCTCATCATCATCATCACCATCAACATCATGAACATCATCATCATCATCCTCATCATCATCCTCATCATGAACATCATGAACATCATCATCATCATCATCATCATGAACATCATCATCATCATCATCATCCTCATCATCATCAACATCATGAACATCATCATCATCATCCTCGTCATCATCCTCACCATCAACATCATGAACATCTTCATCATCCTTACCATCAACATCATGAACATCATCATCATCATTCATCATCATCATCATCATCCTCATCATCATCCTCATCATCATCAACATCATGAACATCATCATCATCATCCTCATCCTCATCATCATCCTCACCATCAACATCATCATCATTCATCATCCTCATCCTCATCCTCATCCTCATCCTCATCCTCATCCTCATCATCACCTTCATCATCATTCATCATCATCATCCTCATCATCCTCATCACCATCAATATCATGAACATCCTCATCATCATCCTCATCATCAACATCATGAACATCATCATCGTTCATCATCATCCTCCTCCTCCTCCTCATCATCATCACCTTCATCATCGTGAACATCATCATCATCATCCTCCTCATCATCACCATCAACATCATGAACATCATCATCATCATCATCATCACCTTCATCATCGTGAACATCATCATCGTCATCGTCATCATCATCACCATCAACATCATGAACATCATCATCATCCTCATCATCATCAACATCATCATCATCATCCTCACCATCAACATCATGAACATCATCTGGCATTCATCATCATCATCCTCATCCTCATCATCATCATCACCTTCATCATCATGAACATCATCATCATCCTCATCATCATCATCATCACCATCAACATCATGAACATCATCATCATCATTATCATCATCCTCATCATCAACATCATGAATATCATCATCATTTATCATCCTCATCCTCATCATCATCATCACCTTCATCATTGTGAACATCATCATCATCATCCTCATCATCATCACCATCAACATCATGAACATCATCATCATCATCATCATCCTCATCATCATCAACATCATGAACATCATCATCATCATCCTCATCATCATCCTCACCATCAACATCATGAACATCATCATCATTCATCATCATCATCATCCTCACCATCAACATCATGAACATCATCATCATCCTCATCATTCATCATCATCATCCTCATCATCATCATCACCATCAACATCATGAACATCATCATCATCATCATCATCACCATCAACATCATGAACATCGTCATCATTCATCCTCATTCATCATCATTGTGTGTAATTTATTTAAGTTTACTTTCTCCTTATAAATTGGATTTTGGATTACTAATATAAAATCATTTTAGTATATCTTCTTACTTCATAATCTATTTTCAATTATTTATGAATAACTAGTCATGGAACATAAAGTTTAAATTTATCCTTTTCTTATAAAAACAATAATAGTTTAAATAAATTTTCTATATCTTTTTATTTCATTTATTTATAAATGAATATTACCTCACCATGTTTTAAAATTTAAATATGTCACATTTTTAAATGATAATCTTTAAATCACTACATCTAATGATTTTAGTTGATATTGTAATTACATTTAGCCGTGCACCCACCCCATTAACTGTGATTGAACATATCGCGTGCGTGTTTTGGTTATACAAATCGCGTACGCATTTTGCTTATTCAAATTGCGTGCGCGTTTTGAGACTGTTAAAACAGTGAATTGTCATTGTCCGAGAGCAACTTCATAATTTTAATTTTCTCATGTATGTCAAGTTAATGTTGTTTATAAATATGCCCAAAATTCTCTTGTATGTTAAGTTAATGAACATGCCAAATTTTACGTATGATCAATAAACCATATATATCAATATTGTCCATGTTTTCAGCCAATATATACAACTAGGATGATGGAAACAAGATGTCGAAATGATAACCCTACCTAGGAAACCCTAATCCTAACCCTAATCTTATCTTACTGTCACAACTCAATTCAGAATCACTCTAATGTCCAACTCAACTTTTTCAAATCGAGTGGACTTATGCTTCAAATCATGTTGATTCACGAAGTTGACTTTAGTGTGCATGTATTGAGATCATTGAAACCTTTAAATATAATAGTTTTTTCATATGTTATTTATGTAATTAAAATAAACATTTCAAGAAATATTAATATAAGATATTATTGCTTAGGCAATCATACTTATAGATGAAGCATTTTTTTCACTTGTTAAGAGTTGTTGTTTAAATACTCAGCCTTCATTCTTTAGATTTCATTTTTTATTCCAAAAATCAATTCAAACTTTTTGCACTATTCTATCATGATGGCATTTGATTTTTATTATGGACAAAATTATATATATACCATAAATATTATGGTTCATTGATGCCATGATGTCTTGTATCGTTTATGTAAAATATCTTGCAATGTTTGTAGTTGCACAATGAAAAGATTTAACATCAAAAACAATATTAGACTATTGATACACATTATATATATTTCATATGAAAATGCATTGCGCATAGTCCTTGGTTTAATTATGGTCATTATTCATGTTTGTATGTCGAAAATATTAATGTGTTTCAATCAAGTAAACACTTTTACACCATACATTTGAAATCCCACTTGGCATTTGTGTTTGCAAGTATATGATACCTAGTACGTTGTTATGATGCAAGTGCAAAGTAACATCAAAATGTGATATACCTTGGGTACTTATTAGTTGGTTTCAATGCAATACATTGTATTATGGTTTAAATTTGGTGATTTACATCCCATATTGCCTCCTAACAAAGCTTTTTCCTATAGACACATGATTATGATTGGAATGTCTTTTGGATTTTCAAGAATGGGAGTGAATGTCATGCAATATTGAATTATAATGATGGAAACATAATTGGGATTTAATGGACACATTTAATATTACATGAACCTAATTTATTTGATGTGATCCGTTGATTTGGATCATTTTGGTTTTCTAAAAAGGCTAGAGTTCAATATAAGCAATTTCTTATTGTAATTAAATACTAAATTATAATATGTAATAATCGGTTCTATGCACTTTTCAAGCGTTCCCACATAACACATGCCTAAACACGCTTGCACGACCCACCGGAAGCCATTTTTTATGCACGGTTTCCATTCTATGCCTCGGTTAGGGATTCGACAGGTGTCCCTGAAAGCTTGTAGGAGGTGGGATTCAACGTGCCACAGAATCATGACTGTTGCTTGAATCGACGAACTGTCGGCTCTGTTGGATTCAGGACATCGGGATAGTGCTAGGGTGGCCCTCTAATCTGGTTGCATGGAGAAGAGACCATTGTTTTGGTCAATTTTGGAAACTAGGGTTTTGCTCAGTAAGTGAATGTGAAATTTTTGCACATGGGGGTAAAATTCGCATATTGCTCTACCGTGAAGGTGTGGCTAGCGTTCCCACATAACACATGCCTAAACACGCTTGTACAACCCACCAGAAGCCCTTTTTTATACACGGTTTCCATTCTATGCCCCGGGTAGGGATTCAATAGGTGTCCCTGAAAGCCTGCAGGAGGTGGGATTCAACGTGCCACAGAATCATGACCGTTGCTTGGATCAACGAACCGTTGGCTCCGTTGGATTCAGGACACCAGGATAGTGCTAGGGTGGCCCTCTAATATGGTTCCATGGAGAAGAGACCATTATTTTGGTCAATTTTGGAAACTAGGGTTTTGCTCAGTATGTAAATGTGAAATTTTTGCACAAGGGGGTCAAATTTGCATATTGCTCGATCGTGAAGGTGTGGCTAGCGTTCCCACATAGCACATGCCTAAACACGCTTGTGCGACCCACCAGAAGCCCTTTTTGATACACGGTTTCCATTCTATGCCTTGGGTAGGGATTCAACAGGTGTCCTTGAAAGCCTGTAGGAGGTGGGATTCAACATGCCATAGAATCATGACCGTTGCTCGGATCAACGAACCGTTGGCTCCGTTGGATTCAGGACATTGGGATAGTGCTAGGGTGGCCCTCTAATCTGGTTCCATGGAGAAGAGACCATTATTTTGGTCAATTTTGGAAACTAGGGTTTTGCTCAGTATGTGAATGTGAAATTTTTGCACATGGGGGTCAAATTCGCATATTGCTGGACCATGAAGGTGTGGCTAGCGTTCCCACATAACACATGCCTAAACATGCTTGCGTGACCCACTGGAATCCCTTTTTGATACACGGTTTCCATTCTATGCCTTGGGTAGGGATTCAACAGGTGTCCTTGAAAGCCTGTAGGAGGTGGGATTCAACATGCCATAGAATCATGACCGTTGCTCGGATCAACGAACCGTTGGCTCCGTTGGATTCAGGACATTGGGATAGTGCTAGGGTGGCCCTCTAATCTGGTTCCATGGAGAAGAGACCATTATTTTGGTCAATTTTGGAAACTAGGGTTTTGCTGAGTAAGTGAATGTGAAATTTTTACACATGGGGATCAAATTCGCATATTGCTCGACCGTGAAGGTGTGGCTAGTGTTCCCACATAACAAATGCCTAAACACGCTTGTACAACCCACCAGAAGCCCTTTTTTATACACGGTTTCCATTCTATGCCCGAGGTAGGGATTCAACAGGTGTCCCTGAAAGCCTGTAGGAGGTGGGATTCAACGTGCCACAGAGTCATGACCGTTGCTTGGATCGACAAATCGTCGGTTCTGTTGGATTCAGGACATCGGGATAGTGCTAGGGTGGCCCTCTAATCTGGTTCCATGGAGAAGAGACCATTATTTTGGTCAATTTTGGAAACTAGGGTTTTGCTCAGTATGTGAATGTGAAATTTTTGCACATGGGAGTCAAATTCGCATATTGCTCGACCGTGAAGGTGTGTCTAGCGTTCCCACTTAACACATGCCTAAACACGCTTGCGCGACCCACTGGAAGCCCTTTTTGATACACGGTTTCCATTCTATGCCCTGGGTAGGGATTCAATAGGTGTCCCTGAAAGCCTGTAGGAGGTGGGATTCAACATGCCATAGAATCATGACTGTTGCTCAGATCGACGAACCGTCGACTTCATTGGATTCAGGACATTGGGATAGTGCTAGGGTGGCCCTCTAATCTAGTTCCATGGAGAAGAGACCATTATTTTGGTCAATTTTGGAAACTAGGGTTTTGCTGAGTAAGTGAATGTGAAATTTTTGCACATAGGGGTCAAATTCGCATATTACTCGACCGTGAAGTTGTGGCTAGCGTTCCCACATAATACATGCCTAAACAAGCTTACACGAAGCACCAGAAGTCCTTTTTGATGCATGATTTCCATTCGATGCCCCAGGTAGGGATTCAACAGGTGTCCCTGAAAGTCTGGAGGAGGTGGGATTCAACGTGCCATAGAATCATGACCGTTGCTCGAATCGACAAACCGTAAGCTCTGTTGGATTTCAGACATCGAGATAGTGCTAGGGTGGCCCTCTGATCTGCTTCCATGGAGAAGAGACCATTATTTTGGTCAATTTTGGAAACTAGGGTTTTTCTCAGTAAGTGGCGATAATGCTAGAGTGGCCCTCTACTCTGGGTCCATGGACAAGGGATCATTTTTTTTTGTCAATTTTGGAAACTAAGGTTTTTCTCAGTAAGTAAATGTGAAATTTTTGCACATAAAGGTTAGCTTGAAGGCGATTGTAGATCTTCCTCTCATATAAGAGATGTGAGCATTTGTACGATGAAATGCAGGAGGAGACAATGCCATTAAGTTAGTAACCATGTAATGGAACATGTTTATGTTTAGAAACAAGTGGCCATTCTATTACGCCATTATTACAAAATATATATATCTTCATGCTACGAATGCTTTGAAAATTCCATGTACATTAATTACACATAACTTTCATCTCTTTCAAAGTTGTTACTCGAGGCCATTCATCAAATGCCATGTACATTAACAAAATGATAAAATAATGTGTAGGACATACATAATGTGCAGGATATAGTCATAACCGTTATTTTGAACCAACCTTATAATACTAGAATACTTTTAGGTTTGATGTGTATCCCATGTACTCGTTAGATGAAAGACATCATGCCAAAAAATAATTTTATTTATGTAGACCACACTGGTGCATCATTTAAGTGTGTCAACTTCGTGCATCCTTTAAACGTTTGTTAGGTTGTTATGTGGGTAAGGTGCTTTTGTATTCCACCAAGTTGGATCAGTTGCTTAGCTGTGCTGGGTGCTTAAATGTGTATTAGACCTATGTTCCATCTTTTTGAATACAATTTGACATTGCTAATATAACATTGTATATGCAATTGGATCGTGGTAAAAAACAATTAAAATGTACATTTTTGTCTTTACGTAATTTATTGTAATTGTGCATTGTTCTCAAATTTATAACTGATATCTCCATACAATCGTAAAATCTATAAAAAATTGGGAACATTACACATAGAAACATTCTTCGCCACACATGTATAATCACACTTAAAAGACTGAACCATGAATATCTCAAGAGCCTTGATGTGAAATATTTTTTATACCATTAAAGTTATAATACAAAAATATAAGGCCTAGATCTATGGCCTTTCAATGTACATGTATCAAAAACATATTTGATGTACATGTGCAAACAAAAGTACATCTATCCTGGACCGCGCCCCTATACTCTAACTCTGGACTGTACATAAAAATACATATTTCTCCTGGACTAACACATCAAAATTCTAACTTTCTCTTGTTTTTCCCGGACCCTGATGCTCTTTGGCACTGTCTACGACCACTGTGCATCTCTGGCGACTGCAAATCAATGACAATATTTCTTGATCAGGTAACTGAACTAGTACTGTCCATCAATAACAAAGTTTGAAAATTTAAATTATGACTTAATTGTAAATAAAACAAAGACTCACTCCATCTGTTGGGGGTATAGGTGCCTGTGGTATCGAGGGTGTAGGTGCCTCTGCTATACTCGACCTTGCAGCGAGCCTCATTGCCATGCTTCTCTACGAATAAAAAAAAATATGTCAATTATCTCAAGAATTATCAACATGTACATGAATGAGAAAGTACTAATCAATTATGTGATAAATGAACATCTCATCGAAAAAACTATCTCTAAGGGATGAGGCTGGTGCGCTCCAGTAGTAAGAGGAGCCATAGGTTGAACATCAACCTCAGTTGCGTGCACTAATGGACTAGGGTGTGGCTACATTCACCAAATGATTAAATAGTTAGACATCGTGCATGTCCAGAAACAATACAAATGAAATGTACAATTACAAATATTCAAGTAGATGTACCTCAGTGTGACTTATCCCTATTGTAGATGCGGCATTGACAATGGCATCAACAATCCCACTAAGGTCTGGCACGAATGACTCTACATCCTGATGCTGTAAACATGCGAAAATAACATTAAGAAAAACCACTTGTGAAGTGAATACATAGCTAACCAACAACTGACATTGGAAGTGTGTACATTACCGTGGGATGAGTAGGTTGATCCTCATGCACACCCGCTCTGTTCAAGGAAGAGGGACCTCATCTGGTGTAAACAACCCCTTTATCTATGTTTGGACTACGGGGACATCCATACCAAAGAGGCGGTGCAGGGATCTGCGATGACGTCTGCATTTTGTTACCATAGTTAGACATGGATTTGAATGGATGGAATAATATGTACTGAAAAAATAACATGTTGTAATATACTTACCCCTTCCTCGACATATCTCCACCATGGGAGTGACCACTTCCATCAATTTCTTGCCCCTCTTCAAATGCCTCTAACATCTGCAAGTTTAAAAATTATATTTACATTAGTGATCTATAAAGGAGTGTATAGTAAGAAATTTAAATAATTCGAACAAGATTCAATCATAACCCATGTACTTACATTCTTCAAGTAGTCGTAAATTCCACCTTGGACTATGTCGTTGATATCAATGTCTTCAGCATCACGTTCTAAGTGGGGTTCCTGCAACTTCAAAAATTGTAAATATTAGACATTTTAATAAATTAATCAACACTAACACATGCATTAACAAAATTGTACATGTAATAACAAAATGACAAGTGTTTAAATATTACCTCAATTGTGGTTCTCTAGGTCTCGGGTACAACCACATCGGGTGCAGTACCACCCCCGTGAGAGGCATCAATCTCCTGCAAGAGTAAATATTGCATATATATTATGAATCTTTTAATATGTTAGATATAATATGGAACAATTAAAAATTGAGTTCAATAACAGAGTTTTAAAACAAAGTCCTTACCTAACCACCAGTCATCGTATTGGTACCATGTCTTGGTCCAGGACCATAACAGGGTCCCCCACACGATGTGCAGATGTGCGACTCGCTCTGAGGCACATGGGATGTCGGTCTATCCACACCAACAGATGTCCCTCCACCACCAGAAGCTGGTGGCTGTACACCAGCAGAGGAAGAGGGCGCTCTCTGGTCAATAGTGGCCATGTGTCAAGAGACCATCTCAGCTAGAGTAAAAAATGTATCATGTGTCTAGGCAACCATGTCATGTGCAGGAGGGATGTCTGCCCTCGGTAGCTGGGCACGGGGTGCAGGTATCTGTGGATTGGCATCTCTATGCCTAGCATGGGGTCGGTGTTGGGGCATTCCCCTACCAACTCCCTGGAAGCCCAACATGTCAAAATAGTTGACATGTTTCCCCATCACAAACTCTGTATACAATTTTCAAAGGAAGTACATCGGTACTTCCCTATTGTTGTGAGGGGGAATGTCAAAAACCATGTACCACCTATCCATCCCGTTGTCTTTGATGGGTGGAAAAGTGCACCACTCAATAGAAATATGTGGCATGTTGATCTTCGGGATGTTATCCATCCCAGGCAGTCTAAACAATGAATAGATGGCTTGTTTTGTTATTTTTAGCTTTTTTACCTCATTTTAACTCAACCCATTAGAATATTGTTGCCTTTTTCTCTCCATGTAAGATGCGATGCTATACAACACATCATTCGATCTTGCAATCGTATCAACAATAGATAACAATGAATCTGATAGGGAGCGGCGGAGCTCATCTCCACCCCTCCAAGCCGAACCAATCTCTCTCAAATGGCCAATGAACCTCAGTATCTCCGCATTGTTACGATCCATAGTAGCCACTGTAATCATAAATACAAATAAAATATCATTAGAAATATAAAGACATGATATAATGACATATCTAAGAACTGAAAACTGTATAACTATTGACATATAAACTAAATCTATCATGTAAATTTAAAGATTGATCTTGAATTTTACAGTAAAGAATAGGTGGCATAATGTGTTGTTAAAGAATATAATACTAGCATAGGTAACGATTTTGTTAGATATGTAATTATTTGTTGTAGTGTGATGTTTTTTGGACTCCAAAGGATATTTAGCAGAACTTTATGGATTTTATGGTTGTAAGGGTTCCACTGGATTAAATATCATGTATGACCTAGTGTGTGGTTGGCATGTTTAATCAAATACATCAACCTACCTATCTATCTTCACGTTCATAGAGTCTATTGTTGAACTTTGCTGTCTTGACATTAACCAAAAAGTACCCTTCGTTCAAGACGAAATATTTGTTAAAAGCATGGGAAGCTGAACTATACCTTATTTTGACACTTGGATTGCGAAGTTTCATCAAAACTATAAGGTGTTTATTGATTTTCTTGGAAGAGCAACTTCGAGAAGTTTCATCAAAATTATAAGGTGTTTATTTGTGGATTTTGGTATGGATTCACAAGGATCCTTGTGAATATGCATATGGAAATAGTGATTTAATGAACTTTATTACGATGAGAATGACACTTATTCTTAATATAGATACCATTAGAGAGAATATCATTTGGATTAGGATGTTAGTTTTACTATCTTAAATTAAAGGGGGTTATTGTTCAATAATAATTTTAGTTAATTGAATTGGGAAACTAATATTTAAATGAAAAGGGCTGTAGTTAGGGATAATTAATGAGATTGGTAGTTATTTTATGTTTTAATTATTGTTAATGAGGGGAATTGTAATATGGATGAGACTAGTAGTTAGTCTCTATTCTAGTTATGGATCACGTTGTTAGAGTGTTAGTCTATTCATAAGCTATTTATTGTTAATGAGAGCGGCTATTGTTGAATGAAGTTGGTAATCAATTTCTAAGCCATTTATTAATAATGAAGATTATTATCATTTTGATGAGGGTGATATTCAATGGCTATGGTAGCTATTGTTAATGAGGGTGACTATATTTCTATGAGGAAGACAGGGTAATTCCTTTAGATGAGGCCACTTGTCAATTGCTACATCAATAATTGTTATCATACATACAATGGGATGGTTTGGATCATATCACAACCAACTATATAAAATACACAACTTAAAGACTCAACATTAGAGTGTACAAAATGTCAAAAAAAAATAAAACATGACAAGGAAAAAATCCCAATATATTCATTTGTTTTTTGAGTTAATTGGGGTTTTGGTTTCCATTGGGCATGGGAATTTCGTTAAATAATCAAAATTATTTCATTTTTATCATTAAATTGAGGAATTGGTTTCAATTGGCCAATTACATTGGGGTTCTTGTTTCCATTGGCCAATTCCATTGGGTTTTTGTTTCAATTGGCCATAATTTAATTTAATATGGTTTAATTTTTCAATCTAGGCAAATAAATTGATGAAGAAAATGAAAAAAACATAAAAAGAAATGAGGAAAACACCTCACAAAGGGGAGGTTTATCCAAAGGTGGAGATGGAGGGCTCAAGCACACCCAAAATTGCGTTTGCACAGTCGAGAATTGGTCCTCATTCGTCCAATAGCCGCGCAGTTATGAGAAAAAGACGGCCTCGGCCAATTTAAAAAAAAACAGGCTTTCGAAATCGCACCTCCGTTTTAGTGAAGGAAATTGTGCACGTGATTCTCTTCACTAAAACGGAGGCCCGATTTGTCTTACTATCCTAGTTGGCATGCCTATTGCCAGCCTTGGGACTAGGCTTGGCAGGTTCGGTGTTGCTTGGGATGATTTTTTTTTTTGGATCAAGAGTGATTGAATTCACTCCACCATTGCATCTAAAAGGTCCCTCAACTTCTTGCACACACCCAAGAGCTAGCGTTATCAAAGATTATCACTCTACAAGATCTTGCAAAGAAATCAAGAGATCAAAGATCTGCAACTTCTCATCACTCTACAAGATCTTGCAAAGAAATCGGAGATTATTGGACGATCGTCAAATCGAAATATCGCTATGTCATCATACCAAGAGGCCATTCCGTCACCAAAACATTTGTTTTGAACTAAATTATGGCCAGCCATCACATTGTTTATGTATCACCGGATATTTAATATTTTTTTATACGGAAAACCTAAACATGTCATGCTAACTGCATATTAGCTACCTGCTCAACTCTCACATGCAGGAGTTTATTAGGAGTTTTGAGGAGTTTATTAAGAGATTGAATGATTTTATTAAGAGTTCGAATTTACACCACTGCACAAATTAGCTAGACTCCTAGATGCCAAATGCAGTTAAACTAAGCCTTAAGCAATTAGACTTGAATTTAAACTAATAGTTGTAAAATCATTGAAGTTAATAGTTGTATCTAATAGTTATCCAATATAATCATGATTAGAGTTGAAGTTAAGCTAATAGTTCTAGAATAATTGGAGTTAAGCTAATAGTTATATCTCATTGTTAATTTAAAAAATAAAATATCAGCAATTGTAATTCAAGTAAAAGTAATTATTGGAGTTGAAGTTAAACTAATAGTTGTATCATGAATGGAAGTGTACTTATCAGATGTTAACTAAGTTGGTTTTAGATGGTAGTCCACCCCAAAATTCTAAGATAAATATGCTAACAAAAATGATATTTTAGCCTATCACCATTATTTATGAAGGATTTAGAAAATCCTCAATTTTCAAATATTGGTGCAAAAGTGGAGATAATGTGGGGATATAAATGTGGTGCTAAGATTTATGGTAAAAAAGTGAAGTTTGTAAACTAGCTGTGAAAAGATTGATTGATGAACAGACTTTAGATGTTATTTTTCTGCAAGAAACTATGTTTGATGGTTGCATTTTGGTGAAGGAAATGGAATTATTGTTAAAAGATTGGCAGTTAGTTTTTGTGGATGCTAAGGATAGATCTGGGGGACTTCTTTTGGGGTGGAGGACTCGTAATTTTCTTATGCTTAATGCCTGGGCTATGACTTCTGGTCTTTGTGCTATTTTGCATTCTATTGAGCTGCAGTTGGATTTATGTTTTATAAATCTGTATGGGCCTTATATTGACAGGGAAGTTTTTTGGAATAATCTTTCGGTTATGGATTGTTTCAAATGTCCTAATTTGGTATTTGGTGGGGAGCTGAATTTCCTCTTGGGTCATTCTAAAATTTGGGGGGTTAAAGCACGTGTGGATGTTTTAACTTATTTTTTTATTAACCTTTTGGAAGGACTTGGACTTGTAGATATTACTCCTATGGTTTCAATTCCAACTTGGTCTAACCGTCGCGTTGGCCCTGAGAGTATTTGCAAAATGTTGGATCGATTACTCTTATCGACTGATTTTCTGGACAATGACTTTCTTCTCAAACAATGGATTGGGTGTGGTGGAGATTCTGATCATCAACCTGTTTATTTACAAATCTCTTCTAGTATTCCTAAGGCTCATTGTCCATTTAAGTTTAATGCCTGTTGGTTAGAAAACAATGAGTTGGTTGTTTTATTAAAATATTCCTGGGTGGTTTTTGATACTATGTCTGAGGTTTCCCTTGCATCCCAGTTTGCTATGAACCTTAAAAGATTAAAAGAAGTTTCCATAGTCTGGTCGATGAAGAATAAAGCTCAGGACATTAAGGATTTAGTTGACCTTGAAAGTGACATGAAGAGGTATTTTGATAGGTTGGGTTTTGGTTTTATTTCGGAGGTGGATAAATTGTCCTTGATTGAGCTTGAATCCTGTAAGAGAACTCTTTTATGTGATCGGGAAAATGAGGCTCGACAGAAAAGTAGGGATTTATGGTTTATATGTGGAGATGACAATACCCCTTTTTTCCATAAATTTGTTGTTCATAGGAAAAATCTTAATTCTATTTGGAAAATTAATGATGACTCTGGTAACTTTGTTGAAGGTTCTGAGGCTATTACCGAGGCTGGGATTCATCATTTTGAGTCTCTGTTTCAGGAAGAAGCTGATCTTTATCTTCCTAAAATTGTGCATAGTGCAGGCTATTTTCCCACATCTGTTTCCGAGGAAGATAATTGTGACCTTATGAAGCCTGTTACTATGCAAGATATTCAGCATTTCCTTTCCATTAGTAAAAATGATGAGAGTCCAGGACCTGACAGGATTCCTGTTGAGGTTTACAGATGTCTTTTTGATGTTTTGGGTGAGAATCTCCTGAGAGTTCTTGAGCTTTCCAGGATAAGTGGTAAAATTCCTGCGGTATTCAATTCAACTTTTTTTGCTCTCATCCCAAAGATTGATCACCTCTCATCCTTTGAGGATTTCAGGCCTATCTCTGTGTGTAATTATGTTTACAAAATTATGGGTAAGATTATTTCTATTCGAATCAGAAAATTTTTGGGTAGGTGTATATCTAGTGAACAGTTTGGGTTTTTGCCAAGTAGGCAGATTCATGATGCAGTTGGGGTCATACAGGAAGGTATGCATTCTATGCATAGTAAATGCTTAAAGGCTATAATGATAAAAAATGATTTATTTAAAGCCTATGATCATGTTAGTTGGACCTATCTTCGGGTCATTCTTTCCAAAATGGGTTTTGCTAGGAATTTCATTTCTTGGGTCATGAGTAGCCTCTCTTTTGTATCCTTTTTCTTGCTTATAAATGGAGTTGCAACATCTTTCTTTAAATCTGGTAGGGGACTTAGACAAGGTTTCCCTTTGGCACCTTTATTGTTTCTTATTGTGGTTGAAGGTTTAGGAAGGGCTCTTCTATTTGCCAAAGACGGTGGGACCTATCATGGTTTATCTTTTGGTAATGAATTGTCTTAACACATGTTTTTTTTGTGGATGATATTGTAATGGTCAATGATGGATCCGAACAATCTCTTTCTACTTTATATGAGATTTTAATGATCTTCTGTAAGGCATCTAGGATGAAGATAAATGATGATAAATCTTCTTTATTTTTTTCTTGTCTAGAAGAAACAGAGGTTATTACTTTACAGAATATATTTTCATTTCCAGTTGATAGAATTGAAAATGGTATGAAGTACCTTGGGTTTTATCTCAAACCTTGCAGATAACTATTAAAGGACTGGGATTAGCTGATTATAAATGTGGAAAAAAGGATCAACAACTGGAGCTTTCGTTGGTTATCCAAGGGGGGTAAATTGATACTGATTAAAGTAGTATTAGAGGCCATTCCGGTCTATTAGATGCACTTTTGGATACCGGTGGGGATTATTGAGAAAATAAGAAAGCTTTGTTTCAGATTTCTTTGGTTTGGAAATCAGAATTCTTATGGATTACCTTGGACTTCCTGGAAGATTTTGGCAAATCTAAAGTGTTTGGGTGGTTGGGGATTGAAAGTTCCTGCTGTTTTTGTTAAAGCCCTTGCAGCAAAAAATGTATGGAATATTATTCATGGAATAGGTCTATGGGTTAATATTTCTGTTCAGAAATATATTCATCCATTGAATATACTGGAATGGATTAGATCTCCTGCTAAAAAGAAAAAATGCATATCAATATGTTGGAAAGCTGCTCTTTGGGATTTTGATATTATTGGTAATTTTTGGGTATGGAAGATTGGAAATGGAACTGTTGTTTGTATTGGTGTAGATCCTTGGATAGGATGTAAATGGAGACATGCTTTTCCTTCTTCCATGATTGAAAAATTACATTTGGCTGGTTTTTATTTTTTATTTGACATTGGACTTCATGGCTTGACAACATTGATGGCTCAACAATGGAATAATGCAGATTTCATTGGTTTTACTGATCCTCAAGAGATTGCTATGTGGAATGGTTATTTAGCCATTCTTAAATCTAGCAATGTAAGGTTTTCAAATGATGTTGATGCTCTCATTTGGAATTTATTTAAAAATGTTCAGTATTCACCTAAAGAAGGTTATGCTCAGCTTATGAACAAGGAAGTGGAACATATCTGGTGGTGGAGAGTTTTATGGAAGTTGAAATGTCCACTCAAAACAAAAATATTTTGTTGGTTTATCCTTTCTGGTAAAGCGTTGACTTGGGATGTTCTTATCATGAAAGGTAGAGAAGGACCTGGTAGGTGTTACTTGTGCAAAATGGAATGTGAATCCAATTTTCATATTGGAGTGGATTGCCCTTTTACTCAGAATGTTTGGTTACTTATTGAGGACAAATTGAAATTCAATAACCTTTGGAGTGGAGAAACTGTGTCAGAATGTTTCAAAACTTGGTGTTTAAATTTGGAGGTTGCAAATATTAAACCTTTACCCATCATTGTCTTATGATTCATTTGGAAGGCCAGAAACTTGTCTTGTTTTGAGGATCTTTCATTAACACCAGCACAGGTGTCTAGCTTCAGTTTGGGTAAGATGATGGCTCTTCCGCAGAAGATTTATGTGGCTTCTATAAGAACTATCTTTGTGGAAGTTATTGATAAAACCTTTGCATGGGGTTTTTTTGATGGTTTTGCAGCAGGGGGTCCAAAAATTTGTAGAGCTGGAGGTATGCTGTTTATATCAGATGTACACTTTTTCTCTTTTAAAGCTGGTTTAGGTTTGGGTACTAATAATTTTGCAGAATGATGTGCCCTCAAGCTACTTGTCTATCTGGCTAGAAGGAACTCTTTGGATAAAATCCAGATTTTTGGTGATTCTCAGTTAGTTATTAACTGGGCATCTGGTAAGTATCGATTAATGAATTTAGAGTTAGCCATGATTCTTCAGGATGTAAACAGGCTTACTAATTGTTTTGATTATGTGTTGCTCAAACATATCTATCGGGAAAGAAATTCTTCTGCAGATGCTTTGGCAAAAGCTGGAGGAATGATTTTGGAAGGTTACTGGTCCATCAAGGAACACCGCGCAGATGAAGTTGTGGAAACCTTTCAGATTTTTTTAAATTTGATGAGGCTTTTTGGGACATGGGTTATTTTGACCAAATCGGGATCCTCTGTTTATGCTGTTTTTTTGGTGACAACATTTTGTTTTTTTGTTTCCTTTGAATTATCATGGTTAGATGATTGATGCAAAGATATCAGTTTTTTAGGCTGAGGAGCAGTTTTTTTTGTGGAATATCATGTTGATTGCTGTTGGTGGGCACTTATATCAGTTTATGAGTTTGATGAGTAGTTGTGAAACTGTGTGTATTTTTCTGATATGGCTGTAATTGCCATTGGACATAAATTTTGGGTTTTTTTTAGCTCGATATGGAGCATTATATTGACAGCAATTACCAGCTATAAGGTTGGTTTTTTTTTGTGTTAATAGACATTAGATCCATCTGTTGAATGTAAATAAAGATATTTACGAAATTTTTTCCATGGAAAAAAAAACAAGTGGCATTCATGGTGTATGGTGCAAACCACCAAAACCAATCATATGTGGATTGAAGTTTTGTGGTGCAAAACATCAAAGATAATACTTGGTGGAGTGAAATCTTCTTGTGCAGAACACCAAAATTAAAATTAATATATGTAGTAATCATGCCATTAAAATTTAAAAATTAATAGTTAATCACATGTATATGGTGCAAATCACCACAAAATATAAGTGGTGCCAAAAAAATAGTACAACCCTGCCATATCTAGTAGGATTGCGCCATTTTTTTAGATGTTTATTATGGTTACCAAATGGAACAAAATTCACCCCAAAACATATAAGGGTACAAGCATTTCAACACAAAAGATTACACACAAAGAAATTTAGCAATGTCTCAATGGATCTTGAGTCTAAGTGGATAGAAGATTATGTTCACATCAAATTTAGGAATTTATCCAGTTATATTTTATTTGAAGATTAAAATATTGTAAGTGTTGTTTTTGTTAAATGATTTCCAAAAAGTACATGTTATTTCTCCTTCCACATCAAAATAGGCATAGTGATACTATACACGACAAAACTTTAATCCAATAGCATTGAATAAGATTGTAAATTAGATAAATGAAAGCACTATTACATAGTTAATACATCCAGATTGTGATTAACATTATATTTAGGGAGGTGTCATATCTCATTTTATTTAAAGATTAAAATAATTGAAATGTTTCTCTTATGAAGAGATAAAATAGAGTTATATGTTATTCATCCTTCCAATTCAAATAGACATTGATGTTTTAATAATATGAATTATATAAATTTAACTAAAGTGATATTGAACAATACATTGAAATAATATTGTAAACTTAGTTGCATAATTACTACATTCAAAATTCAAGAATATATCTCACTATTAATAGTATGCATTTGCAATACAAGTATAGCTAATATATAATGTATCATCCAATCAAAAGCCTCACAAAAGATATATCTTCCAAAATCTTACTAGTTGTTTGGATGGTGTATGGTTTAATGCTTGGCATGCTAGATAAATGGTAAATCCATTCCCTTACTTCTAGAGATGAATATGAATGTTAAAATCTTTTGCCTTATTTTGATTGGAGTCCTTTTTCTACACGACATGTATTTTTCTGCACATGCAGAAATCCAAAATTGAGCAATGTGCATAAGAGAAATGCATTAAAAAAACTAAAAATGCACCAAATTACCATGCAGAAGAAGCCTTGAATGTTTTAAAGCTTGGCATGCAATATAAATATTAAGTTTATTTTCTTACTTCTAGAAATGAAGATGAATATTAAAACCTTATGTGTTATTTTGATTAGAGTCCTCCTTTTGCACATATAGAATTCCAAAAATAAACCATAAGGAGTCAAAATCTAAAAATGTAACAAATTACCAGAAGAAAGAATACTTGGATATCATCCAAGTCACTTATCTACTTAATTCGTTCTTTTGCATTTTATATTTAGTAATTTGATGAAAAAAGTGAGACTTGAGAAACCAAAACGACAATTTACATGAAGTTACTTCATGTTATGTCAGTGTATTTTATTTTAGTTTTGATTTTTTATTTCATGTTATGTTTTATATTCTATTTTAGTTTTGATTTTTGATTTTTGATTTCATGTTATGTTTTATATTCTATTTTAGTTTTGATTTTTTATTTTACTATTTTAAGTGTTAAAATTATAAACTAAATAAAATAAAATATTTTTATTAGGCCAACGATACATTAGGGAGTGTTGTGATGGTTCACAGTATACTTGTTAATCTAGTATATGCTTAGAAGTTTCCTTTAAAGTCCAAGGCCTAGGTCTCCTTCATCAATCATGTACATGCCTCGAAGACTTATACCTAGTTTTATATCCTCCAATATCGCCTATTATCCTTATTAAAAGCCCATATATATTCTCAAAAATTCATTTTTGTTGGCTCAACAAATGATTATTATCCATACATGCGTAGAAACTTCATTAAGGTAGGCCTAGGTTGCTTCTCTTAACTAGGTCGAGGACCAATAGGCTTGTCACTGGTGATCAAAACCTTATAATATAATCAATGTACACACATAGACATTAAGAATACTGTTAGGAAGACATGCGTATCAACAATATTTCTTGGTCCTAGATTCCTAAATTCTTCTTTTAGGGCCTAGCGAAGAGGTTTTGTCCCTTGAAAAAGTTAAAGGATTTGAGACACATGCCTTGTGCACAAAGCTTATCAATGATATTAATATCCATCAATATCTGTAATAATATCAATAAAAATATACCATGTCAAATAATCAAATTTAAATTCAAATCAATTTTATTATTATTTTATAATAGTAATAAATTAAAAATGGTTGTCTTTAATTATTTGCCAGTATTAAGAATCATGGGTATTTGCATGCTTAAAGAATATTAAAAATGAATAATTGAATTGAGATATTTACAAAAAATTCTTTGTGAACTTCTTGTGTTTGTGGTGCAAAACATCATAAATGAATAATGTGAGTTTTTTTTTAAATAGTATAAAAACAAATAATTGAATTTGTTGCAATTATGGTTTAAGACCTCAGAAATCAATCATGAGCATTTATGTGAATGAAAAAAAATTGAATTAAGTTATTACAAAATAATTATTTGTAATGTTGTTGTGTTTATGGTGCAAATCATCATAATTAAATCATCTTTGTACATGTTCATGTGACAAATATGAGCTTACCACAACTATATTGTATTTGGCAACATGACATTTTTCTATGCTTAGGATTCCTCTAGGCTAAGACCTAGGATTCTTCTCTCAACCATGTTGAGGAAAAACTGGACCTATTCCTAGTGATTAACAACTTATAATATTGAGAATTCTCATACTTAGAGGCTAAGAATACTCTTAGAAAGATGTCTGGTGACCTTTGTGGTGTCTTTCTTGATCCTAGATTCATAAAGTTTTTTTTTAGGGCCCTAGGTAGAGGTTTTCTTTATTGACCATGTAGGTGGATCTAAGACCCATGTCTTGTGCTAAAAACTTAATAATAATACTAATTTCCATCAAGAAATATAATAAGATAAAAACATTTTCAATTGAATAATCAAATTTCAATTCAAATAATTTTTATTAGCACTTTATAATAGTAATAAATTTAAAAATGTTGTTTCTATTTTTTATTAATTGTATTCATTTGTGTTGGCCACTTTTCCTAACTCATGCAACTTAGGTTCTACGCATCCCCTCAACCCAACAAACACCCAAGATACCAGCCCGACAGAGCAAGCCTCATCGACAACACTTGCGAAGCAAGCACAGTCTCACCCGAGATATCTCTTCAATGGGTAACCGCCGGAACCATGTTTTCGTGATTGTCGAGGGATTATAGTCCCTTGGCTCGTAGCCAAGGAGCTCAACGAAGGCAACATGATAGTTGGATAGAGGATTCAGTCTTGCATGACCAAGCACAAATATATGTCATTGCACGCAACTTGTCTTGTATTTTCACCTCACAACTAACGCAACTTGTGCGGTGCAGTTGACTCATACCAACAAACCGTTTACAACTTAAGTCGTGACTCAAGTCAGAAGTGCACATGTCGATATAAACATGTATATTTCAATGACGCTTTCCCAACATTCATCTACTAATTACAAGACAACATCAGACATTTAAGCAACATTTCAGCATTATACAGAAAGCAAATAACAACCATTTACATAAACATTCTCCACATCAATCATCCATTCAAACACAATAGCTAACGTGGAAATCCATATGGGAAAAACCACCAAGGTGCTCTTCATCTGGCATGAGAAAATGATATAGCACCTTGCAGTCTGTGGAATGCAGACTGATCTTAAGATATGTCTCTACGACTCAGACTTATGGTTCTCATGCTCTTTGGTTTATTTCTCTGACTCTACTGCTACCATCCACAAATCCGCTCATAGTTGGGATCAACCTCTCTAGCATCTGCACCTCTCTAGAAGAGCTTTTCTTCTATTGCACTAACTCTGGCTGCATCCTGCAGACTCCTAGCTACTCTACTACTCAGAGATCTCTTTTTTGTTAACCCTTCCTAAAATCTATTGAAATGCTAACCTAAAATGTAATGACGACCAACAATCACCAACCTTCTAACTACTGAATCCCTCCTATTTATACTATTTTGCATGGCTTCGCAAGGCCGACTGCATACAGGCAGCCTGTTAACTGTCACCATCAGCCACCCCTCAAGTTACAGCTGTGGTGATTACGACTTGAAATGAGGCACTATCGACCTGACTTACAGATATCCCCTCATAAGTGTGTAGCTACAGGCTTATGCCGCCTTAAACGGCCATAATCTTGATTTTGCACTTGTCGCTTTCCGGTCGTTATCACTTGCGCGATCCCGTGCTTGCCTTTCCTTTGCCGTGCATATTTCCATTCTGTTTGTGCGGGTCATTTGCTTCCTTCATGATCTTCCTTTGTTTTCATTGTGCGCATGGTGCACCTTCTTTGCTTACACGCGAGCTTCTTCCTTATGCTCCTTTCCCAGGTCAACAATTTGCTTAAATAATATTAATAATGAATAATTGAAATGAGATATTTAGAAAAGATTTTTTGTCAACTTGTTGTGTTTATGGTGCAAAGCCTCATAAATGAACCATGCACAAATTTATCTGCTTAAATAGTCTAAAAATAAATAAGTGAACTTGTGTGATTGTGGTGCAAAAAATAATAAATTAATCTTTGATCATTTATTTGAATTGATAATTATTTGTGAATTTCTTATGTTTATGGTGTAAATACTCATAACTAAATCCCACTTGTACATGTCTATGTGGAAAATAATCTCTTAGCACCACTTTATGGAACTTGCGAAGATGGCATTTCTCTTAACATAGATGGTGAAAAACTCAATTTCCAATAATATTAGCAAATCTAACACCATATTAACACTACAAAATATAAGTGGCTCTAATACTACCACCTTAACACGACAAAATTGAAATGCTACTAATAACACCACCATAACACCACAAAAATGTAAGTGGTGTCAATACTACCACATTTACACCACAAAATAGAACTGGTGCTAACTTGTGGTGCTAAAAGATGAGTTTTCTATATGTAGAAGAATGCGGTGAGATACAAGAGATGCTTTGTGTGGAATATTTGACTTCTTTGGAGACGTTGTGTATTATGAGACGCGATATACTCAAGAGCATAGCAGGGTTAGGGCAGCTCACAAAGCTCCAAACGCTATGTGTGCAAGAATGCCCCAAGATAAAATAGCTGGCAGTTTGAAACATTTGAATTCTTTGGAGATGTTGAGATTTTGGCGTTGGGAGAAGCTAGAGAGCATACAAGGCTCACACACTGAATATAGTTGGATTCAATGATATACGAGAGATTTCAGGTATGAAGCATGTGACTTCTTTGGAAGAGTTGAATGTTAGCACATGTGGGAAGCTCCAGATTATACCAGGTTTGGAGCAGCTCACAAAGTTTTGATTCCTATATGTTGACGAGATCCAAGAACTCCTAGTTGTACTGGAACATTTGGCTTATTTGGAGACCTTGAATGTTGGGGGATGCCAAACACTGCAAAGCATACCAGGATTGGTGCAGCTGACGATGCTCTGAACGCTATGTTTGCAAGATTGCTGCGAGATACAAGATATTCTTATAAGTGTGGAACATTAGACCTCTTTGGAGAAATGTTTTGTTATGAGATGAGAAAAGCTCCATAACAAAGCTCAAAACACTAAATGTTAGTGGTTGCAGTGAAATATAGGAGCTTCCAAGTGTGGAACATGCAACTTCTTTAGAGACTCTTAGATGCTAGCAGATGCGAGAATTTCAAAGGCATAACAGGATTGGGGCAGCTCACAAAGCTGCAAACACTAAATGTTAGTGGATGTCGTAATATAAAAGAGCTTAGTGTCGAACATCTAACTTCTTTGGAGACGATGCATGTTAGCAAATGCAAGAAACTCCATAGCATAAATCACAAAGCTCTGAAAACTAGATGCTAGTATATGCTTTGAGATACAAGAACTTCTAGGTGTGGAACATTTGACTTCTTTGGATAAGTTGGTTGTTGCGATATGTGGGAAGCTCCAGAACATACCAATGTTTGGGAATCTCACAAAGCTTACAGAACTAGATGTTGGTGGATGCACTGAAATACTAGAGCTTCCAAGAGTAGAACATTTGATTCCATTGATGTCGTTGCGTGTTGGAGATTGCAAGAACCTCCAAAGAAGACGAGGGTTGGGGCAGCTTACAAAGATCAGAACAGTAGAAGCTAGTGGATGCAATGGGATACAAGAGTTACCAAGTGTAGAAAATTTAACTTATTTGGAGACGTTGGGTATACGGAGATGCAAGAAGCTCCAAAACATACAAGGTTTGGGCACCTGACACAGCTCCGAACACTAGTGGTTTCGGAATGTCCTGAGATACCAGAGCTACGAGGTGTGGAATATGTGATGTCATTGGAAATGCTTTCAGTTGAAGGTTGTCCGAAAGTGTGGTGGGATAGTGGAGTACTCGAGCAGCTGGGCTGACGATTGAAGGAAGGTTTACTTGTTCTATAAAGAAAGCAAAACCGTTGTTTAAGTTGTTGTGCAAGATTAATTTTATAGCAAAAATAGTTGCTTTAGTTCTTATATTAGATTAATTTTGCATATTGCACAAAATTTTAAATTAGTTATTATACATTTTTTTAAAAATGTTAAAAGAATTATATAAATGAAATGTCAAACAATTTGACATATTTATTTAAAACATGTATACAAAATTATATAAATAATCTAAACTCAGTTCCTATAAAAAAATGCGACTCGCATAGAGTAGTATTACATCACTAGAGTCTTGTAACAGTTATTGCATATCCATGTCAAAATATATGCATTGCCAAATGACAATTACCTATATAGGGGATTGTCGAAAAAACACTTATCAAAACACTCCACCCATGTCAAAATATAAAATGTACACACGTCTCAGTTGATGACTTTGACACGAGAAAGCATTGTAAGAGAGGAAGGAATGACGTTATTGACATGCATATTACAATTGTGAACCATAGTTATCTTTATAACATGTGTGAACTTATCTAAGACATCCGAACTCGGCTCCTCTGGGTTGGAAGAGCTATATTTGACGTCAGCTACGACACCAGTCGCCCTCGCAACATTGTTCTCTTTTAAAAGAGATAATTGCAAGAATTGTGTGTTACTGTAGCGATGAGAAGAAGAAGGGCACACAACTTTAGACGAACTTCCACACGGATTTACAGAGAACAAAAAATCCTGCAAAACAACATCAAAAGTGAGATCTCACTACATCACAACAATAAATGGACTGGGTCATCACAATTGAAATCCATGCGCTCTTCTTTAAACTAGAACGCAACCACTCTTGCAAAACACAACCACTCAAATAGAAAATCTTGCCCCTTTTTATTCACAAATTGCTTGAACCCACTACTCGTCGAGCAAGGATTTACTCAACCCTTTTATTTCGATGCTAGATGGATGAGTGTGATAGGTATATGGATTTACTACACATCAAATTACCTCTACTCTTTGTGCCCACGCTACCAGATTGAGAGTTTACTTGGAATGTCATGTGAAATACACATTACTTGGACACCCAACTGTCCGATGCAAGGATTTTATTAAGAGTTTGGAGGAGTTTATTAGGATTTCAAAGGATTTTATTAGGAGTTCGACATTTACACGAACTGCACATTAGCTCGACTCTGAGCTACCAAATGGAGTTTGAATAAGACCTATGCACATTATCTAGACTCTCAAATGTCAGATGGAGTTTGACTATCAACTACACATTATCATGCCGCTAACTGTAGTTATCACATGAGTTCATAGGAGTTTATTAGAGTTGCCAGGAGTTTATTAGGAGTTCGATTGTCACATGAACTATGCATTAACTCGGCTCTGAGTTGCAAAATGGAGTTCGACTAAACCTTGTGCACATTAGCTCGACTCCCAACTGCTAGATGAAAGTCCAATGTCACATAGACTACACATTACCATGCCATTAATTTCAGTTATCACATGAGCTATATTTTATTTTTTATTTTATTTTTTCCAACTACTACAAAGTGTAGTTATCACGAGAGCTATTTTTTATTTTTTATCTATAATTGTTAATGATGAATTTTGGAGGACACCCATAGAATCAATTTGGACAGTACGCTTGTCTCATTCTCTTCCATAGATGAAAAAGCATAGATGGTAGTCCACCCCGAAATTCTAAGATATATATGCCTATTAGCCTAAAGAATATGTTTAATTAAAACTAATACAATTAATTATAAACAATATGATACTCTTTAAAGAACATCCTCACAAACAACCATAAAAATAATATCTAATTTAGTTTGTCACACATATATCATCCCATGATGAATTTGGAATCTCTTAACTTCAATCCAGCCGACTCATGTGCAATCACAATTCCTTTATCTTGATCTTTCATTCATATCCCTTTCTCTAGTCGCTACTAAACCGTTCTCTGAAACTAAACATTGATTGCATTCCCTGCCTGCAATGAAAGCATGAATAAAGTTTTTGTTTGATGCGAGAGATCGAGGGAAGGATTTGATTAGATTGGGGAGGCTTTTTTAATATGAATTTTAGAACATGTTATTGTTTATTAAACACTACTGAGGAATACAAAAAATAAGAGTATTCTCCATTATCAGCGCTGCACAGCCACAGGAACGTGGACGAGGTAGGATGGCTTGCCTCACCATAAATATTTACTCCTTGTGTGATAGAAACACATCAATTTTTGGAACAAGTTGTTACCGGTGGAGTTGTTCAAATGAGAATTATGAAATTCTAGAATTTCATATTCAATATTGGAGTGATTTTTCATCACTGGATTCACTATCTGATATTGTTATTACAAATTAAAAAATAAACTCTTTCTCTCGACAAAATTATATTCCGGACAACCAAATCATACTTTGGGTAGTAAAGTACAAAACGAGGTTGCAAACACTGCTACATTGAGGGGGGTTTTGGAACAATATTTAAGACAATATTTGCGTAAAATGTCTCAACTTGAGGCAAACAAAACTTGTGTATTGTTTTAAATATTCTCTTTAAGTGAGTGCCTTAAATTATTGTCTCAAATAGAGACAAAAGAAACTTGTGCATTGCCTTACATATTGCCTTTAAGCGAGTGTCTTAAATCATTATTTCTATTTGAGACAAAAGAAACTTGTGTATTGTCTCTATTTGAGACATAAGAAACTTGTGTATTGTCTTAAATATTATATTTAAGTGAGTGTCTTAAAATATTGTTTCTCCGTATCATTTCTATCTCTAGATACTAATGTAGAATTGAATTATTTATAGTAGGGCATGGTGGAATTGAACCACCAACCTTCTGCATTGTATATAATGCAGATGCTCTACCATTGAGCTAACACCTTACAAGTTTTTGGAATACCAAAACTTGTCCTAGTTTATGAAACTATAGATGGACTGTGTTAACAGTGATCAAAGATCAAGTTTGTTGGACTATCATCCTTTGTGGAGTCGTATAGACTGTGTCACAATTGTTTATTTGCAAGGTTAAAATGGTCCCTATGATGTGATTTGAACAGTTGCAACTTCTGTCGTTTTTCTTCAGTATTGTAAGGATTGTTTACAATTTATATGGAACTCGTGAGGGCTTGTAGTTTATAAAGTACCACTTTGTGTTGAGTTCTAGAAATATTGTAACTTCTTTTGGAAAAGGTCGTAAGCCACTGTCAATGATAATCGTTGTTACCTAGATTGAACAAAGATTTTATAGTTTTGAAGAGACCCTTGAGGGTGTTATGGTTGCAGTCTTGAATCCTCTCTTGAATTTGCAGTTTCGTTGTTTGCAATTAAATATAATTCAGTCATGAGGCATTTTACCTAACATCTTTGGTTTTTAAGAAGGTCATAGAGCCTCTATTTAAACATATCGTTGTTTATAAAAATGTTTTAGTTTTGAGAAGAAATACTAAGTCAGTCATGAGGCTATATCTAACTTTCGTTTTAATGGAAGCCATAAGGCCATTCTCTATTTATAAGTCGTGAAAACCATTATTAGGTTGACTAGACTGTTTTTTTATAATGGATAGTACTGTTTGATTAAAGTTAAGAATAAAAAGGATAAACCTTAATGGTTGTTTAAGATTTGTCCTCTGCGCGTTTTAAGTGCAGATGATAATATCAAATGACTTTCAGCTGATAACCTAGGTTGTAGCCTGTCGTTAATCTTGATTTGATATTAAGTTACAAATTGAGTCATTCAAGAATTATATGATACCTCTGTTTTAAAAGAGAAACCTTAAATGAACTTAACCTTTAAACCTGGTTTAACTTTTGTTTAAAGATTTGAGACTTAAATACACTAACTGTAATTAGGGTTTTGATTATGAGGACGAACTCGACTAGAAAGAAGAAGAAATGTAAATATAACTATAATGTACACGAATTTAGGCCTAAGCCTTGTACTTTTAATTAAGGATTTTATTTCGTTATCTCAATGTTTATTTTTATAAGATTTATGATATATAATATATATTATGTGTATAGATTCAAATTGTATATTGATTAGGGAAAGCATTGTTTATCAACAAGAGAAAATACATAAATAGATTTATGAAAGCTCTCTTTAAAAATGTTTAACCATGTTATGATTTGTTAGATTATGATAGTTTTATAAAGGGTTTTCCTAGTCTTTACTGAATAATTGTGTTATTTTCCTGTAAGATTTAGACTAACAACCTTTTCAATGAATATTAATAACAAAGTAGATTGATATAGTTAAACTAGAGGTACTATACTAAATATACAAGAGGAAGGAAAAACATCCATTGAAAGGTGTACTTAACAGAATAATCAGATCAGTAATAAATAACAGTTAGAACCTGGATAACAGTTAGAACCTGGATAATATGCAGAAGGGGACATACACCCAAAGGAGTCTATTCCACCCAACCTTCTCCTGAAGTACCCAAGATTACTTTCTTGAGACCCCTGATCCTGTTCACTGAACCACTAGGACGAAGATCATTGGATATAGCCCACACAACAAACTTGCTACCACTTAGCACTCAGTAGCAGACTTAACTCAACAATTCCACTTTAGCTATCCCCTCATCAAATTCCTTGTGTGCCTGACGTTTTCAGTTTGCAGCATTCACAAGGTTCATTCACTTAGAAACATAATGAGTAGTGAGCCTCCTGCACAATTTGATGGTGTTTATAAGATTTCCTAGGTATTTGGGTCAGTTTTGGAATTAAATGAGCCACCAGCTCGATTCCCCCTCTCGGTGAACATGACCACAATTTTAGGGATTATGCTTCCTACAACAACTAGAAAGTGAAATGCTAGTGCTTCCACTTATCAACCAGCCTTTTACAGCTGCTCATTCCTCCTAGTGGGTTAGTGAACACTCATTCAACAGTCTCCCTTTGATAGGTGTCTCTTCTATTTAATAATTAAAATAAATAATTTTTTAATTACAATCATTCGTGACCAACTTGGTCATAAAAATTTACAATAAATTTAACATAATGTTTTCTGAAATAAATAATAAAAATCTATTTTTCAGTTCTAGGTGTGTTACGGACACCCCCCCTTAAGCTCAACATCGTCCTCAAGGTTGCTTAAGATTATTCTAAGTCTTCCTGGAACAGAGTTGGATATGCCACCCTCATATCACTCTCCACTTTCCATGTTGCTTCATCTGGAATGAGGTGTTTCCATTGCACCTTTACCTGTCTAATGGTGTGATTCTAGAGAAAAAATTTCCTCTTGTCAAGAATACAGTTCGACTACACCTGGAAATCTCTTTCTGGTTCTACCTGAATCACATTCCATTTGATCACATGAGTAACACCGTGTACATACTTTTTCAAAATAGAAATGTGAAAAACATTATGTATTCTAAGATTAGGTGGCAAAGCTAACAGATATGCCACTGGCCCCACTTTTGCCAATATTTTGAATGGTCCACAATACCTGGATGCCAATTTAGCACAACTTCCTAACTTAAAGGAGCTCTTTCTGGGTTTTACCTTAACAAATACATGCTCACCTACTTGAAATTATTTCAGAGTTCTTTTAAGGTTGTCATGACTCTTTTGTTTGTCCTGAGCAGTTTTCAAATTGCTTTGTACTTGTTTCACTGTTAGTTCCAGTTCTTTTAACAAAATGAGGTCCTAACATCAATCTGTCAAATGGATTAGGCCATGTAATAGGAGTGTTAGATTTTATACCATATAATATTTCAAAAGGACTAAGCTTTGCTGAAGCTTGATAATGGTTATTATATGCAAATTCAACTAAGTGCAAATAATCTTCCCACTTCCTGGGATAGTCTCTAACATACATTTCTAACGTATCTTCTAGTATTTGCTTGACTCTTTCTGTTTGTCCATCTATTTACTTATGATAAGCAGTACTGAAATTAAATTTAGTATCTAGTCATTTAAATAAAGATTCACAAAAATTACCCGTAAACTTAGGATCCCTGTCAGAAATTATTACCTTCAGAATTCCATGCAAACGAAAGAATTCCTTCATAAAGATGTCAGCAACGTTAGCAACTTTATGAGTTGTTTTAACATGTATAAAGTGTGTTTCCTTACTTAGTTTGTCCACAACTACCATTATTGAATCATTTTGTTTCTGATTTTTAGGCAAACCAGTTATAAAATCAAGACTGATGACTTCTCATTTCCAATGAATTGGTAATGGTTGTAAAAGGCCTGTTGGGTGTTGATGTTCAACTTTAACTTGTTGAAATTCTATGCACGTAGCTAAAAATTCAGAAACTTCATTTTTCATATTAGGCCAGAAATACTCCTTTCTCAACATTGTTATCATCTTTTGATATTCCAGATGTCCAGAATAAGGACTTTTATCTACTTCGTTCAAAATTAACAATTTAACTTCCGATATGTTAGGCACATGAAGTCTGTTTTTATACAACATTAATCCTTTTTCATTTAAACTGTAATTTGTTTTTAAATTTTGAGATACATTTTGGGCTACTTTTTCTCTCAAACTTTGGTATTATGTGTCCAGTTTTATTCCTTCTTCCAATTTATCCTCTAATTCGATTTTATAACTGCTAATTGTAGCTACAAAACTTATTATTGCATTTCTGCTTAAGGCATCAGTCACTTTATTTTCTTTCCCTTTAATGTGTTTGATTTCAAAATCATATTCGCTAAAGAAAGCTAACCATCTAGCTTGCCTTGTGCTTAGATTTTGTTGATCAAACAAATATTTTAAGCTTATGTTATCAGACATTATCAAAAAACTTTTACCTATTAGATGATGTCGCCACATGTTTAAAGCATGAATTATGGCAGCTAGCTCTAAGTCATAAGTTACATAATTTTTTTGTGTGTTTTTAACTTCCTTGATTCATAAGCAATTATGTGACCTTCTTGTGTCAGTACTCCACCCAAACCTTCATTGCATACATCGGTGCATACAACAAAATCTTTGTCTAGATCTGTTATTTTTAAAATGGGTGCAGTGGTTAATAATCCTTTTAATTTATTAAAAATAATTTCACATTTTTTATCCTAGACAAATCTCTTGCCCTTTTCCTGTAATGATGTTATAGGATTTACGATTTTCGAACATCCTTCTATAAATTTCCTGTAATAACCTATTATTCCCATAAAGGATCATCCATTAGTTACATCCTTAAGAACAAACCAATCAAGTATTGCTTTTATCTTCTCTGGGTCTACCGATATTCCTTCTTTGGATATTACGTGCCCTAGATATTGTATCTTATCTTTATAAAATTCGCATTTACTAAACTTAGCATATAGTTGATGTTCTCTTAAAACTTGTAGTATTATCTGCAAGTGTTCGTCGTGTTCTTCTTTCGTTTTAGAATAAATTAATATGTCATCTATAAAGACAACTACAAATTTTCCTAAGTATTTACTTAGGACATTGTTCATTAAGCACATGAAAGTTGTTGGAGCGTTAGTTATCCCAAAGGGAATAACCACAAACTCATAGTTCCCATATCTCGTTTTGAAAGCAGTCTTAAAGATATCTTTGTCTTTAATTCTGACTTGATGATATCCATATCTCGAGTCTATTTTTGAGAATATCGTCACTCCGCGTATTTGATCAAACATATCATCGATGCAGGGAAGATGATACATGTTTTTAATTATCATTTTATTTAGTTGATGGTATTCTATACATAGACGTAATGTATCGTCTTTCTTCTTAACAAAAAGAACAGGTGCTCCCCAAGGGGATACACTTGGTCTTACATAATTTTTGTCTATTAATTCTTGCAATTGTAATTTTAATTCGTTCAGTTTCAAGATATTCATTCGATAAGGAGCCTTCCAATTATGTACAACTCAGGTACTAATTGAATTGTAAAATCCACATCTCTCTTTGGACGTAGTCCTGGAATTTCTTCCTGGAAAACATCCGAGTAATCCCGTAGGATTGGAATATCATCGAAACTTGGCTCATATTCTTTATAAAATTGTTCATTATTTATTGTGTGTACATCAAATACTTTACAACCTTTTTCACCTGTAAGGCTGAGATTTGTCTAACAGAAATGTTCCTGGGTATTCCTGTGACTGTAATCCTTTCTCCTTTATCATTTTCACAAGAAAAGATTTCTGAAATCAATTTAAAATTACTTGGTGTATTTCCAACCAATCCATACCTATTATGACATCATAAGATCCTAATGGTAACACATTTAATTTTACTTGAGTTTCAAACCGACTCATAAGAAAATTACAGTTTTCAACATAATTAACTACTTTCCTTTTAGTTCTTGTAGCTAACTGAACCAAGCAAGACTTTTCAAAAAATTTCAAAGATAAATTATTTTTTTCCACTATGCTAGGCGATACATAAATTAAACTAGCACCTGGATCAATTAGAATGGAAACACACTAGTTTTGTATCATAACTTGCACTTCTACCATGGAAGTATGATGATTTTCCTCTCAGTTTTCCAATGCTGCATTTATTCTGGGCATTTCATTTTCCACATCTCCAACTATTTCCTCTTCCGGGATGGTATGCACGTTGCTGAAGTTTCCCTTTCTGTTCAGACAATACTTGGAATAATGTGGTCCTTGACATTCCCATCACTTTACAAGTTCCTTAAATGTTCATTAATTTTAAAAAATTTGTTAGACATATCCTTGGCTTTTGGTGCTGTAGTATTTTGTTGTGCCTTATTTTTAAAATTTGCTCCTTGATAATTATTTTTGGAGAAGTTCTGAGAGTTATTTCCAAAACTCTCACGACAGAATTTGAGCCCAAAATTCGACAGCTTTCATGTCTGAAATTCTACAATTGCCTGTCGGTTATTCAATAACCTAATTTTTTTTTGTCGTCAGTGTCATAACGTCGGATCTTCAATGACATCCCAATATCCGTCAATTTTTCAACGGACTAAGCCGAAATATTTCACCACTAAGACGTCGAGTGGCCGACTTCAGCTTGTTGAAAATCTGACTCCCAGTCAAATATCCGACCTATCCACGTTGAATATATCATGGGCTCTCTTGTCAGAGGTATTTCCACCTCGTCGGTTTGTTCGACGGGCTCTCTTGTCGAAGGTATCTCGTCAGTTTGTCCAACGGGCTCTCTTTTCGTAGGTATGGCCGCCTCGTCGGTTTGTCCGAGGTATGGACGACGTCGTCGATTATCCAAAGGGATCTATTGTTGGAGGTATGGAAGGTGCGTCAGACAGTTGCTCTTGTCGAAACTTTTCCAACCTCGTCGAACGTGGCCATATGGCGTCAAAAATACAACTGGAATTTATATAGTTTAAAAAAAATTAAGAGGTTGTGTCTCTATCAATAGATGTGGCTCATGGGAACAATCCTCCTCAACCAATTTTTCTAATTGCTTTTCATCATGTGCGTTGGCATCATTATCCTCATAGAACAACTCTAATGGTGGATCAAAGGCTATAGTTTTTTCAAATTCATGGCACACATCCACAACATGAGTAGTTGACTTGACAAAAATTTTAGTTAAAAAGTCACTGGCACAACATTTAAACCACCAACCATTTGAAACTAGAATCCCACTTCCTACTTCCCAATTGATGCACGAGGTTCCAACAACTTTGGATTCTATAACAATGATGTTAGATTATTTTGATATCCATGTAAGGCTTGCCACCATTTTTCCATGAGTTGTTGATTAGACTTCATCTTTTCCAATGAACAACTCCTGAGACTGTAATTATTAAGTGTTGGTCTCTCAACAAGTAGTCTAAACGTACTTATCACTGACAACCCATCGGGATAGAAAAAATGCACAACTCTGATAGCATTGTAATATCCCAAACAAAATCTAAGTGAACTCTTAGCCCACTATGGGTCTAGATCTAAGTCAACCTTTCAGCCATTGCATATGCTTTAGCGTGGGATCTTTTCTAAACACTTTGAGTGATTATACATGAACACTTATTTCATGAGTTCCATAGTATTTAAAAATTTAGTTTACGAGTGGAATTTTAGGTTCGTATGTGATTTACATGTTCCAAGTATATGGTAGACTCAAACTTACAACTTGCATTTATAAATCCAAACCACAAAATATAATATCTATATATATCATAATATCAATGAGTTCAGTTTACTAACAACAAAAATAATATTTTAAAGATCTAATATACAACATTAAAGTCTGGCGTAAAGATGACCACAAATATAGAGTTGATGATGTTGTAGCTAACCTCCCTTTTGAACATAGGTAATATTTTCAGAGGTTTCCTGAGTTCTTCTACCCTTCAACCGAACCATTCTGTTTTTCATATCTAGGTTCATTAAAGTAAGGGTTAGCATTTAGTACTAGTCCTTGAATGGAAACAAGGATTTGTAGAACGTTTGATAATGTTGGCTTCGAGACTTCATTTCCTTTGCTTGTCCAGGTGTCTAAAAAACTGAGGCAGACTTTCCCACTCTCATACAGATTTGGATTCAACCTTAGTCCACCAGAATGGTAGTATACCAACTGCAAATTAATTAAAAACCAATATAAACCCATTAGATATTTCCATATTGAATATCAAAACAAAACTTAGATAACAATTTCGGTTTCAAATCATACAGTTGTAATAATGTGCTTACAGGTGGTCCATCAGGATACTGGAATGGAAAATGAATATCAAACAAGAAAACCCCATTCTGATATGGAGTCCCAGCTGCTTCGACAACCATGGCCCTTCGTAAAAGGGATAAGAAAATAATGCCTTTCCATAAATGTACTTGGCCTGTTTCATTATGATATTAGGGATCAAACGCGTCCTTTACATTGTCAAAATGTTTGAACTGACATGACACGTGACTACTAGAAGTAGGAAAGTTATGCACCATATCTCCTTTTATATGGTTTATATCAATTTTACTATCTATCAACTCAGCTAAATCGAAATCCACTGTTTTCGAGCTTGCTTCTTCATCTAAATCATTATCTATTGTTTTCCAGTTTGCTTTTTCAACACTACTCTGGATGGATGGATCATCTTCGTCTCCACCAACAACCAAGATCTCTTGAGGTCCAACCTACGTAACAACAAATAAAAATGTAACCTTTAGGTAATTATACTGCCAAAGTAAATTAATACTGTTCATTCAAGGTTAGTAGACCAAGTAGGAAAAATATCCAAGTATGAATCTTGCTTGGGCCAAGCAGTGGAGTCAAAAGAGTAACAAACACACAGATATCCCCTCAATTTTTATTTCTTCTCAGTTGTCATAGCCAGTGTTTGTTCATTCGTGAATTCTAAACATTGTAGAAGGTGATTATCTTGGTTTCCATTGAGTGGATTTTCATTTTTTTGCAAGAGATTGTATTCATAAACTTGTTTAGCAGCACAAAGTGACTAGTTTCAAGAAAACTCCACATCATTGGAAGAGTGGGGTGTTACTTGTCAGCCTTGATACTAATGCATATCACCCAAGATGACAGATAAAGCATTGTGACAATCATTAAACTCAACCTTAACCCTCCCCTTGTCTGCTGCCATGGTGCGTCTCTCAAAGGAAATCCAAATTTAAGAATTTCAGCTCATAATATATAAACAAGCATTCAATTCCAAAGATGAGTACTTATAATGACTTGAAGATCATAATATAGTAGTTAAAACAAATTTGCTTTTAAATATGTTAGATTATGAAAGCAAAGTTAGAATTGGCTTAAATACGTGAGATTACAAAAGCAATCAAATTTCATGGGTGAAACTGGCCTCAAAGAATGAACCACTAATTAGAAAATTACAAAAGTTTTCTCTAGGAAAAGCTACCATGAAACCATGTTTTTGTTAAGAATCACCTAGGACTTGTACCAGTCCAAAAGAGTTTCTTCATATTTAATAGAAAAATGAACATCGACAGGAGTGTCCCAAATTACAACCACCTTCACCACTGAACAGTAATCCCATTGACAGTAAATTACTTTCTTTAGGCAAAGCTACCATGACATAGTGTATTTTTTTGGTCGAAATCACCTGAGACTTGTACTAGGCCGAAATGGTTTCTTCTATTTAATAAAAAGTGAGTATCAACAAAAAGACCATTGGTGAGTGGCCCAACATTCCACCATCTTCACCACTGAACAATGATCCCATTGGCAGTAAATTACTTTTTGTATGGATATGATTGTCAATTACTCAGCTCAGATTGGAAAAAGAATCAAGTAAAAATAGGATGCAAATAAGAGAATCAAATCTGGATGCAGCTATAACATCAACACTGAACAGTGATCCCATTGGTAGTAAATTACTTTTTGTATGGATATGATTGTCAATTACTCGGCCCATATTGGCACAAAGTACTAAGATATGGAAAAAGGTATCAAAGAAAAATAGGATGCAAATAAGAGAATCAAATGCCTTCTAAATGTAGCTATATGTTATAGTAAGTTTAGTCTAATTTAACTGTCTCAGATACTGAAAGCTCTATCGGCCTTCTATACTATTGGAGACTCGTGTGCTATTATAAATCTCCTAAGCTGAAAGATGCCAATTTGTCTTAGATTATCCATAATTCCTATAGTTTGTGTTATTACTGCAAGTGGATTTTTATGCTTCAGTCACCAACTAATTTATGAAAGAGTTATATTTGAAGAGAAGATTTTAAATTTGAGTATCATTTTGGGGAAGTATGAAACTCCTTAGGAAGTTGGAAGAACTCTCTGATAAATTATATCAGATGTTGATTTGATTCCACTGATATCTGCATTCTAGTAGCATGACAATCAAGTGATATAATATCAAATAGTATCAAACATTTCCATATCTAGTAATATATATGCATGTGCTGCAAGAGGGTAAAGAAAACCATTGAAGGAGAAATAATATCATTGTTGTGATTCAATTTCTATGGTAAGGATCATTACCCTTTCTTCTACCTTTCTTCTTACTCTTGGATGAAATGATTTTAAATGGAAAATTAAAAACGATATATTTTACAATCAACTAATAAAACTAAGATACCATATACTGATAAAACTAAGATACCATACCACATGTTTTCGATACCAAAATGAAATAATTATTCCATAATCCAATGATGGTAAGAAGAATTATGGCGATACCATATACTATTCCCATGGATTTGTTTAATATATGCAACAATATACTATGACTCATAATAGTAATGGCCCATCAAGTGCACTATAAGTGGCATAATGCCATGCTTCAAATACAAATAGTCTTATTCTTGAATGTGTGTTTTCTTAGCTTTTTGCAACTTTATTCTTGTATCTTACATGTTTTTCAGATTTCCATTAGCTTATATTTGGGATTTGTTTTGCACACCTATATTTTATTTCATTAATGGCATTATTTAAGCCCCATTGAGGCTACTTTTTTGGTCATTTTTTGGACATTAATAAAACTATCTTGTTTAACCTTATCTTCCTTATAGTCTAGTTGATGAAAAAAAATTATATACATTTTGATGCATATTATAACCAATTATTTTATTAGTTCGAAATTAGTGGATGAGGAGTAACAGTTCAAACTAAAAGTGCTCCAAGTCTTGTGGGATAACCAAAAATACGGAAGAAAAAAGGAGGTATAGTTATGAAGCAAAACACATTAAGTTGTTGATGAAGAGTAGAAGCATCCTGCGTGGAAAAAAAAGGTAAAGGTATCCATATAAATAGTGAAATTGAATTTGAAAGTGAAATAAATACACATAATTCAAATAATATATCAAATATAATAAAATAACTTGAAAATATACCTTGTAAAATGAGAGGGAAACAAAAGCTGTAGGAAATTTTGATAAAATCAAGTATAAATCTGGTGGTTGTGTCCCATAACCTTTTGCAGCACCAAGTAAAACCATCTATCGTCCCCTGTTTAACACATTACCCAAATTCTATCAAATAATCTTGATTGCATTTCACTTCAAATGCATAACAACCAAACAACCTTTCAACATTAGCTTAAATTTTTCCATATTCTATCTTATGATAAACCTCAAATTTGAATGAGCTCCCTAGAGAGTTTTAATTCATTGTTGATTGAAAAGGCAAAAGTGTAGATACCTTTCCTTATAAATTCTATAAGTATGCTTGGAATGGGACATTTAACTTATAAGGTGTAGTGATAGTCAGTTGGGAACCATTTATATGTAAAAAATAAGGAAGTTGATTAACAAAGGAACCATCAAACTCAGTTATGCATATAATCTAAAGCCTATTTCCAAATTGCTTCCTACCTTTCTCAGTGCTAGTTAGTATTCGAGCTAAAGGTGAGCTACAAGAAAAAATACCAGAATACACTAAGTTTGCTACAAATAAAATTCAAAAGGGTGAGCTATTGCTACAAACTGTTATTTCGAGTCATGAGCAGCCACAAATAAAAGAATATTAGACAAATATTGTCTTAGTATGTTGCTACAGTAAAGGGGGAATACTAATCCAATTCATTTCATTTATGCACTGGGTTATATGGGATTATTCCTTATCAGCATTTCACTTCAGATGGTTCGAGTTACAATAGATGCACAAATGAATTTTCCATTCCACACATTGTCTTCAAGGAAAAGCCATTTTTACTATCACTTATAGCAGGTCATTTTTTATGACAAACATTAAAATACATATATCGCTAGCAACATAGTTGCAATTGATAATAGTTGGCCACCTAGAGACATTCATGAAGACAAGGAAATCCTTCTTAGTGTATCAATTGAAAGTGATTGTCCATATACGGTGTTACATATGATTTCTCTAACCAACAGGTTATAGCAGAAACATTATCTTGAAATTAGGTAATCTATTAAGTGTTTTGATTGATGTTTTTGGAAACTTATTATAAAATTTTAATGGGAACGAAATGTTACATGCTAAAAAAATCTATCGCTAATCTATTCCTGGAAAATTTTAGGGGTTGAATTATACTGGTTTTTTAAAGGAAGAAAAAATGTATATTAAAATATTTATATACCTACCTTTCATGTGCTTTATTGTGATGTGTTGGTTCTACCTTGATCAACAAGACTATCCCACTGAGGTTGAGATCTTGTCCAAGTATGTTTACAATACTTGGGTGTAAGCTTGATCAATACACATATGCCATGGATGGTGGAATGGAGACATGTCTGGCCCATGTGCTACACTACCTCTGGGAGACTTTTTTCTGGGTTTGAATGACTATCTATGTTACTTGGACAAGATAGTATCATGCTTGTCCTTGAAATTTTCTAGTAGAGGTTCTACCATAAAAGTAAGATATTAGACTTGCTTAAATAGTTAAATGGTTGATGCAGTACAAGGACACACTCCTGGAAGGAATGGCATAACTATTAATTGAATTTTGGTAGAAATCAATACTATCCTTATATATCTTCTAGAATGTAGTAAAAAGGATTTAAGGACTGGTATAGTTTGGAGGTTATTGCATGGCACAAGGTTAATCAACTCATTGTTTTATCAAATGTTGAGTTGTCATGAGAGTTGGTTATAGATTTCTGTTATTATATTTCTTCTAAGGATGCCAATGCTTTCTCACATGTGATAGGTGGATATTCTACTTTATTGGTGGTTGGTATGGATTTATTTTCAATAGTTGAGATGCCCGTACCTATAGTAGGTGGTTTATTTGTTCTACTGGATATCACCTATTGGAAGTTGGGATTATCCATCCTTGTAAGAGCCCTTATACTACTCCCATGGTCTCATATAGGAATAAAGATTGATTTTTTCACCTATGTATCAATTAGATATCACTCAATTGAATAAATCTAAACACGTTAATGGCTCATTTAACATTCCCAATAAACTTCATGGAACAGTGCGAAACATGTGGATGGAAACAAGAAAAGAATATGAGATCTAAACAGAGCTAACAATCTTATGGTAACATCTGCAAAG
>LPNX011074240.1:30356-47126 GCA_001517045.1 Pseudotsuga menziesii | reverse complement strand
AAGCTTTCATTAAATCATTCTTTAAATCATTCATTAAACCATTCAATCATTCAACAGTTGAAAAAAACATTCATTAAACCATTCATTTAGTCAATAGCCGATAAAAAAAATCAGTAAACCGTTCATTAAAGCATTCATTTAACCATTCATTCATGAAACAGAGGAAAAACCATGTATTTTTTTTATTATAAATATGAATTTCTCAAAAAAAAATTAGTCACTTCCTTTCTACTTTTCTTCTCTTTAAATATTTAGTCAGAGGCACATCTTCCAGAATCTGATCCTCGGTCTCCCTACTAGATTGCTCACAAGGTTGAACTTCCAGCGAGGGGCGATGAATTTCTGCAATAATGTCAAAATATTACAGTAATATAATTTTATTTTTATAAATACAAGTAATTCATTTAAAAAAAACATTATAAAGGTGTTTTTTTACTTGGCATGGGAACATCAACATGTTCAACATTATTCTATATAGGCTCAACCTGTTCAGTGTTATCTGCATGTACATGCTCTACAGTTGAATTGTGTAGAATTAGAATTAATGTTCATCATCTGCAATTATCTATGCAAAACAATAGCATATTAATAAATTCATTACCAGCAATCGAAGCATGATCTTCGTCTGGTTGGTGTACATCCTCGACATGAACGGGATCATTACTTTCCTGCTAAAAAATGAATAAATAATTTATGTTAATTTTTTATAACGAATAAATTGCATGAGAATTAATAAATTATCATTAAACTATATAGTTTTTACATACCTGCGCACTAGATGGATCAGCAGAAGATCGTCCAATATTCCCAAACAAGCTTCTCCGGCGTTCAACAACGACATCAAAGCCTTGTTCGAAGCCAAGCTTCATGTAATCCACATTGAGAAATTTTTTGAACTGGTCGGCTTGCATATTTGCATGATGTCATTAATTTCACATTTTTTTCCAGAATATAACGAAAATAATTTTCTGTATGATATTTGAATGAGGTTTCGGGTTTTTGATACTTACATATCGGGCCGCCAAGTTCGAGTAACCACCAGGCCCAATCTTGTGTTAACCAACTTTTTCCATTCTTGCCTTAGTGGCCTTCGATGTGTTCGACAACCTAATCAAGTGTTGAATTGCGTTAGTCGATGTTCCGAATTCGATATAAAAACTAATAATAATAAGGCTTACCATTACATTTTGGAATGTATTGCATACCTCCTTGTTCCTAGTGGTATCTTTCCTGCTTTTCTCAGGCCCTTCTCTTTTCCATCTTCCACCAGGGCTTTCCACTCCATATATGGAATCATTGTAGGGTGCTCATACCTAGGATTTTTTTTGTAGGTGAACCCTATACTTGTCTCAGACAATCTTCAGATGTTGTCCATCCTTCTGTAGGACCTTCGATGTATCAAAGGTATCTTTTACGAACAATCCAACCAAGCGGTTAGTTAGCTCATCCTTTAAAGATTTTTCCTGCTTGTCCCACCTTGTGCGGATGGTGGGCCTGAATATATCCAAGGACAAATCATTTAGATGTTTATAAAATATATCATTTCCTGCAAAACATTAATGCCATCATTAATCAACATTAAAAATATTATCGGTATATTAGACACAAATTATAGAAACTAGATTAAACAATCTATAATCACCTGAAATCTTCTCTATCTTTATTGGAACCATTTCTTCGTTCACTAAAATGGTTGTCACTACTGAACCAGTGCTAGTGACATGAGAAGATCCAAAAAATGCACCCACCTCTCTATCTAACCCTGCATCCACCCCTTCTTCTGCAACATCTGTTGTGGGTCGATCAGCATCGATTGCACCCTCTGCTAGCCTCGAGGGTGTCGCAGAGCGTGTTGCCGACTATTTAGTGGACAATAAGGGAGCAGTATGTGGTGTACATGGAGTGGTTTGGTCACTAGGACCAACAACACCTTGGCCACCACTGTAAAGCTGCATAACTTGTTGTAAATTCAAACCATTGTATTATAAGTTCAATAGCATATAAGATTAAATATAATAAAGTTATAAATGAATTTACATTATTATTCGGTAAATTACTTCCAATTGTCAACATCTATGTAACAACAATTGATCCTTTGATTCGATCTCTTGTGTTTGTGGAACTGTCAATGTCAGAAGAACCAATTCCTCATTTTTTTCCATGATCTTTTGAAGCACCCTCAACGGGTCTACAGACCCTCTAATTTCATTATCTTTCATCAACTAGGAGACCTCATACTATAAACAGTGTCAAGTTGGTGTTTCATAAACTGAATCCCCTGTCAGTAACAAAAATATATAAAACATTGCTTAGTCTTTGAAGCAATAGTGTGCACAAAAAATTGTATTAACAAAAATTGTCTATCATGATAGATTCATAGGATTACATCTAGGTTTACCTGATTCCTAGACAAGGGTGTGGTATGATGAACAGCTGGGAACTTAACCCAATCAACCACTTGCAAAAAAAGTAGAGAACATTATCACAATGAATGCAATATGTAAAAGCAAACAAAAATAGAACAAAAATAAACATATTGCTACATGTTTTATATGTGTACAATTTTGAAGTATTTAGAATGTGAAATTACAATTAGGTTTATAGGTTGCCTTGAGGCTCCAGTTGACTGATCAATAGTTGGGGACTTTCCCTGGTCATTAACCTGCAAAAAAGGTAGACACCATTATCATCATGAACGCAAACATAAACATGAGAAAATACATAACAAAATAAACATCATGCTACACGATATGCATGTGTACGATTTTAAAGTATTTGAAGTGGAGAATTACATTCATGTTTACCTGCTACCCCGATGCTGCAATCGGCTGATCAATAGCCGGTTGGCTTCCATGATCAACACTCTACATGGAAAATAGATAAGATTATATAAACGAACCAAATATACTAATGAAAATACATAACAACAGATCTGTTTGTCCATCTTAAATTTATTACATTGGCAATATCGATGTATACTTGCAGCCTTGATTCAGGTCTATTAACATCTACAGAGAGGGAGGTGCCCTTGAGAGAACCCTACATAAAAAAATACTAAAAATTACCTAACGAAACCAGAATATTCACTAAAACAATTTTAAAACATAACATTTTGATGTATACCTGTTCACTCGAGGTTCGTGTACTCCTCTCACCTTCTGCTGGGGTGATGAGCCCCCCATCACCTCCCTATGAAGTCAACATAGGAAATTGATTAGAAAATTATAATTATATGCTAACGAAAAATCCTATAGATGTTAAAATGATTAATAAAAGGTTGGGTAAATTGTTGGATGTACCACAACCATACTAACTGTGTTTGTATCTACACGATTCAAATTGTAATTAATAAGCAGTTCTTCGCCAACAACTATTTATTTAATGGCACATACAAAGACACAGTTTCCTTCACACAACTCAAATATGCAGTTGGGTTGATTAAGTGTAGACCCCGGTTGTGCACTGTTTATAAACCCCGCCATACTACCTGTTGTTTTTGTCATTCCGTCCAAGTACAACGTCGCTCCTTTATTTTGAGCTTTGTCTTTTAGTTGTATATAATTTGCTGAAAACCGATATCTACGCATACTTCATGCATATTAGACCAAGTGTATCCAATCATTGTAGTTATAAGAGGGTCCAACATACTCCATCAATTCTGTACATCTGCTGTATCCAACCTTTATGCCATCCATGCAATGACAACGGTACAATTCTATATATCCTCTCATTCACATAAAAATAAGTGTTTACTTGAGGAAGATCTGTAAGCACCCATTGTTTCTCTAGGTGTTTGTACCTTAAGGGCACCTCGATGTCTCCCACTGTCTCATCATCATAGGAACATGACTGTCCTCCTTTGAGAAAAAATTCCATGTGTTTATTGAATTTTATTCTTATATTATGACATCTAGTTGATCTAGTCCTTGTAGACCTACTGGATGTCTCACTTTTATCTAGCCTTCCCAAACTCCCCTCGTTGGAGGAAGACAGGCCTAACAAATACCGTTTGGTTCTACCTGCACCATGGCCGATTTTTTTTTGGCAAAACCCTAGAAAAATACCAACAAAAAACTTGGAAAGACTTATAAGCATGAGATAATGTTGATATCATTATACTGAATACAATTTATAGGTCAGTTCTTCATTATACTGTTGATATCATTATACTAAATACAATTTATAGGTCAGTTCTCCAGTCTACATTGGTTTGATTAATCATTTTCTTGGCCACTCATCTCTCCTTACTCTACACCCGTAGGTTTACATATAACTTAGAAAAAATTCCAACTCATCACAACAAACTCCCATCTGAATCTTGTCCCGATAGCCATTATGGTTTTGAGGTTGTATCAGTTGCATCAAAATCCACCATTTAGGGTTAAATTGAATGGAATTCTTCAGGTTTAGGGTTCAATTGAATGGAATTCTTCATGAATGGAATGTAAAACTTCCATTGTTTAGGGTTACAACCAAACATTGAGAGGTATATGAGAGATAACAATAGACAAACAATAGGGAAATTAGGGTTTGCAGGTTTTGGCAAAAATGAATAATGCAGTCCTAAGTTTGCAGATCTAAGGTGCGAGGATATGCCAGAAATGAGCAAACATGGAGGATAGACAAAGGAAACTTAGACTTGAAAGGTCATGGAATAATTGTTTCATTTATACTACAATGTCCATTCCACACCCTAGCTAGCCTATGGCACCACTAAGGTGAAAAAGGATGTATATAATTATCAGGACAATTTCTATAACTGAAAGGAAAGGGTGGGATTTTCAAAGTATACCGGTATTGGAATTTTATGTTGAATAAATTGTTTGAATACCACAATACTTTCTTATGCAACAAAATGAGAAAACATTCCTTCTCTGGACATCAATCCTTCATAATTCCATCCCTCCAGTGCTATTCATCGACCAAACTAGTTGTTCAAATCTGAAACATGCATAAGTGTGGCCTTGAATTAGAACACATTTTCAAAACTTCACTAGAAACCATTTGAAGACCGACTTTTATAGTCAATTTCCCTTCATAGGCCACCAAGGTTCCCTCCATAATTTGCTAAGAAAGATTATATAAGGTCGCAAGACAATTCCCTTTAAAGTTGGTTAAAGATACCTAAGAACGGTTGGTTTAGTGTCTAAAGGAATGCCCTTAAACTATTATGTTAACAATATTCATAGATAACTTTAGTATTTGTTAATAATATTATAGTAGAAGTATACATCCTTAAGCATACTTGATTGACCCTTGTCATGCATTTCCTAGAGTTTACTAAAAGTGATCCTATGGCAAAGACTACTGTTTAGATAGGTCTATACCTTTTTCACAACAAGTGGCCAATTCTGTGTCTATTTGTGACCTCAAGCAACCCTAAAACAATATTCATTTCCAATTATGGGTTGAATGTGGGCAAAGACAACATTCATACCTAATTCTGGGCTGAGTGAAACAGATAGAGTAGCACAGTGGGGGTGCACATTGGTACTTTGTCCCTTGTGTATTCATTTGAACTGTAGCTATCGCATTCCTTCGCATTGATGTAGTATTAAGTTTTTACAAAATACTACACTGTCCTCTTTTAAAAAATCAGTTTTTCTTCAAGGTTGACTAGACTATGTGATAACTTGAGTTTCCTAGAACATGATTAGTATCAAGTTAAAGTTAGCTTGATTAGTATCATGTTAAAGTTAGCAAGTTATATAATTTTTTATTAGCAAATTATATCAATTTTTATTTCTATATTGTTGTTTCTTTTTCTTCCCATTTCTTATTCCTTGTGTATGTTATACATCAATACTGCCAACACCCAAAGTTCTATGGTCTTTACCATAGCATAAAATATTGTTCCTTGTTGGTAAGAACTGAGACACTCATGCACCCAAGCTTTGGCCAATAGTCCAGGCCCATTAAGACTCAACGCAGAAACAAGGCAGTATCATGGAAGGTACATGGGCTAATTGACTATTCTATAGTAAAATATCAGTGGTTCAAAGAGTAAGAAATGTTGTTTCTAAACTTGATGTTTGGTGCTTAGCAGAAGTTAAACTATCCCTTTAAGGAATATGGGTAGATTCTATTGTGTTTTTCACAAACCATGATAAAGATAGAGGTGGAGTTTCAATTTTATCTTGCCAAGGTTGCAAGATACCATTATTGAACATGGGTTAAACCAGATAAATCATGTTATTTAGGTTGTGTTTAAATTAAAAGGCCATGTTCTAGGCTTGGCCAATATTTCAACACTAAACGATTAGTCAAAAGGGTGGCTTAATGGAATTAAGACCATTGAATATGTAATTTAAGATACCGAGAACAAAATTACAGAGTATATACATGTTGTGATAAGCATGTATCACTAGAAAGACAGGCATAGAAACCTGTTGATCAAAATATAAGTCTAAACAGAGAGCAATAGATATTACATGCAAACACATATTCTCTTTCTTTGAGAATAAAGGTAGAAGACTAATTTAGGTGTTGAGATACTTCTCCTTATATCATCACCAACCAAATATATAGGTTCTCTTGTAGTTTTGAAATACCCAAGCTACATAGTACATGGTTCATGTTGAACACATCTTACTTGAAGAATGATTCATGTATTCAAGCTATGAGAAGAATTTGGAATTTGACTCCCTATCCTTGAGGGGTTAAAATATATATTATATAGTGGGAGGGTTTAATAATAAGGTTTACTATCATTTTAAGGTGTTAAGGGAGATATTTGGTGACAATGAAAAGAAGAAAACATGAGGCAATCATGGAAATAATAGAATCTTGTTGAATACCTCACAGATATTTTATTGAATACATCACTGAACTTGTAGATGGATTGACCTAGGGTATGTTAAACAAGGAATTTACACAATCACATGACAGAATGAATTTTATTTTACATATGGATCGATTATGGATCAAAATACAATCACAGAGATCATACTATCTATTTTTATCAAGATTCACGCACATAATTTGTTCACCACACAGATAACTAATATTCACCATTAAAGTATAATACCTAAAGATGCATTACTTCACACACGGAAATGATGAATCTATATTTTATTCATAAAATGGAACTGTACATGCAATAGAAATCTTGGTTTTATCAATTAACTTCTGCAAGATTGGATTAATCAAACTTCTTGGGTGCTTCCACCATTTTCGGCTCCTCTCTACAGATGGGGTTTTTTAATGCATATTTTGGTGGAGCATGCCCAAAACCCCTATCACAGCATGCCCAAAAAATCACAATATGCCCAAAACCCCTATCACAACATGCCCAAAAAATCACAGCATGCCCAAAAAAATGAGGTGATGCTTACCTGTTTAGCCATGAGCTCCAAATCGAAACTATGAGCTCCAATTGTGAACCTTGATATCCAAATGCAAACCGTGAGCTTGAAATGTCAACCTTTAGCTCCAAATCGAAACTATGAACCTTGAGCTCCAAATGCAAACCGTGAGCTCGAAATGTCAACCTTTAGCTCCAAATCGAAACTGTGAGCTCCAATTCTGAATCGTGGGCTCCAAATGTGAACCTTGACCTCCAAATCCAAATGTGAACCGAGAGCTAGTCCAAATTGCATAAAAGTGATACACCAGATTCGTAAAATGATACACCAAAGTCGCAAATAGTATTTTAACTTAGGCATATGTATAGTATTTTAACTTAGTAAATAGTATTTCCATAATAGTATTTTTTAAGAGGTATAGTATTTTTAACTTAGGTATATGTATTTTTTATTATATGCATTTTTAACTTAGATATAGTATTTTTATTACAATATGATGATGATGATGGGAATCTCACCAAGTCTCTACAATCTTACCTAATACCTACAATGAAATGATGATGATGATGATGGTGATGACGATGATACCAAATTCTTAACATAAATGATGATGTTGACGACAACGATGACGACGACGATGATGAAGATGTCGATGGCCATGTTGATATCATATGAAATGATGATGACGATGACGATGACGACGACGATGATGATGACGTTGATGATGCCGATGGTGATGACGACAATGATGATGATGACGACAACGATTATGTTGACTATGATTTTGATGATGTTGATGATGATGATGACGATGACAACGATGATGATGATGATGAGGATGATGACGATGGCGATGATGATGATGAAGACTATGATGATGTTGACGATGATGTTGATGATGTGGATGATGTTGATGTTGATGATGACGATGACGATGACAACGATGATGATGATGATGATGGCGGCGATGACCATGTTGAGATAATATAAAACCATCATCATCACCATCACCATCATCATCATTCACATCATCATCATCATCATCTTCTTCTTCTTCATCATCATGGTCATCATCATCATCTTCATCTTCATCTTCATCTTCATCATCGTCAACATCATTACAATCATCATCGTCATCATCGTCATCATCGTCAACATCATTACAATTTAAAATCTATGTGTATGTCACATTGGAGCACCAATACATTCTTGTTTTCAAAGTATCAATGTGCTTGTCACATTGGAGCACTGTGACCCAATTTTCACAAAAAGTATGTCCATTTAATGTCCAATAAAAACACATTTCCTAACTTTATACATTTAATAAGGTAAGATGGTTGTATATTTTAACATTCTTGATATTCATTTTTGAATTTTCTTATTGATGAAGTCTCATTATTGGATTTTTGTTCATGGCGAATATTGATGCTACATCTAATTATCATGATGATGAAGACGATGGTGATCAACATGATGAAGATGCTAGTGATGATGGTGATGATGATGACAATGATGATGATATCATCACCACCATGTTGAACATGATGATGGTGATGATGATCATGATCATGATGATGAATATGATGACGAGAAACATGATGATGATGATGATGACAATGATGATGATGATGAGGGTCATGGTGATGATGATGATGTTGAGGGTCATGGTGATGGTGATGATGATGGCGATGGTGATGATGATGGTGATGGTGATGGTGATGGTGATGATGGTGATGGTGATGATGGTGGTCATGGTGGTGATGATGGTGATGTGGATGATGATGGTGGTGATGGTGGTGATGATGATGATGGTGATGATGATGGTGATAATGGTCATGGTGACCATGATGGTGATGATGGTGACCATGATATTGATGGTGGTCATGGTGGTGATGATGGTGATGTGGATGGTGATGGCGAAGATGATGGATGGTGATGGCGATGGTGGATGGTGATGGTGATGGTGAAGATGGTCATCATCTTCATCATCACCATCCTCACTATCATCACCATCATCTTCATCATCATGACCCTCTTCATCATAATCATTATCGTCATCATGATGATGATGATGACGATGGTGATGATGACGGTGATGATGATGATGATGATGATGGAAATGATGATGATGATGATCATCATCATCATCATCATAACCATCATCACTACCATGTTCATCGTATTGATCTTTATCGTCTTCATCATCATGATCCTCATCATCATTTTCATCAGCATCATGATGTAGATCACCATCATCATCGTCGTCATCATCGTCGTCGTTGCCTTCATCATCATCATCTTGCGACTACGTATTGTCGGATGATGAGAGTGATGATGATTATGATGATGGAAATGATGATGATCACCATCATCTTCATCATCATCATCATGCTGATAATCATCGTGTTCAGCATCATCATCATCATCGTGTTTATTTCCAATTTGTTTATGCAATTAAATTACCGTAATCGTCGATTTCCTTATTCTATGTATCATGTGTTTGTTGTAGTTCGTATAATTACCATTGCACTGTTAGTATCATTTGTAGTTTTTAAATCAATTAACCTCCCATCTAGTATGTTCAACATCATCATCTTGAAACATGTTTGGGAGGATGCCAAGTGGATTTGGGTAATAGTCGCCCTCGTAAGTGACATAAAATCTTTTAGAAATTTTTTTATGCATTCTCGTTTTTATCTTTCAATAATTGTTTATAGAATAGAGTAGTATATATTGATACTACTCTAGTCTAAGTGTTCCTTTGTGGTTTGATTACCTTAATAGTTGAATTCTTAGAAGTTTGACCCGGTTTTTCATTTTGAAAGATCTTCCGATCTTTTCTTTGTTAAAATATTTCCACTACACCCTAGGATTAACCCCTCTACCTTCACATATACTTTGTGTGAACTCTAATTTTACCAACCTCAGTCATTAATTAAATATTAGGTGGAGTAATTAAGACATTATAACACCCAACAGTCTTTCATCATAATCGTCTTCAACATCACGACCCTCATCATCATCATCATCATCATCATCACCATCATCACCATCATCATCGTCTTCATCATTGTCTCCATCATCATCGTCTTCATCATGTTGATCATTATTGTCTTCATCATCATGATCATGATGATGATCATCATCGTCTTCATTTTCAAATTTAACGTTTAATTACAACTGAAAATTCAATTTCAATTACATTAGTATGGAGCACCATGACCCAATTTTCACTAATACCTCCCATATAGTATGTTCAACATCATCGTCTTCAAACACGTTTGGGAGGATGCCAAGTGGATTTGAGTAATAGTCACCCCCAAAAGTGACATAAAATCTTGTAACATGAAATGTTATATGTGATTCTAGATTATGAGTAATGTAATATATTATTTTATTTAAACCAAGATCTTCACTATTTTTATTTTAACATTGTATATTTTTTTATGCATTCGCATTTTATTTTTTTAAATAAAGAAAATAAATCTTCAAAATGAAAATATAATGTTAAGTCTTATTTAATGTAATTTAAATTTTTTTTATTTGATTTTTATAATTTAATTTTTATTTTTATTTTCTTTTTTATTTGATTTTATATGAATTTTTACTTGATCTTTTAGTTTAGTTCAGCCTGATCATAGCCTAGTTCATCCTTACCGCAACCACCCAACATTATCACTGCCAGCTAGAAGGGCCGCTGCATCCATGGATAACAAGGAGCCAGACCAGGAAAATGACCCACTAACCGCTATCTTTTCGCTACCCCCGTCAATAGGAGCTGCCACAGAACCTTCAACCAGAAACCCTACATTTTTCCCATCATTGGATTTTGTCGAGGGTTTCTTCAACTTGGGCTCAGTTTTCTTACTATCGGGAGCGACACACAATGATTTTCTCCTCCATCTGGACTCAAATGTCTCAATACTTGAACAAATCATTACAGAATTGAGGGATTTTTTGAATGTTGGCTGGTCGGAACCACCTCCTCCATAAACAACTATCGCAGCCAAAGAAGCCAATGACATGGAGGGTTTTGTCAACTCGGTGGTAGCAGCATTTGGCACTGAAGAAACTCTACCAGGATCGGGCTCGAAATCTAGTCGCAACCACTCTACAGGAACCACACCAGAGGAGGAAGAAGAAAACATAAGCCCTAGGAAAAAGAGGCAGAACAAGTTCCTGGCGCCAACCTGTGGAAACCTAGATATGGTTTATGGTGTCAATGTGGCCATAAAAGAAGTGGAAGATATGGCTGACCGGTTAATTGTCGGGAAAATTCATGGCCGACACCCTAACCTTGAAGAGATGAAGGGATGGGTTCACACATATTGGGTAGAACTCTTATCATCTACGACCGAGGTAGGTGATTTATCAAAGGGTTGGTATAGTTTCACCCTTGGCAACAAGAATGATGCAGAGCAAATATTGCACCGAAACTGGTTCTATGGGATGATACCCATTCTGTTCAAGAGATGGACGCCCTTGTTTGATGTTGACAGTGAACGAATGGATAGAAGGGTCGTATGGGTACAATTACAAGGTCTACCGCTGGAATTCTAGAACCTAGCCTCGCTGAAGGACCTTGGTAATGCCATAGGGACATACCTGGAAGCAGATTTCTCATACCTGCCATTAGAGGAATTTTGAGGTCTAAAATGGGCCTCCTAAGGAAAATAATAAAATAATAGTTAAAATAATAAAATAATATGTATTAATTTTGGAGGAAAAAAGAAAAAAACTACTTTTTGTGTTCGTATTTTCGACATATCTCCCTGTGTTTTTACTCAAATGTCGATTGAGAGAGCTCATTGGATGCGAAATTTGATTCTACATCCAATGAGTACCCACATTGCATACTTTTAACGAACCCCGCTACCCCAAAAACAAGAAATACCTGAAAAAACGTGATGATGATGTCATCATCACATTTTTTTAGGTATTTCTTATTTTTGGGCTAGCAGGGTTTGTAAAAAATATGCAGTGTGGGTACTCGTTGGATGCGGAATTTACGGAATCAAATTCCGCATCCAATGAGCTCTCCCGATTGAAATTTAAGTAAAAACACAGGGAGATCTGTCGAAAATACGAACAAAAAAAGTAGTTTTTTTTATGACAAATATGTCAATTCAACCATTATGGTTGACTTATTTTATTGGAATTCTGTTGGTTCTTGAATTCCAACTCACAAGAACTTATTGTTGGCGCGTTTTCTTACGAGGCCCATTTTAGACCCCAAATTTCCTCTAATGAAACCCAGAGGAGGGCGATGGTGCGAATTTTAGTTTTTATGGACATTAGAATGGAGCTGAGGGAGTAACTCAACCTCATTAGAGGTAATTCCACTTGAAAACAACCATTAGACTATGAGGGTCTATCATTTATATGTCATCGGTGCCACAAAGTGGGACATCTAGCACAAAAATGCCCTATTGCAGCATCTATAGTGACAACACGTAAAAGAAGGTACCCTAAGGATGTTGATCCACAGGACAAAGGGAAGAAAGCTTCAACACTAGGGGCAAGAAGCTTTGAGATTGTTCTGGCATAACACCCCCCTGAAGAGAAGACAAAACTTTGTATTGAAGGAAGTGTGCAACACCTCACGGGTATGTCCTATGTTCTTTCTATAAAGGAATAGTTAAATAATTTGATTATAAATGATGTCACACCTACATAAAACTACACTTCTGTGATAGTTCATCCCCCTCCCACCTAGGAAAAACCCCCATCCCCTCCTACTTCCCTGCCTTCTCCCCCTCCCTCTCAAAAGAGGGACCTATTTCCCCCACACAGTCTTGTGCTCCCCAACCTGTGATCAACTCATCCCCTAATTCTGACTCCATTTCCCCAATCAGATTTCATCTCCATTCAAGGGACATGCCAGCTTAGGCAAACCCTTTATTCTGATTGGGGGAGAAACCAATTTTCCCAACCTTGGGGAAAGGAAGAGGCAAACCCTCTTTCCTATCCTTTTCCTAGCAAAAATCACTTCGAGATCAAGCAAATGGTAAGAAGAAAACTATTTTTGGGGCACTTAGAGCAGTGCAAACCCCTTAAGGGGATCCCAAATGAAATTCCTATCTCTAAACTGCAGGGGTCTGGAAAGTACCCGAAAAAAACTTGCCCTAAAAAGAGTGATACAGGTGCAGAAACCTGATATCATTCTACTGCAGGAAACCCTAGGCATTGAAGAGGAGGTATCTACGGATTTTTGCTCTATTTCAAGCAGTTGCACCTTTCTAGCCCAGAGTGCAAAAGGTCAATCGGGTGGTTTAGCAATTGCATGGAACCCTACCATGTTGCATTATGAAAACTCATGGGGAGCCTCCTTTGGAATGGGGCTGGAACTTTTCTGGGAAGAATCAGCCTACACCTCAACCTTATAAACATATATGGGCCTTATAATGGTCGAGTGGCTTTCTAGGAGTCAGTACAAGCCTCTCAGTTTCTAAATATTGAGAATGTGATTACCGAGGGGGACCTTAATTTCACCATTGTGACCCATGAGATCTGGGGTCCAAATGCAAGAGTGGACCCCCTTGCAACTTTCTTCCAAAACCTGGTACAGAGCCTTAAGTTGGTGGACCTAGATCCTCAGAAGCTCAAGTCAAGTTGGACAAACAAAAAAATAGGGGAAGACTGAATTGCAAAAAGACTATATAGATTTTTGGTGGGGGAAAGTTTACTGGAGTATGATCTGCAGTTCAAGCAATGGGTAGACTCAGGAGGGGACTTAGATCATCATCCCATCTACCTGGAAGTATCAAGAAAACCTCAAAAAAAACCTCTCCTTTTAAATTCGGTGTATCCTGGCTTAAGCATGAGAAGGTACTTGAGCTCATACAATCAAACTGGACCCCTTATGGAGTAGAAGCTGGATCACATGCTGCAACACATTTTGTGCAAAATTTGGCTCGAGTTAAGAAGCTACTGAAGGAATGGGAAAAAAACAAAAAGACATAGGATGAACAAGCCATGTTAATTTTTTGAACACAAAGACGGGGAAGTCTATGATTTTTACCATAGAGCTTTTGTGGAAGCCTTTTATGTAAGGAAACTTGTTTGACTATTTTGGACACACATATCTACAAACCTCTCTTAAACTCTGCTTTTTTCAGCTCTATTCTCCACTCAACAAAAGGTGCATAGGCTACAAGCCTATCTCATTTTTGGAACTATCAAAAGGCTCAGGGGTAACATAAACAACAACATCAGAGCACTTATATCTGGCTCTTTTTTGGCATAATCTCTTGGGATAGAGATGATCATATGGTAAATTGTTTCCTTGTGGAATAGTGGTTTTTACAACATGCTGGTTGTATAAGCAGTGGTATGCATCTACATACATTTTTGTACAGACTTGTCTGGATTTTAATAAAATTTTCAGCTTTTTTTCCTATGGAGAAAAAAAGGCTTGGAATACAAATCAATCAAAATAAAAGGAAAGAATAAAATTGAAATGCTCAAATTATAAATAACATTTTAAATTTTTTTCAATCATTGTAATAAAATTGAAATGTCAATTTTAAGATAACATATGGAAAACGTCTTTTTGTTTATTTATTTATTTTCATATAATTGAAAATATAAGCCTTATTTACTTGTTATAAATTGGATTAAAGGGACTCAACAGTGTAGAATTCTATGAAATGGCGGGCTTGCTATTGGCAATGGGTCAATGGCAGATCAGAGAACACCATGGGGAAGTGATTCATGAATATTATCATCGTCCCTTAAAGGAATGATCGAGGAAGCTCATATTACATGTTTTTGCTCTATTTTTTCTAAATTGATTATTATATAACAAGTTATATCAGCAGTGTATACTGCCTGAGTGGGCTATGACAACAGTTACCTATTTCTTATATTTATTTTTGGACATATTTCAGTATGTGGCTAGAACTTGATATATCAGTTTTTTTGATATATGTGGGTAGCACGGACTGTATTTGTCCCTTATTTTGTACTCTTTGTATGGAACTTTATGGTACTTTCCAAATACACAAGCAGTGTATCTACAAAATTTAATTTTGTTCTCGAAAGATGTAATGAAATTATGCTTTTTTTCCCAAGGAAAAAACAAATAAGCACATATTGAATTTTAAAATATAAGCAATATTTGTTTCATTTATATTTCTACATTTTATATAAAAAATAGAAATATGTTAATGGAAATAACCTTGATTTAAATCATAAAATAAATAATTAAAATTATTGCCAAATTCTATTGTATAGTTGAGCTTCTATAAAATGGATTTTATCAAGAGTACATCAAACAAATATGGACAATCTTCCATAATTGTTAACATTGAATAATTCCACTAGTTTTACTCATCAAAATTGCATTTGAATAATTCAAGTAGTTTTACTCATCAAAACTACATTCAAAAAATATGAACACTTTGTCCTACATTTGTTCAATGAGAATAATTTCATTGGCTTTTATTATGTCCCAAATAGTTAAAACAACATAACATACCAAAGAGTATACACCATGCGTAACAAATGTAAACTTAGGGTACAACTTCAAGATAGATAATTCAAATAAGTTATACAATAACTACTTGAAGAATATAACATTCAAATACTCCAATACATTCCTATATCCAAATCACATGTTTCCCTCAAGAGTAATTATATGACATATAAGTATGTATTCATTGTTTCCCTTGAGAGTAACTATATGACTTGTATGAATATGTATTCATTCATTACACATGTAGGTCCATTATAAGGTCCACCAATGTTACATATACATTTTATTGCATAAATGTGCCTGTTGGGGTGATATAATATATATTAACTCTATGTATGCGCCTCTTGGGTCATAACAAAGTACTTTTCCCTCGAAGATTTGTAGTTAAAAGTGTTACATGAGATGAAACCAAGTAATATGATTTCCATTTATTGTAGCTTTCTTGTTGCCATATATGCCCCTTGGTCCCCTTAAATTTTATGGGTTACATTTTGTACCGTTTTTTGGCATTTGAGGAAGGTTTACTTGTCTCTAAAAGCATCAACTTAAGAAAAGAGACACCCTCTTTTGTATCACACTTGTCATTAAATTGAAGTAGTGGCCCTTGTGTCATGCTAAGTGATCAACATATTCAATGCCCTTGCTTTCCCATAAATCATAAGGAGTGTTAAGGGACTTGTTATGAAGAACCCCAATGGTTAGGATCATGATTGCAAATATGATAAACGTGGCATATGGCGGTAGCTCAGAATAATCTTTGAGATTTTATGATAGAAATTGAACAATAGTTTTGTTTGCATTGCTTATAGGAATTGCAAGAAATATATAACAAGTTTATATGACAAACTAATTAGGTAAAGATACAAACACAGAATCATGAATCATGTAAGAGATTGGAAAATGAGTGAAGATGAATACTTTAATAGTTTAAACAACCACAAAATTTGCAATAATACATAAGGTGAATAATGTTCTAGCAATAGCATCTGA
>LPNX011074240.1:797-30260 GCA_001517045.1 Pseudotsuga menziesii | reverse complement strand
GATGTGGAAAGTGATGATGGTGATCATGATGATGAACATAATGGTGATGAAGATGATGATGATAATGATGATGAGGATGAAGATGATCATGATGGTGATGATCATGATGATGATGGTGATGTGGATGGTGATGATGATGATGATGATGATGATAATGATGATAATCTTCATCATCATCATCATGATGAAGACAAACATAATGAACATGAAGATGATGACGATGATGAAGACAATGATGATCAACATGATGACGATGGTGATGTGGATGGCGATGATGATGATGATGATGAATCATGGGTCAATGTATTTGTGCCATTAAATGAATCGATGAAACATATGTAGATCACCTGATAAAACATGGAGAACCAAAAACACTATGTATATGAGGCCATCGATCACATCAAAATGCCATTTCTTTCCTCTTAAATATGAACATGTATCTCAACGCTATCTGTAACAAGTTCCAATGGAGGAGTCAAATAGAAATAGTGAAAATTAAACACTAAAATTATAGAAATAGTTGTTTTTAATGTATTCTTCCTTACCATTCATTGATCTCCTCTCGGTTTCGAGAATATTTTACTATTCTCTACTAAACAGGACCAACCGCATTAAGGTGGAAGCTCTTATGACCCCTTCCCCTCCTCACATCAATCTCAATTCCTAAACCAATGCATCTAATTACAAATAACAATTTAATGCAAATTATTTCACTCAATAGCTGAAAGAAGCATTCATTAAATCATTCTTTAAATCATTCATCAAACCATTCAATCTTTCAATAGTTGAAAAAACATTCAAAGAATATGTTAGTGATGATGATTATGATGATAGTGATAGTGATGATGATGATGAATATGATGGTGATTATGATGATGTTAGTGACTATTTAAAAAAAGATAAAAGAATAGGTCTAATTAAATATTTACCTTTCAATATATTTCATTGTCTTCTTCATCCACGTCATCGTCTTCTTCATCCATTTCATCATCCGTATCATTAGATACAGAGTCAACATTGTAAGGATTGGACATATCATCATCATCATATAAGTCAATTACGCTCATTGTGTCATCGTCAGTATAATCTTCATGGGCATTGTCTACTACATCATTTGATTCAACTATTCTTGGACATCTTTTGCTGGATCATCATCATCATCTAACTCATGTTGATCATGATATTCATCATCATATTCTTCTTCCAGAGAACCCTATTCATTACCATCATCTAGGTTATACTTTACCGGCCTTCCCCTTGGATCGTGTCTCACAACAAATGACCATCCTGCTTTACCTAGAACCTCCGAGTAAAATACCTATTCACATTGGCTTGGAAGAACATAGAGATCTGTTCCTGGCTCAAAAAACCTTGTATGTACCATGTTAAATCCATTATCATGTTCAACAATAGTTCTATCCAGATCACATTGATTCAATCATAACCTGTACCATTTGACAATGAATAGAACCACCTTGAAGGATTTAAAGTCACACTGTAGAATATATTCCAAATACCCATAGTATCGATTTTCTGAAATTTCTGGATGTCTGTCACTTCTAGATGAAACATTGGTCACCTCAAAGACTGCATATATCCCACAATTTGATGTTTTCTTTGTTTCATCCAATTTTTTGATGTGATATCTACAACCATTGCAAACCATATCCTTCCGGGTGTTTTACCTACAACAAGTAATACACGAAAATATTACACAACGATTCAATAGTTATGCAACAATACATGGAAAATATATATATATATATATATATATAGAGTGATTGATTAATATGCTTGCTATTTGATCTTGTAAACCATATGCTAAATCAATTTCCCTTTCTATAAGATTTCTATCTCCATTGCGATGTGCTTCTTTTACCAATGAAGCCATACCTTCCCATGATATTCCATGACCCAATTGTTTGCATCATTCAATCCATACCTTCATCCAGCCAAGATTGTTTGCAATGTATAAATGAATTACATCCCATTCTCGACCAACTGCTTGATGAAAATAATCATTAAAATGAATGACAGGTGTAAAATTGCTAGACAAAGTATTATATGCTCTGAATTGATGCAATAACTAGAAAATTCAATTAGAATACGAACGATCTTATAAACATCCACTAGCTAATAATTACCTTTCACCTTCCTCGATCTACCTTTCCCCTTCAGTTGCTCCCCTTCAAATTTGTGATTGGAGTTCGAATCACAAATGCGACGTAAATTGAGCTTTGACGCTAAAAAAGGAAGATATTCACTGACATACAACATGCTTTGGCATATCATACATCCTTCCATCATAGAACACTCAAGATGTGCTCGTTGTTTCACCAAACCTTTCATAAATTTCGAGTGCCTCTCAACCATCCACATGGACCTTGAGTGCGCAAGTCCACATAACTCAATCTCCTCAGCTTGGTGTATGAGGTAGTGTTCCTATGCATTGAAAAAATGTTGAAGGTATATGCTTCTGCATTTCACACACGAGACAAGGAATTTCTCTCCTCCAATAATTTATATCTTCTGTATGGATTTCTTTAGATGTCAACCATCTACAAGTGACCAAACCAATAACAATATTCAACAAAAAAAAAACATTAAATTACATATCATGAAATAGTGCACAAAAAAAAAAATATAAATTATACAGAGAATTAAGGAAACACTAAGCAAAAGCAACTAATCGCCAGTTACCTCATGTATTTACCAATATTATATATAACTTGTTTGACAATGTTGTCGAAGTTGTCTGGGAGAGAGAGAGGTAGAACATATTGTATCAATATACAACCCACACCATTTATTAAACAAAGAGTATACAAACAAGAAAACAAATTATGCAATAAAATGAAAAAAAAATATATGGACATAACAATAATAATTACCTTGATGAATATGTGCCAATCATGTGTTTTGACCCCCGCAAAATCACATTTTTTTTGTTATTATATTCTTCAAGTTTGCACAAAATCCAGTGGGAAATTTAATTTTCCGCATTACTTCTTTGACAACATTGCTTTGCTGCTCCGTAAACATCCATGGAATTGAGTTTATATTAACTTGGTCTCCATTGCTATGAAATTGGTTGACGTCTTTCATTGCATGGTTGCTTTCTTGAATGTCTTTGCAAGCTTTCACAACTTTCTCTTTCTCCCTCCTTAGCTCCAGTAGTCACCATAATGTTTCAGTCACATTCTTTCCAATATGCATTATATCAAACAAATGATCAATTTGTAGGTGCTCATAGTAGGGAAACCTATTGAATTATATATGATAACTTTTCATTCCTCGTGGAATCCCATTAATGTCTTCATGATCAAGATGGACATCATGAATATTAGTTTATAAATAAATTACATCATAAATCAAATATGGCCACTACAGTAAACAACTCACAATAAAAATTAAAATACATAACAATTCATATACGATGATCCATATGTACCATGATGATGATTTCTATTGTATTGCATCTTCCAAAGGTGAGGTGTCATTCTCCATGGTTTTAATGCAGTCTCCTGCTTCCCATTGAAAATATTTTTTCGGTTGTTCTATACCTGTTATTCTTAGGGAGGAAATGCCTATACTCATCAAACAGCTCCTTTCTTAAGCTTTTCGAGCGACGAGATTTGATCTTAGGTCCACAAACTGGACATGCAAATTTACCCTTTGTCTGAAGACCTACAATATATAGATATGGAATCTCTATGTCAATTATAATTATATATAAAATATATTAACTACTTCATATAATTAAATGCAATTAAAGTGGAACTTAAAAATACAAACCACAAAATTGGGTTAACCCAGGGGCATTGTGTATTGTCCATACAACCATTGCATGGAATTGAAATTGCCTTTCCCGTATTGGTCTAGATACGTTATACATAGTGATTCCATTCCATAACTTCAATAGCTCATCTATAAGAGGCTCGATATATACATTCATATCTTTGACTTGGAACTTACCTGATTGATTTGAAGTACATATAAAATATATAATTATGAGAACCATTAAGATATATAAACCATGCACCAGAGTAATTAAAATACAAAAATATACAAATGAAATTAGGAAACCTAATACGACAAATGAGATGCCACAACTACATTAGAAATAAAACAGTTGTAGACATGAAATACCTGGAATAATCATTGACAACATTATGTGCTCCCTCTTGATTGACAACCATGGAGGAATGTTGTTGTTGATAACAAAAATATGCCACATAGTGTAAATAGATTTCACCTATGCAAATGTATTAACACCATCTGCTGCCAAAGAAATCCTAAGATTACGTGGTTCTTCTTTAAAGTGAGGCCATTTTTCCTCCATATCTCTAAAAGCAGAACAATTTGCAGGAATTCAAATAACATCATCTTGACTTCTGTTCCTGGCATCGTAATCCATAAATTGCGCTATGTTTTTGCACTTGGACATTCGTTGCAAATGTGGAATGATGGGACTATAACGAAGAACCTTCTGAGGCACCTTTTTTGTTACTTGATCAGTTTGATATCTACTTATATGACATTCCGTACATTCTGTTGAAAATTCATGCTAATTATAATATATAACATGGTCATCGGGGCATGCATGAATTGCTTCATAATGCATTCCAATCTATTTCATGATGGTAGATAAATATCGATATGTGTGAGGTAAGATATTTGATGGTGGTAACAAAAATTCAGCTATTAAACTACACAAAAAAATATAGTTAATGTAATAACTAAATAATATTAACAAAACACACTTCATACGTACGATGATCAATAATGAGTTAACAATACAATTATTAGAGGAATACAGATAAAATTTATGACGATCTTATATATGTGATGGATTATTTTACATACCTTTGCATCCATGTGATTGTTAGAATAATCAACCCATAGTTAGCTACCTTAGACATTAATTTAATTATTTTTGTCTTATTTTCCTAGTTCATGTGTCCCACCTTATGCAAGTTGTCAATTACCTATCCATAGTGGTCCAACTTGCCTAATTTGACTCATGTAGCGCTTGGGAAACCTTAAGGAATCAATTCTGCTTTATTCCTGGCCTCCTAGGCGCCCTTCTGCTTTTTCTGCTTTATTGCCTGCTTTTTCAGTGCTTTAAGGCAATTGGGAAAGTTTGACTATGTGAGGTGAACTAGTTTTTTGTCCTCTACATCCTCCACTCTTTTCTCCTCGGAAAAGCATGTATGAGTTGTCATTCCATCACTCTTTAGATTTCCTAAGTGCTTTTTCCAATTCGTGAGCTCCATGACTGATTTGGGATCAGCTTTTTGCACCTATGGGGGATTTGCTTAATTTTGGTAAGCCCGCTTTTGACTAGATTCTAATTTCTCCTCATGCATTCGAATCCCTTATGTAATTATTTAATACAGAAACCTATTATGTTACAGGGTTGGATATTGTACACTGAGTTAATACAGTTTAGTGTTCAGCTCCAGTTTCAATCTCTTTTGTGAGTGATTTTGCATGATCAATTGATCATTGTTGTGAGTAAAATTAATCTATCACTGGGTTCAATTTCCACAATGATTTATATGTTTGAAAGACCATTCATAACCTTCAAGTTCATTATCAACAATACAACAGAGAAAAGATTTGTTTTGGAGCCTTCATAAAGGGGTTCATGTGCCTTATCGAGAAGAGGTATATCGTGAACATCATTAAATTCATCATCATTTTCATTATCATTGTCATCGTCATCTTCCATTCTAACATTAAATGAATCATGGATCAATGTATTTGTGCTATCATCTTCAACTATGTTATCAGTATGATCATCTTGTTCAATATGATCATTCACGTGTTCTCCATTAAACATAGACGCTCCATGATCCTGATTGGGAACTTGTTCTAAAAGCACTTCCTTTGGACGATATGTAGTCGGGTGTATTTCCTTTATAAATACATGGAAACATCAATATATATAAATTAGTATAGGAAATATTAAAAAACTACATACATTTACCAAAGCAAACAATATAAAAACTTTATAATGCTAAACCTACAAATGGATGATATTCATTCTCACCCTCAGCATGTCCATGTTCCTTGCAATGTTTTGTGGATGTTGAGATCAATATTATTCTCCTCTTAAATCCCCCACATTGAGTACATGGACAATAGCATTTTCCATCATGCCTTCCTTTCGCTGCATCCCATAGTCTAGCAAGCAATTGTCGATTGTTTTCGTTTGGATTAGGAATATTTCTATTTGACATTTTGTCACAAAATTCGTGAATGAATTCTATCAACGATCTTAAAAAATAAAGTTCCACACATCACAACTTTCTCAAATGAAGGTTTATCGAAGAATAAAAAATTTCCTGCAAACTGTCTATCAAAGAAAAAAAGATTTCCCGCAACCACTCGTTGAAGAGTAAAACAATTCCTGAAACCGTCCGTCGCTTCTATAGCAAACATGTTGGAATGTTTAAAAATGTTTAAATTTATAAATGCACACTTGTTGAAAATCTAACGCCGTGAACATAGTTACCGTTGAAAAATCCAACACATGCTTGTCGGATATTCGACACTGGTGCCATCGCAAATTCGACATGGCCCCGTCGCATAACCGACATTAATATGCCATCAAAAAATCTACGCTATGCAAAATCCGACACATGCTTGTCAGATATTCGACACGTTATTTTCGGATAGTTGACACCAGTTCTGTCGCAAATTCGACATGTCCTCGTCGTATAACCGACGTCAATGTGCCATAGAAAATCCTACGCTGTGTTCGTCGAAAATTCGACGACGCTAAAGTATTTTACAAAGTACAATACTTTTGGTCATTGGAATTTGACACATTTGTGCATTACGTTGGATGTCGTCAGGTTCTGTCATCGGATTTTGGGTTCAAATCCTATTGTGTCTTATTTGACTTAAATCCCCTTCTCTTCTGATCAAAATTACTAGTTCTTTTATTCTTCCAGTTAGGTAAGTTTTCTCTCTTTTTACCTTGTTCATAACAGAAATCATCCTTTCTCATAGCCTCTTCAAGGTTTTTTGTGTTTTCAAACTCTATTATGTCCTTGAAGCTACTGGGAAGAAACCTTAAAAATATTTGTGTTCTAGGTTTTTCATCAATTATGTATGGTACATATCTTAACAGACTTAGAAATTTGTTAGTTAATTCTTTCATTGACATTGATCTCAATTTTAATTCATAGAATTCCTTATCTCTTTCCTCGTAGTACTGTTTATATAAAAATTTCCCTTTAAAATACCTTTTAAAAAGTCTCCAGGTTAAGTACTTCTCCTTAATATTTTTGACTCTTTTTATGTCTTGCCACCAGATGTCAACTTTTCTGGTTAAATTGTAGATGGCCATCCGGGCTTTTAGTCTGTCAAAATAGTTATAAATCTGAAAATATTTCTTCATTCCTGACAACCAAGCCTTGACTTCTTCACCTTTTTCTACCTCTCCGTTAAACATGGGAGGATTTATTTTTTTAAATTCCCCAGAAATTTCTTCGTAAGGTTTATACTTCCTTCTCCTAGGTTTACAGCCGCTTTCACTACTTTCACTTGTATATTTATACCTTCCCCTATGCAACCTTGCATTAACCTCCAAAGAAGATTCACTATCAGAATATTTTGATTTCTTTCCTTTATGTTTGTAGAACATTGTTTCAGAATCAGTTTCATAAACTTTTCTTTTATCTTTTCCTTTGTTATTTATTTTGTCTAATAACCTCTGATTCAGTTCCAAAATTCTTTCATTATCCATTTTTACAGTTTGTAGCTCATCTTTTAAATCTTTAACTATTTGTAGTAACTCTGAAGGTGGATTATTCAGTTCAACATAAATGTTGTTTGGATTACTGTGCTGAGATCCATTTTCAGCAGATGTTTCAACACCTTCCATTTTCCTGCAAAACAAATTTTTTATTTATGTACAGAACTAAATGTAAAATATGATCAGTATATTTTTTTCTTTTTTGCATGCGAGTGAGCCAATTAGGCCTAGTGTTTGGAAACTTGCTCTGATACCACATGTAACAACACTAAACTTTCATAAATAAATAAATAAATTGATTTACTATATGTACACTTTATAAATTCCTAGATTAATAAATTTATGAGATGCTATACTTCACGCTTTTCTTGCTGTGATAACAATAAAAAAAATATTTTAGTTGAACTTCAAACTCATATGGCTATGTTTAGTGTTTCCGTCAGCATGTCTCTTTTTCTGTCATAAAGTCGATATATCGTCATTTTTCTAGTTGTTATTTGTCTTGTGGCTAAAACCGCTTTTAAACCTTTGTTGGTTGAAAATTCGTAAAACGTTTTTCATTCTTTCAGTTTTTTTGTCCTTCCCATGAGCTATTAAAGGAAAATGCCACAGTCTTACTTGACCTTTAAGGCTAACGCATGAACCTTTGTTTCACTTTGTGGAGGTGAACGAGGTCACCCCTTAAGTTTTGCTAAAGAACAAAATCCTAACTACAAGGCATTAAAATCCTATGCAGACAAAGTGGGACACCAAAGTTTGAAAAAAACTCTAAACAAATCTTAGAATATTATCACCCCACCATACTATATACTATGCTATGTTTTCAAAAGAGAGTTAATATTACAATGCACTATGCAAAAGTGCATAAGGATATCGAATGCAAAGTAGGTTGACTAGACGTTTCCAAAGTGACTATTGGAAAAGTGTACGAGCTACATATTGAATGCTCCCATACGCAAGCCATGTGGGTGCCTGTATTTCTACAGCTGGTGGTCAAGAATATTAAGGAAGAAGCCTAGGGGTTTAATTCTTTTTCGAAAACAATGGAACTTGTCCTTGAAGCCTTATTCTTTTGTTTTCCGCTCTATGGAGCTCTGCCAGGTTTTTTTTGTTTGCTCTGTTATGTAGTTTCGAAGGTGTTTCCAGAGGTGGAGGAGCCAAGTTGCTCGGTCCTCGACGCTCTTCCTCCTTAGCTGTACATTTGTGAGACTTTGCTGGTGGTGTTGGTTACGTTTGTGGAAAAGAACTCGCATAACCATGTAAAATATTCTCCTAAACTCGTGATGAACAAATTTATTACACCATAGGTTGCTTTCATAAGATACATTGTTTGACCTCTGAGTTTGCATGTGTTGGAGAGTTCCAGATGCATGCTCTACAACTACAAGTTTTTAGTTGAAAGCTGCATTAAAAGGCCTTACAATTGGGTAAGACTTGTTCCTGGCCCTTCGTGGCTCTGTGGTCAAACATTTGTCATGTCTTGTTCTGCGTTTTCTGAGGCACCTTCCCTCGTTTTGATTGCATGAAGGTGATAATGTTGTCTTTGGTATAGTGAAGGTGTTGGTATTTGACCTAAAAGGGATAACCCTTCTGTTGTGGATTCATATAGACTATGCCACAATTGTTTATTTGTAGGGTTAAATTGGTCCCTATGATGTAATTTGAATAGTTGTAGCTTCTGTCATTTTTCTTCAGTATTGTAAGGATTGTTTACAATTTATATGGAACACGTGAGGGATTGCAATTTATAAAGTTCCACTTTGTGTTGAGTTCTAGCAATATTGTAACTTGTTTTGGAAAAGGACGTAAGCCACTGTCAATGATAATTGTTGTTACCTAGCTTGAGCAAAGGTTTTATAGTTTTGAAGAGACCTGTGAGAGTGTTATGGTTGCAGTATTTAATCTTCTCTTGAATTTGCAGTTGCGTTGTTTGCAATGAAATATAATGCGTTCGTGAGGGCTTTATCCTAACATATTTGGTTTTTAAGAAGGTCATAGAGCCTCTGTTTAAAGATATCGATGTTTGTTTTAATTTATAAAAATATTTTAGTTTTGAGAAGAAATACTAGGTCAACCATGAGCCTGTATCTTATATCTTTCATTTTAATGGACGCTATAAGGCCATTCTCTTTTTATAAGTCGTGAAAACCATTATTAGGTTGACTACAATGTTAGATTTTTATCATTTAAGAAATATGATCTAGGATCTTATTTGAGAGAATAACATGCACAACAACAATCACAAGAGACAAGAGACATAAACAATTTTCCTCGAGGAAACCATAAAGGAGAAAACCCCGCAACTTCCTCAGAGATAGAATGAGCAACAATAGCAAAAGCAAAACCCGAAAACACAAAGATGATCTTCTGAAAGCATTTGTCTCTTTCTCTGATCCGAGCTCCTTCTCACTCACTCATGTGCCCTAGTTGAGTGAGTGTGTGTATTGTGCCATGTAGAAATGAGGAGAGCCTCACTTCTATTTATATTCTTCTGTTCACTTTATGTCCACTCCAACAAGTCATCCTCACTTAACAATTACTGACCAGGGTCGACATCTCTAGGAGATTCTAATAACCCTAGTGCCCCACAACTGTGGGGAATTTTCCCTCCGATAAACAAGGAGGGTTAACCTTAACTCAATTGTGGGGACTATTTCCCCAACTTCCAATGGAGGGTTAACCTCAATGACTTTACATGACTTGTTTACATTATTGAATCTCCTGATTGGATCATCGGGGCATGACATGACTCAATTACATTATAGATACTTCCTGGAATAAACATCGGGGTACAATACATAGGATATACAAGTGAATACATTTCGAAGTTACAAATACATCAACACTCCCTCTTAACTAGGAAGGTATACTCTCGACAAAATTTATCAGCACAAGTCTTCTTCTCTGTATCATCTGGATCATCATCAAGTCATCTTCATCTTCAAGTCATCTTCATCGTCAATTCATCTTCATCATCAAGTCATCTTCATCATCAAGCCATCTTCATCATCAAGTCATCTTCATCAAGTCTGGATCATCACTTGATCTGGATCATCATCAAAGCTATATCATCACCAGATCATCATCATCATCATTGCTTCCACTATCTCAATCAAATGGTGTTATCTCTTCATTCTTCTCATCATAGGAAGTTCCATAGAGCCAGCCCTTTTTCATGCTGGTTGTAGGCCTAGCCTCCAGGTAGGTCTTCATCTTCTTTAGTGCTTATATCTGACCATGAGGGGAACACATCTAGAACCATGTCAGAATGGCCCGCCCAACACTTACATCTTTCATTCTCAAAGAATGGTTCTCAAATCTAGGCTGAGTGTCAGTCCTAGACTGAAACAAATTCTTGGTAACTGACCAAGTGCCTCCATTCTCCTAGAGAATGGCCTCTCAGCACTAAGCTTAGCTTCAGTCCCAGACTGAATCAATTTCCTGGTAATTGACCAGGTGCCTCCATTCTCCTAGAGAATGGCTTCTGTAGGTCTTTATCATCTTTGGCCATACTGTGGAATCCTCATGAATGATTACGTGCATCAACAAAACCTTGAAAGAGCATCCTAGCACAGACTATAGCATATCGAAGGATCTTTTACATGTGACCATCACAAAACCTCAAAAGAGCATCCTAGCACAAACTATAGGATCTCTCACGATCTTTTCTATGTGACTACCACCACAAAACCTCGAAAGTGCATTCTAGCACAGATTATAGAATCTCCTAGGATCTTTTCTATATGGTCAGGAAAAACCTTAAAAGAGTGTCTTGCAACCTGCAAGAACTCTAAAGAGCATCTTAGGACTTTTACGAACACATAGCTCAACCTATTGGATCTCCAGGGCTGATTACATGCCTCTAGTAGCAAAACCTCAAAAGAGCATCCTAGCACAGACTATAGGATCTCCCAAGATCTTTTCTATGCTACCTGTAGCAAAACCTCGAAAGAGAATCCTAGCACATACTATAGGATCTCTTAGGATCTTTTCTATGCTACCTGCACAACCTGTCCACGGCCAACCTATAGTAAAAACTCGAAAGAGCATCCTGGCACAGACTATAGATCTCCCAGGATCTTTTCTATGCTACCTGTAGAAAAACCTCGAAAGAGCATCCTAGCACAGACTACAGGATCTCCCGGGATCTTTTCTATGCTACTTATAGCAAAACCTCGAAAGAGCATCCTAGCACAGACTATAGGATCTCCTAGGATCTTTTCTATGCTACTTGCAAAACCTTTCCATGACCAACTTGTAGCAAAACCTCGAAAGAGCATTCGAGCACAGGCTATCAGATCTCTCATGATATTTTACATGCTGTTTGTACAATCTATCCACGGAGTATCATCCTGATACTCATCAGAACATCATCCTGATGCATATCATCATCATATGATCATCCTGATCATCATCATAGCAGAAACTGAAGCATCATCACGATGCTCATTGCACATTGCTTACATCCACATCCATGGGAAGGATCCTCCTACCATGCTTAGAAGTTATCCTGCAAATGTGCCCTGTCACTTCTTCCTCAAAGTATCTTCTATCTAAAGAACACCAAGCCTCTCTCTGAAGTACTCAAACTTCACCCTGGCTAGTGGTTTGGTCAACACATCTGCTATCTGCTCGTCCATCGCAACATACTGGAGCTTCACTGTTCCTCTCTGCACCATATCCCTGATATAGTGATATTTTATCTCGATGTGCTTCGACCTGTCATGGAACACTTGGTTCTAAGACAACTTCACACAACTTTGGTTTTCATAGAAGATACAAGTAGCATCCAACGAGAGATCAAATAACTTAGACAGTAGCTTCCTGAGCCATACTGCCTCACAACTAGCTGAACAAGATGCGACGTACTCTGCTTCAGCTGCACCCAGTGCTACGCAAGATTTATTCTTGCTAAACCAAGAGATCACACCTGATCCCATACTGAAGCAGCACCCCGAGGTGCTCTTCCTATCAATGGCAGTTCCTACCCAATACGAATCCACATAACCCTACAGGTTAATCTTCTGATTCTTATAATACTTGAGCGCATACTCAACTGTACCCTTCAGGTACCTCACTGCATGTTTTGCAACCATCAGGTGAACATGTCTCAATGTGTTCATAGCAAAGCAAATATCTGTTCGTGTATTTGTCAGGTACATCCAGGAACAAAGCATCTGACGATACATCGTGACATCAACCATCTTTGATGAAGCAACACTCAATAGCTTTAGGTTTGATGCCATAGGTGTGGTCATGGCCTTGCAGTCCATCATCCTGAACCTCTTCAGGATCTATGTTGCATACTTCCCTTGTCTAAGGGATATTCCATCTGCATTCTGCTACACCTCCATGCTTAGAAAGTAGTGCATCATATCCAAGTCCTTCATCTCAAACTCAGCAGGAAGTCTCCTTCTTATAACTTTAACGAGTTCCTCTTTTCTATCAGGAACAAGTCATCAACATATAATAGGAGCATCATTGGTATTCCACCTTCAACCTTGAAGAAAAGGTTGGAATCCGCGTTACTTTCAATAAATACTAAAGTCATCAATAAGCTATCCATCTTGTCGTACCATGTTGAACCTCGGGATCTTTTGCAGTTACTCCCTCTGAAGCGGAGCATCATTCTCCCTTTGCCTTTCGTACTTTATGCACTAAAACATTCTGTACTGGAGTGACAAGTAGCTTCCTATGCTACTAATATTCTATGTATCCATCTAAGGTCATTGGATACCAAGATCCTTTATCTTGAAAACTTTCTTCTCACAACCATCTTTGAGCTTGTCATCCTCTATAGGCTTTCATATTCAACCTTGTAGCAAAGGTTAAGATCTTCATCAATCTAGGTGATCTTCAAGCTCCTCATATATGTGTTATCCCATGGGTTCCTTCTGAGCTTGTACAAGGCCTTCTTTCATTTCCACACATGAGTCTACCTGTCATGTGTCTTAACTTCCAATGGCTGCAAATGTATCTTCATAATCTATGCCTTCTTTTCGTGAGAAGCCTCGTGCTACAAATCTTGCCTTGTATCCCACGATGTTTCCATCTACTGCATGATGGAACTATGAACTTCCCTTCAGGTCTCAATACTACATCCTAAACATCATTCTTCTTGAACTGGTCTTCCCTTTCTTCTTGGCTACTTCTTCATCAATGATGCCGATGCATTCATCATATTATTCTTCATCTTGGATTATTTCTCGAGCTCTCATCACTTGTTCTTCGGAACAAGTCTCAACCTTCTTTGCTCGTAGGTGTTTGTACACAATATTTCCTACAAGTCATATGCACCAGTTGTATGGTTAGAAATATTTCATAAAGTATATTCATAATGAAAATTCTTATGCATAAATATATGATCATGCAACTATTTTATCCAATACAACATTCATCCATATCTCACGGAAACTTTCTAGATGCCTTCCATCTCTACCAGGACAACATTAAGATTGTGCACTAATCCAATATGTCAGCAAAGAGGTTTCATTATAGATAAGTAGCAATGGAGAGTTGTACAGCACCATGGGCTACTTACCCATCACATGCATATTAGTAGTATACTGTCATTAATGCAAATATTCTATCATGCATAATACATCAACTGAATATAAACAGATGCATAACAAAACAATATCACGAAATGACAATTGGATACTTATATTTGTTTGTTTCGTGGGTAGGCTCCTTCTTAGCTTCATCATATTCTTTATTCACAACAGCATCATTTCTTATCAAAATGCTCAATATGGATAAGAGGCTCTTCAAGAATTGAGTTCTTCATATTCCTCATCGCTTTAGGTATATTCTTTGAATCATGAAATATTGATCTTCAGTTGCTCCCATCTTATTTTCTCTTATTATGAGTCGAGCTTCATCTTGTGTGTACTCTTCCCAGAGTTTGATGAAAGTAATCACTTCCTTCTGGCACACATTCCTTGAATGAATGAATCCCATGATCCTGGGAGGCCATTCAATGTGGTTATCACAACTTCTGCATTCTCCACTTCTTCTTCTACTGCTTCAAGATGTTCTTTGATTTGAGAGACCCTCGTAAAGAATGACTGTATGGTCTTTGCATTTTGGATCTTCACATTCTTCAACTGGTTTCTCAAAGTCATCTTTTGATTTAGGTTCTTTCCTTCAAATAGCTTGATCAAGGAATAAAACATCTCTTTTGGTGTATTTATGGAAGATACTTGTGGTATAAGGTGATACTCTATTGAATCAGCAATGATATTCTTGGCCTTAACCAAGTTCTTCTTATGTAAGGATTTTAGCCTCATCTCCCTCTTGAACTAGAACCTCTCTACTTATGTAGGTGTACAATTCATTTCCTTCAATAACTAGTGAGATCCTATACTTACATGCTTGGAATTTGTTAACGTCACCAATCTTGTCATCAAGCTGGCGTGATTAGTCATCTTGAAATGAGAAGCTCAATTGTAAATAGCAAAAGATTAGATCTTACCGATTTGAGGTGTCCATCCTGGTTTCGAAACTGGCTGATCTAGGGTTTGTCAGAGAAACCCTAATTTTCAAAAATTAGAATATTTCATATATGATTGGATAGAAATATATACCTATTCAAGGTGAGCTATCCAACGCACTCCTTTTCTGAAAATAGTGGAGGGAAGCTCCCGAAACAGGAAGCCCTAGTTTTACAATTTCTTCTGCATAAATTCCTGATATTGTTTCTGCAGTATCTACAAAAATGCTACTTCTCTATGTCTAAAATTTTTCATTGAGGTATCCTCATCTGTCCTTGTTCCAACACCACAGGTTTCATCAGCATTGGTTTCACCACTTGGGACTTATGATCGTTTTCCCAAGGTGACCTGTTTCAAGACTGTTCAACATAGCGAAGTTGTACAGACAACCACGTGTCATTGTTTCATATTCAGGGTTTGAAACTTTTATCACGGAAAGTACCGTCGGTGCCCTTTCTATAAAATCTTGAGAAATTTCATTTGGACCTTCGTATCTAGAGATATATCAATTCCCCCCAGGTGTCCTGTTTGGGAAGGAATCCTTGGAGAGGCTAGAACCCTAACTTAGAGGAATCATATCTCCTATAATATAGAGAATCTAAGGCTAAACCTTATACAAAGTGTACATTAGGAATTTATATTCCACATGTGAAAGTTTCGGCACCCGATACTTCTCCAATCTCGAGATATAGCGAACCTACCAAAACTATCAGTTTCAGCATTTTAGGGTTTTTCAGGCCCTGGGTCAAACTAGGGTTTGACTTTCCTAGAGTTTCACCCAACCAAAAATCTCAAACCAGGTATCTAAACTTCTATTTTGATGAGGAGAGAAATACTATGCCGTGATCACTCAAAAATTCCTCTTCTGTAAAAATCCCTTATTTCTCGCACCAAAAACTAAAAATGCCCTGAATCAATTTCTGCTTTGACAGGAAGATGCGCCCTTCAATGAAGAGTTATCCTAGAATTATTTTGGTAATGGATTATGGAGAGAGACCCAAAAATTAAGAAGCCCTAGCTTCCACAACAACACAATGTCTTGTTCTCAAGTTAGCTCTGATACCATGTTAGATTTTTATCATTTAAGCATATGATCTAGGATCTTATCTGAGAGAATAACATGCACAACAAAAATCACAAGAGACAAGAGACACAAAGAATTTTCCTTGGGGAAACCATAAAAGGAGAAAACCCCACAACTTCCTCAGAAATAGAATGAGCACAAATAGAAAAATTAAAACCCAAAGACACAAAGATGATCTTCTGAAAGCAGTTGTCTCTTTCTTTGATCCCAGCTCCTCTCTTACTCATGCGCCCCAGTTGAGTGAGTGTTTGTTGTGTGTTGTGTATAAATGAGGAGAGCCTTACTTCTATTTATATTCTTCCATTCACTTATGTCCACTCCAACAAGTCGGCCTCACTTAACAATTACTTACAAGGGTCGACATCTCTAGTAGAGTCTAATAACCCTAGTGCCTCACAACTGTGGGGACTTTTCCCTCCAATCAACGAGGGTTAACCTTGACTCAATTGTGGTGACTATTGCCCTGACTTACAATGGAGGGTTAACCTCAATGACTTTACGTGACTTGTTTACATTATTGAATCTCCCGATCCGAATATCAGGGCATGACATGACTCAATTACATTATAGATACTTCCTAGAATAAACAATGGGGTACAATACATAGGACATACAAGTGAATACATTCTAAAGTTACAAATACATCAATATACACTACTTTTTTTTTATCGATAGTACTGTTTGATTAAAGCTAAGAATAAAAAGGATAAACCTTAATGGTTGTTTAAGATTTTTCCTCTAAGTGTTTTAAGTGCAGATGATAATATTAAAACGACTTTTAGCCCGTAACATGGGCTATAGCCTGTCGTTAATCTCGATTTTATATTAAGTTATAGATTGAGTCTTCAAGCATTATATGATACCTCTGTTTTAAAAGATAAACCTTAATTGAACTTAACCTTTAAACCCAGTTTAACTTCTATTTAAAGATTTGAGACTTAAATACCCTAACTGTAATTAGGGTTTTGGTTATGAGGTTGAACTCGGATAGAAAGAAGAAGAAATGTAAATATAACTATAATGTACACGGATTTGGGCCTAAACCTTGTATTTTTAATTAAGGTTTTTTTTTGTTATCTCAATGTTTATTTTGATAAGATATGATATATAAATATATATTATGTGTATAGATTCAAACTATATATTGATTAGGGAAAGCATTGTTTATCAACAAGAGAAAACACGTAAATATATTTTTGAAAACTCTCTTTAAAAATGTTTTACCCTGTTATGATTTGTCAAATTACCATAGTTTTCTAAAGGGTTTTCCTAGTCTTTACTGAATATTTGTGTTGTTTTCCTCTAAGATTTAGACTAACAACCTTTTCCAAGGAATATTAATAGCAAAGTAGATTGAGATAATTAAAGTAGATGTAATATACTAAATATACAGGAGAATGGAAAAATATCCATTGAAAGGTGTACTTAATAGAATAATCATATCGGTAAATTTAACCCTAACTTTGAATAAACATAATCTTTTCTTAGAACAATTTCCGAACAACTTTCAAATATAGAGATCATAACATATCCAGTCTTCCTATTTTCAGCTGCTGAGCATACTTCCAAATAAAAGTACAAACTTAAAATTAAATAATAACTAGAACATGGATAATATGTAGAAATGGGACAAACACCAAAAGGAGACTGTTCCACCCAACCTTCTCCTGAAGCAACCAAGATTACTTGCTTAGGACCCCCGAGCCTGTTCACTAAACCACTAGGACAAAGTTCACTGAATATAGCCCACACAACAAACTTGCTAACACTTAGCACTCAGTAGCATACTTAACTCAACAATTCCACTTTAGCTATCCCCTCATCAAAGTTGCTTGTGTGCCTGACTTTTTTAGTTTGCAGCAGTCACAAGGTTCATTTACTTAGAAACATAATGAGTAGTGAGCCTCCTTCTCAATTTGATGGTATTTATAAGATTGCCTAGGTATTTGGGCCTGTTTTGGAATTAAATGAGCCACCAGCTCAGTTCCCCCTCCTAGGGAACATGACCACAATTTTAGGGATTATGCTTCCTACAACAGCTAGAAAGTGAAATGCTAGTGCTGCCACTTGTTAACCAGGCTTCTACAGCTGCTCATTCCTCCTAGTGGGCCAGTGAACAATCATTCAACAGTCTCCCTTGGATAGGTGTCTCTTCTATTTAATTGTTAAAATAAATAAATTCTTCAATTACAATCATCCTTGACTAACTTGGTCATAAAACTTTACAATAAATTTAACATAATGTTTTTTGAAATAAATAATAAATATCTATTTTTTTAGTTCTAGGTGTGTTACAGATCCAAATGGTAAAAAAATGTACACCTAAATAAATTGGATCCCTCTCGGTGCTTGATAGATCCGAGTTTAAAATTGATCTATGCTAGTTAAGAAAGATTGCATTACAAATTTAAAAGTAAATGTAAGTGAGTTTTAATTTGATATTTTGAAGTTAATCATATGTTTTTAATATTTGTTATCTTTAAACTATTTTTAATTAGTATTAATAATAATTTAGAGAAGAAAATTGAAAAAAATGTTTTTCATATATATAGCAAAATATCCTTCATACTTGATAAAACCATATGCTAGCAATTGCCTAAAAAAGGTGCAATAATATGCCAATAGGTTATTGTTGGAGGGTGAAATGGTTGAAAAGGAGAAACTAAAATGGAATTGATGTTTTGGGGAAAAAAACCCAAAAAAGTACATGGGCTAAAGTTTTCCCATGGTGTAGACCTAGCCTTGTATCTTGAGTACCATCACAAATCAGGTACTAGTTTTGCAGGGAACGCTAAGGAAGGGTCAACTTTAAAAATCCCTTTCAAGATATAACAAATTGACGCTCGAATATTAAATGTGGACAAAGTTAGCGACAAACTAAACACAGTTACCATTTTCATTCTTTACTCGTCGCTACATAAGCAGGCTAGACACATTCTCTAACAAGGTATGATGGCTACCTTGTTTCATTGATCAAGCCACCAATAGTATACTGATCGCTATATTAGTATCAATCTATTATATGATAGAGACAAATAAAAGATCAAGCCCAAATAAATATTTAAAATTTGCAGTCTCAAACACTTTTTCAAAAGAAAACAACTTCATATGCATAATACAAAGAGTTTAGAATGACTTTTCAAACCCCTTGATTTCAATCATTATATGAATCGTTATAATATAATAAGTACTCATTGATTAAAATATAGAATCTGTCATTGTTTATATAATATGTGGATTTCTACATTGTAAAAAATTGAAACTAAACAGTTCCAAGGTAACACATCCAAATGAAAACCTAGTTGTTTTTAGAATGGACCTTGGGGATTAATTAGTCATCAAATAATCACAGCAAAATTATAAGTGAAATAGGGAAGGGAATTTTTACCTTACATGAATCAATTCCCAATATTTTTACTATTAAATTGACAAAAAAATTCCTCTTTGATGTATGTACACATATATTATTGAAGGGATCCAATTGTTATAAACTATTGCAACATAAAAAAACTCAATTCATATTATGAATATATGCAATTGAAAAACTCTTGGCTACTCCCACAAATGCTAACAACATATCAAAATGTGTCTCCTTGATATGGTATACTGAAATATTTGATAGTCTAAAAAGTCCTAATGAAATATAGTTAAGGTGAAATTTTGGCCCTACAATATGGGCAATGTTGATTGTTATTCAACCACAAAATCATGTAATATGAGTGAAACTTGGGGCCACATGGAAGATGGATACAGGCCTAATTCAATTTAAAGCAATCTAAGCACACACCACATTCCTCCTCTTCGAATTCTCTTGATTTTAACTTCATCGAAGATTCTTCTTTATTTTGTTGCAGGTGTATAAGCCTCTTTTATTAGAAGACTAATACATTATTTACTCATCACTATAGAAACAGGCTAGACAACCTCTCTAACAAGGTTTGATGGTTACCTTATTTGATTGATCAAGCCACCAACAGTATTGATCTTTATTATTAGTCTGCATGATATGATGAATCCTAAATATAATGAAATATTTTCACCACTATTAGTATCTATTTGTCATTTGATACACAAATTAAAGATAAAACCTAGATAAGTATTTACAATCTGCAATCTCAAACACTTTTTCAAAAATGGTGAATAGATAGATGAAACATGTAATGTCCCCCTTTTTAATAACACGATGGAGTAATCACTAGCCCTTGAGATCCCCATGGGTGCTAGTGGAGAACAAAAGTAATTAATAATGGGTTAATTTTGGCTTTAGTTATTTTATGTAATTAAATAAATTTTAAAGGATGATAGGGGGCCAAAATTTTGGAGTAATTAAATTTCTAATTATTATTTATGAGATTTAATTTGTCTATGTGGATCAAGAGGGAGCATCAAGATGAGGATAAGGTAGATTAGTTGTCTCCCTAAATTTTTTTGGAAAGAATGCAGCAAAAGCAACCTAAAGTAGAAAAAAGCAGGAAAAACAAGAAAAAACCAAGAAGGCGGGACGTTTCCAGATTTTTGAAAACAAGGCTTAATAAAGATTACTAAAAGCAGGAAAACAAGAAAAAAGGATTCATGGCATCTACAATGGCTAATTTTAGATAGAGAGGGTGAATTCATGGATTCAAGTAAGTCCAATGCAACAAAGACTTTCCAAACAAGAATTCAACTCACCAAATATATTCTTTCCTAAAAATTATTAATTAATTATTGATTATCAATTTATTATTTTCATGAGAGAAGTCTAGAAGGAAGGAAAAATCCATTAGAGGCTTATAAAAATAGGTTTATCACTCCATTTCACATCTTTTACCAGTTTTGATTCTAAATTGAAGAGCTTTTTATGATTTTTGAGACTTGGCAAATGTGTCCCTTGTCACTAGTTGGGAGAAGTGCCCCTTTTGTCTAATGTAGCTAGTTGAAGAAATTCATCTAATGATTGAGGAGTTGGACACCTTATCCATATCATTGAGGTTATTGCACACATTATGGGTTATTTACATGTATTCTCATGTAATTTTTATTTTCCATCACAATCTTGGGTCAAATTATTTCTTGGGAGTTCAAGAATTGATAAGAAGAAACTACTTCCAAAAGTAGCTTTCTATCCTCTCTTGTTTGTAATTCTTCTGATGTCCCGTGGCTCATATCATATATTAATTTATTGTAGTTTGCAGCTGCTTAAATAGCCATGCAGTTTCATCATGTCTCCATCCATTCCATTTCCAGACAATCTATCTATTGTTCTAGTAGTGTTGAAGACTACAACAGTTTAGTGTATTTCTGCAATAATTTTTAATTGTCCATCTGATTGATCATGTATGGAGAGTTCATGAGTATTTGTTGATATATTTGTAGCCATAAAGTGTAAATGGTTTCCTCTTCAATCCAATTATATTAATTTTCTTTCTGTTATGAATTTTTATCCTTCTCTTTAATGAATTTCTACACTTATTGTAGTTTTAATGCTAAATCTAACTAGCTTCCAGAATGTATGTGGTTATCTAACTTCCACTACTCCGAAATTATTTATGTGAGTTGTTTTTGTTAGAATACCCCAATTTGAGCCCATCCCAAGCATTAGTATTGAAATTCATGACCTTCCAGTTTTGTTTGGATTTGCTTGGAAATTAACTAGTTGAGCAGTCCAAGTCTTGTATTTGTCTTTATAGATTCCAAAATCTATCCAATTCGAGTCCAATATTTAATTTTTTTTTGTATAGTAGCTTCGGTTTTATATACATTCCATCCACTTCCAACTGCACCAAAATTACTTGGGTTCCACATAAGTCCTAGGGCCATTTCCTTGAAGCCTTTGGTTTATCCAAAGGAGTCTAACCAAGCGTGAAGCACCCATATAGTGTTTAGTTGTTAAATTTGGGAGTATGATGTAGGTTTCTACACAATATCCTAAGCCTTATAATATCTAAAACATGTACTTTTGGGGATGTTTAGTCATGTTAGAGTCTCTTCTTTTAATTTCCTAGCCTCATACTAGTCAAACTGGTTTAGTATGCTTGAATCTCCATTTAGGTACATTACAGCGGTATCAAAGCATGATTCTCCTCACCTATGATATGAAATTGTAAAGTTTCATTTATCATTGAAGAAGGAAAATATTGTTACATGATACTAGTACTAGTAGTAGTTGAAGATGAAGATTGGGGATAGTAGGAAGAAGAGGAGATCGTCTATATTGATGGAGGATTACCATGAGATTAGGATGGTTTCTTTTGTGAGAAAGTGTACAATGAATACCAATGGGATGAACAACCAAAGGATAGATCAAAATAGGACTTAGCAAGGAACATCGAAACAAGTAAAAGCTTCCCTCATCACTATCGAGAGTATATTTCTTTGAGGGAAGAGATACGTGAGGCAATTTATTTCAAAGATTATTTTAAATGAAACTATGCATTTTTTCCCAAGAATGTAGATGAGGAATAATTTGAGGACATCAAACTATCAAGAAAAGAATCAAGTTTCCCCACTTCTTCAATAAAATAAGAATAAATGGAATCGAAAGTGAAGCCTCATTGGATGCCATTGTTTCTAGCATGAAGAAACTTTTTGGATATTCTTCAAGTAGAGATTCCAAGGATCTTGATCCTAAAGATACCAAGGAGAAAGATACATCAATTCACTTAAAGGAGAAATATCAAAATACAAATCAACTTTCTTGAGAATCCAATAGGAGAATGAGGTCAAAGTTCCAGTCTCTTCGCAGTCACATGAGGATGTGGAGTAGAGTGAATCATTAGTGGTATATTCGAGTCCTCCTATGGACCATGATAGTGGAATATCATGCTTGCATTAATCCAATACATGCATATGATGAAGTTGAATCACAAAGGTATGATAACACTTTTTATTTTTATAGTAGACATACTCCTTTGTCTCTATGGATTTTCCCCCAAGTTTGTAGACGAGGAATCATTTGAGGACAGCAAACCATCAAGAAAAGAATTAAGTTGTCCCACTTATTCAATAAAATAAGAAGAAATGGGAATCAAAATTGAAGCCTCATTGGATGCCATTGTTTCTAACATGAAGAAACTTTTTGTATCTTCTTCAAGGAGAGATTGCAAGGATATTGACCCTAAAGATACAAATGAGCAAGATCCATCAATTCACTTGAAGGAGAAATACCAAAAGACAGATAAAATTTGTTGTGAAGCCAAGAGGAGAATGAGGCTGAAATTCCAATCTCTACGCAGCCACATGAGGATGTGGAGTAGATTGAATCATTAGAGGTATATTTGAGTCCTCCTATGGACCATGATAGTGGAAGAGAATGCTTGCATTAATCCACTCCATGAATATGAGGAATTTGAATCACAAAGGTATGATAACACTTCTTATTTGTATAGTAGACATATTCCTATGTGTGACCATGAGGAAACATCCATTTCAAATGCAAATGGAGGTAGAAAATTTTGATTTTGATACTCAAAATGTAACTGTTAAATATGGCTCCATGCAAATGGAGGAAGACAATGAAAGGGAAGAAGCAATAGATATGAGCTCACATGAGTTGCATGAACCCTTATGTGATGTACCATTGTGTGGCTTAGGGAGCCAATTCTTAGTCACTGAAGATAATATATTGCAAGTGTTGGTTAGATCAGGTGGTGCAAAAAAACTTATTGAAGATATTATCTGGAGGAATCAGTTGGAGGAAAGACAAAGAAGAATGTTTAAGGTGTCACTAGTGTCCAATTTTGCATCATAAAAGAAGCATTGGAATAGATGAAATAATACTATATGCAACTATTAGTGGATCGAGATCTTGCACTCAAATATGCAGAAGAAAATTTCATGGATGTAGGGAAGCTACACATGGAGTTGGAGGGATCACATCGTTCCCCTTGCACCATAACCATTCACACATATAAGTTTGGTATCACCCATTCTTTGATGGAGGAACCTCGCGAGAGGTTTGAATATGAAGGGGAATCAAATTTGCAAGTGTTTGAGAAAATCACTTTCATGGAAAATGCAATCCAAGCACTTGATTTGATGCAAAAAGATCATGAGTTTCCATTAAGAGTGGAAGACTTTGTTATACATGTCAAAACCCCAAAATTTCCGAAAAATTTAAAATTTTGAAAATACAGATAATTTTCATTAATGCAGTCAACTAATTGTTTTTAATTAGTTATATGTTAATGATTTTGTAAACTGAATTATCTACTTGATTATGTTTATCTTATAGAATAATTCTTTTTCGGTTTAATAACTTATTTTTCTTTACGACCAGAAGGTGGAACTGTCTTGGTGATCTGGGGCTTACCTAGCTTTGAGCTAACGCAGAAAGTTTACCTACTCTTACAAACTTACAGGTAAGAAGATCCGGTGCTGCTTGTCAATAATCCTAAAGCATTCAGATAATTGTTTGTCGCGAAAATATTAGCTCAGTAAAAGAGTATAAATGCTTTTCAATTTCAACTGCTTTATGAGGTAAAACCATTAAATCGTTATTATTTTTAGAGATGTCATGGAATACGAGATTCAGTCCTATCCTTGTTGGTGACAGTTGCTCTCTTTATCTAGTTGTAGTTTATAGTTTTTATTGAGTACCAAACTCTGCGATGTTTACCGTGATCGTCATGTGCACACGGCTTAAATCCTTCTTTACAGGTAGACTAAAGATGGCAGCATTATTACGTTAAGGGTTTATTTTAAAAGGTGAACATAACACTTTAAGTCATAATAACTTTTGGTTACTACTTGTGATGTGAAAGTAAAGTACAATAGTTAAATAGATTTCTATACTAATAATCCATCTTCCAAAATTTGGAGTTTAAAAGGGATTATATCCTCATTACATACTACTTCCAATTAGGCTATCATAGTGTTGATGAATTGTATTCCTCTGCATATAATTTGCTTGGAAAGTATTATCCAGTTATGGTTAAGATATCATTAAAATTTTAATGTCAAGCCCCTTAACATTTTCAAGACTTAACATGTTCAAATGCAAACCTCATTAGTTTAATAAATACACAATCAAAGGCATTTGCGGTTAACATTAACAAAAGGATATTTACCATAGATTGATTCTATAAACCTCCTTTATAACAACAAATAGTAAAAACTTAGGTTAGAGTTATGGTTATTGGTTGAGCGAATACTTTGCAATGTATAAAGAAGGTGCAATGTGTGAATACAAGGGGTCAAGGAACAGACCATGTTCCACGATGAGTTTATGGTTTAACCTTGTTTTAAAGTTCTATAAGCTTTTATAAAATGCCTCCTTTATTTGCATAACGTACTAGGTCAAGTATTGTTTATATCTTTGCTATGTTCAAATGTTTGGTTGAGTTAATACTAGTTTGTTAGCAATGTATTCACCAAAATAAACGTTATGAAATCCTTTTATAACATATTATAAGGCTTAACTAATACCAAGGTTATAATTGTTTAAAAGAAATGCATGCCAAAATATAATAATGGGTCGTATTATCACACACGCTTTTGATGAGTATTAAGGCAAAGTTTTTATAGTAACAAATTCTTATGTTTCCCATGCAACGTGCATGTTAGGTTGACATTGAAAACATGGGTTATGGTGGAACCTACGATTATCAAATGATTGGAAATAATACTCTTGGCAAAATGTTCGTCGGGACTATATGCTTATACCCACAGCATGCAAATTATTTGCTTGGTGAACGTGGCATCATCGTGGCCATGTGTTGCATAGTTAAAAGGACTCTCTTGAACCCTAAACTTATTATTTCTTCCATGGTTTTCGGCCTACGGCCACTTTGCAACTGTGTTGGTTGCTCACCTTGTTGCACCGCTACTCTGCGTTGGTAATCTCCCAGCTCACTTCTTATCTCCTGCTCGTTGAGAGCTCACCCTGAACGCTCACAGAGAAGAGTTGTAAACATTGATTTCTGTTGGAACTGAGTTAGTTATTTTCCTTCAGGGTTTTATCCCTCGCTGCTTGCTCCTTTCTGTAATGTTCAGTCTGCAAGTTTCTTTTCTCCCACGGCTCATTTGTGAGCGTTGTGACTTCCCTTCTTGAGTTTTTTTTGGTGTTAGGGTTTCCTCGTAAGGTGGTTTCCTTGGCTGGAAAAATAAGTGACGGCTCCAGCATTCTTCTTTCTTGGCTTGCTGTTTCGGTTCTCAGTCGCTGTTGGTTGCTTACTCTGCTAGTAAACTCCTTTCTTGTAGCAGATGAAAGGTTTAATTCTCTTCACGTTGGTGGCAGTGCTTCTCCTCGTGGGTGGTTACATTACCTTAAAATTTTAGGTAATATTTTACTGATATCTTTTTAATTCTTAAATCTTTCAATTCATTACAACTCTGCTTTTGTAAAAACAAGTTACTGATAAAATTGTGGGTGATGTTGATACAAGTGATGGCTCGACCTTCTGTGTAGATAGAGCAAGACTGGGATAGTTGTTAGCTTATGAGTAAGCCTTGGACTCTCCATGGCAGTTCTTCCTTGTCCATTCCCTTATGGAACATTTACGGGTTGGTCGCCGTGGCCTGCAAAACCCTCGTGGTTTTGGTTTACCTGGGTTACTTGGTTTACTGTTTTTAGTTGATGTTAAAACCCTTGCTTATTGCAGGGTTTCCGGCTTAGTCCGTGACTGTAAATTTTGGTTTTGTTCCTGTTACTGTGTATATATATAAATGGAAGAAAGGTTGTTATGCCATACTCTGTGAATTTTGTTTGAAGCCGAGAGGCTTTAGATGAGCTTAAACTCTTTGGTTTTTACTCCTCTGTTATATATTTTGAGATAGTAGGGTTTTACCCTAACTTGGAGAAATAAATTAATATATTTACCTTTCTTTAAATTTATCCTCTATTTATAATGAAATACAGAAAAAATTATTTTAATTATTACTTATATTGCATAATGGATGGTTGAGCTCGGTGAAACGAGCATGTTTATACTCTGTTAGTTAAATTCCTGTGTGTTATTGCATTTGAATTTTACCCTGTAATAATAATTAAATATTGCCTGTTAGGTTATCTGTACATTGTTTTTATATTATCTTTCTTTAAATTACTCTATTCTAATAAAGTTTTTAAATATTGTTTATACTGGTTAACCTTTTGAATATAAGTAATTTCATGTTTTTATAGTCATACTTATGTAACTGATAGTTACATCTTTTTAAGTATAGAATTCAGATTTATTTGTTATCTATTATAATGAAATAAGAATATCATCTTATTTGTAAATAATATTGCTCCTATAATTATGTATGTTGTTTTTATATTTAATTTATTTATAGAAGTATCGAGAGATAGTATTCTATTGTTTATTTCTTATGTGTCCCTATTTATATTACAATAATAGTATTCGTAAATTAAAAGAATAACAAATTATCTATATTCTTTCCTATGAACTGTGTTGTAATGATTGTTTTAATTTATAAAAGAAACAAGCTAGTAGCTGTATAACTTGTTTAAGTTCAGATAGATAAAATGAAAAAGTTATTTACATTACAGCGTAATTAAAAATCTTAACCAATTAGTTTTAGATTTAGAAATAGATCTAAGTTTGTCTATCCTCACTCACTGTTGGAATTCTATAAATAAAAGGAAATACAGTAATTACCTATTCTATACAGGAAAGAAATAACTTGTAGAGATGAATGGTATTCTAATTTAACCTGACACTACATAATTTAACTTTTATATATTCTCTTCCTTTTGTTTCAAAGTAGAAATAAAGATTTCGAGAGTGAATACTGTAAAAAGAACTGTTTCATCTACCAAACATATTACAGTCAGTAAAATGATATATCTTCTTTATCTGTTTCTAAATCTGACATGTATAGTCTAGGTCTAATCCTAACCCTACTCCAAGTACAGAATACTATTTCTTCTAATAACAAAATAAAAGAAAACATTATCTTGATCAAGCTAACATCTTATTTAAATATACATCATACTATGTTCATTTAAATACACCACATGTGCTAGAGTACGATCTGGATTACTCCAGATGGGGAAAAACACAGGTAGGGTTTGTTTATCATCAAGAATAATTTCATTACTAAACTAACTAAGATATTTTATCCTCTAAGTTTCACATCATAAATTGCAACCACATCATTCAATCACATAGAGATAATATCGCAGAAATTAATAAATAGCAGAACATGTTCTTAAAGCTTAATCGACAACAGCAATGGGAGGAAGTTCCTCCCTACCAACTCCTAAAGAGTGCTCAAACAGTGACTCCTTAGGACCCCTGAGCTTTCTCTGGTCTCCCTGGCTGGAACTAGGTGCAGCAAATAATCAAGTACTAGTCCTGAGACTCAATACCAGTCCTGAACTTATCAGTCAATTCTCTCAGCTAGCAAGTTGTATCATACCAAGTTACTACAGTTTATCTCTCAAAATACCTTCCTTACAATTTTCCCTTTTCCCCCAATGAATTCCTTGAAGTGCATTCCTCCTGAATGATTCTTCTATGGAAAATATCTGAGCAGCCTCAGCTCTCTAAATTGGGTACTTTTTAAAAGATTTCCTAGGTCTTTTTGGGTCAGTTGTCATTAATTGAGCCACCTGCTCTAATCCCACTTTCTTGGGGGATCATGACCCCAAATATAGGGAAGTTTCCACCTACAACATAGGAAGTGTTTGAGGATGCTGCCACTTGTCTTTTGCTCTCCACCTAGTTCCTTCCACCAGTTTGACCAGTAACACTCTTATTAACAGCTCTCCCAAGCTGTTGTCTCCACTTTCTATTTATTAAAAATAAAATATTCAGAATTACATTCCACATCTTTTGACTCTGCTGAGTCATCAGTTCCTGCTTAGCATTAAATTTAACATAGTGTCTTAGGAATCAAATTAAAACAAATAACATTATTTTACAAAATCGGGGTATGTGACATACACACCCCCTTAAAATGTAACATCGTCCTCGATGTTACTTATTCTTCATCTTCCGAAGTCCCTTGGAACAGATTTGGGTATGGTTCCTGCATCTTACTTTCCAGTTCCCAGGTGGCCTCTTCAGGACTAAGGTGCTTCCATTGCACCTTCACCTGTCCAATGGTGCGGTTCCGCAGTGTAATTTCCCTCCTCCCAAGGATACAGTCCGGTTCCACCAGAATTTCTCCTTCTAGTTCCACCTGTACAACAT